>JAGFMF010011617.1:4622323-5052619 GCA_019455555.1 Galemys pyrenaicus | reverse complement strand
TGCTCCCCGCTCTCTGTGGTGAATCCTCTCACCCCCCACACCTCTGGCCTGTACCCCAGTGCTTGTATGCATAAATAAATAAATATTAAAAAAAAAAAAGAAAGAGGAAATTAGTTTTCTTTGCAATAATAAAGACTTTGATCTTTAGGAGGGCATGACTCACCTCTAGCTCCCCAGTGTTTAATAAGTAGGTATAAGATAAATATTAAAAGAAATATGGAATAAATGGGTGAGACATTTCAGTTTCATTTTGTTTGGTGAGAAGTGGAATCATTGAAAACTTAAGAATAATGAACTGTCAAAAGTCTGTACAAGAAAAATCTTGTAGTTCTTTATCAAATGGACTGGAGGGAGGGTTAAGGTAGGGGGAGAAGAAGGAAGAATTTAGGGAGAACGGAGGGGAAGAGGGACAGAAAAAAGGAAGGAGAAAAGAAGGAAGGGGGAGAAGAGAAAGGAAGTAAGGAAGGAGGGAAGAAAAGGAAGGGGAATATGAAATACATGAATAGGTTACAGCCTTCTGAGTCCTTCCATTTCTGGCAAAGTCTAAGTTCCATCTCCTGATACCAGCTGCAAAGTGAGTAAAAACCTAGCAAGGAGCCTGGCAATGAGGAACTGTCGCAAAACAGAACTCCTGGGGAATAATGATTTATAGAAATTGAAGAGCAGGAGAGGACTTTATGGATTCCATGCTGCTGGGTGCTCTGCCCCCAGGCTCATCTCCTCTCCATCGTTAAATCAAGGGCCTGATGTGGAGGGAATGTTCCCAACACACATCAACCAAGGGAGCTGGTGCTCCAGGGAGGCAGGCCTCCCACACATAGGTCAGCAAACAAGGGTAGAGTGACCCCAGCCCCACAGAGCTAGACCACACACAGGACACACCGGAGGAACTAAAATATGGTAACAGATAGTTTTTAAAGACTGGTCATAACAGCCACATGTCCCTCAGAGATGGTTCTCTCTGTTAGACATGCATTGGCTCCTCACCCCTCCACTGTCTCTCCAAGGTCATTGCATTATACACCAGTTTTAAAGATTAGGAAACAGACGCCAAGACTAAGTAACAGAGAGCAGCAGAGCCAGGTTGAACCCAGTTAAGTCCTCCTCCAGACCAAAACATACCGGGATACAGAAGTGATGAAAACCATCATAGTTAATGTTAAGGTGAATGTGTGCAGAATAAATGGAGGCAGATCAAAGATCAACTTGAGAACCCCAACCCGCCAGCACCAGAAAAGGAAAAATAAGTAGAACATGAAAAAAAAAATGTATGCTTAGAACCAAATATATCCATTTTCTCCTAATAAAAGCCCAAAAAGAAAGAAAAAAATCATGGAAATAATTGTTCAAAATACAGATGAAAGGTCTCATATACCAAGTACTCAGAAGAGACCAAATAGGCCAGGTAAGGCAAATCACACACACTAGTGTAAGGAAATAAAAGAGAAAAAAAAAAACATATTGGAATGGGGGTAAATTGTGCACAGGTAAACCAACAGACCATGGATTTGGCAAGGTGACCGAAGACACCAAGATAAGTGTGATGACTGGATATTCTAGAAATGTTATTTGAAATTCTTGAAATCTGTGTGTAGGACATAGTAAAGGAAAGGAAACTGAGTTTCTGCCCTTCGTGAAAAATGCCATCACATTCATTTATTTGAGAAATGTTGTCTTCATTGTGCTGTGCCCTCCCTTAGATTCTGAAGGCTCTGTGGTGAAAATGATTCGCAGTTGTTGCAGACCTGCAGGTGACTGCACAGCTTTCTGAATGTTTTCAACCAGCTGTTAGATTATGGAAACAACACATTGACTTGGTGAGGTTTCACAGAGCTGGTGGCAGTGAACTGGCCCTTGAAAGGGAAGAGGCAATTTTAATAAAGGAGAAAGGTCATCTGTTCTGTACATGTTAATTTTGGTCATTGCAAGAAATCCAGATGTCAAAATATAGAAGACAGATGGAAATGTGAGTGTGGCGCTCAAGGGAGTTATTAGCGCTAAATATGTTGACTAGAACATCATATCAGAGACGATGAGATTGTGAAGTGGAAAAAGAAAATGTAGGGGTGAGGGCAAACTTTCTTCTTCTCCTGTGGGTGGTTCTTGGGCTGATCAAAGCATCAAATTAATATCAGAGAGATTAACAGGAAAAAACAAATTTAGTTATATAGACACCGAAAATGCATGTGAATATAAATTCTAAGGCAAATGAGATTAGCATGAGGGTTTTCATCATAAGTTAAGGAATGGAATAGGGTCCCTGTGCTTCAAGGATAGTGGAGGGGGACTCCCATGATGAAGGGCCAGTCACTCTGTAATTGCATTGACCTTGCCATAGGATTAGTTTCACCCATGAAAGATTATTTCTGGAGATAACCCTAAGTCTGGGTAACAGATTTCTGGATAGTTAAGACAATGGTAAAAAGTTTCTCTGGAGCCTATAGGAAAGCCATTGGCCTTGAAATAACCCATATGCCAAAGTGATAGATGTTGGGAAGGCCTACAATTCAAAAGTCATAGATAGAAGGTAAGTGAACGTGTCCATGAAGACTCTGGAAAGAAAGGATGCCCAAGTCAGGAAAGAAGGCAATGATGGTAGTCTAGAAGCATTAGAGGGTCACCTTTTCAAGGAAGAGGGGGGTAGTAAGCTTTCCAGTGGTGTAGAGGGAACAAGGACAGTGAGCATGGAGAAAGGATCATAGAGGTGAATAATTCCTTGATGATTTTACCTTCATGAAAGTATATTCTGTCTCATCAACTCTCCACAGTGCCTTTTTTGTGTGTCTGGTTCATTTTTGGTGATAATGGGACTAGAACATTCAGTTGTGTGGACTGTCAAGGTTCTGGTTGAATTTAAGAATCATTCTCATTGATTTCTTTCCTGAAACAGGGAGTAAGGGAGTGGTTTGGCCAGCTCTGGTTCCTCTTGCTTCAAGTCGACTTGTAAGACTTCTCCCTCATACAGCTCTGACCATGTTATAATAATGTCCCTGAACAAAGACAACCTTAAATCCCACAGAGAAAATCTGAGTTGGCATTCACAACCCTTCAGAATCTGAGCCCAGTCTCCACAGTTGGTGGAGCAGAGTGGAAAGTGCATGTACTTTGGAATAAACAGGCATCTTTGATGACTGACCCCTCTCCCCCCTCCCTTCCTAGCTGTCTGACTTAGACAACCAATACCCTTCTCAAAATATTTGCTGCTGCTTTGAACATGGACATCATATGCAACATCCCTGGTACCATTTTTGACATGTGAGGAATGCCTAACACATGGAGCAGCTACTGCTATGCAGAGTTATGTAAAAATCTCATTTACAAAAGTTTTCCTGACCCATTTCTTATCTTTAACCCTGGCAGATGGCGTCCTACAACTACCCCCACCCCTCATGTAAATTGTGCAGAGCATTTGGGGCCTGGCTTCAACCCCACCATTCTCTCAATACTTCTTCCTATGACCCTGGTTCAAAGTTACTGCTTTTCTCCAAACTCCTGTGACATTGCTCAGGATAATATATGGACTAGTTATTCCTTGGACAACCTGGGCCATGACTTCTATTGTTCTAAACTTGTTTTTCTATCTTGATTTCCTTGTTTGGGTTCCCAGAGGTTTATATATCACTTCCCTGACTTGATTGTAAAAAGCTTGAGGGTAGAGAAAAGCCTTATAAATTATTGTACCGAGAGTTCATAGTTCTTTTCTTCTTTTTTGTCTTTCAATTCTTTGGAAGACATAAGCTAGGATGGAAACTACATTGTTGAGAATGAAAGAGGCCTGAGTTTGAATTAATTGGCAGTCAGTGAGGATTGTGTGACATGTAAGAAGCTACAGTTTCACTATAGCTCTACTTTCCTCAGCTGAAAACTGAAAAAGTCATCGCATGTGCCTCATAGGGTCATTGAGGGCATAAACATTGCACAGTTGGTCCTCGCTTAGGATGTTTAACTTTACCTCCCTGTGCCTTACCGAATTACTGTGTGATATTTACATTTTCTCAGGAACCCTTTAAAAGACTGGCTCTGAAATCCTTCTACCCCTTTGGCCCCTCTGGAATGCCACCTCATCCATGTGCCACCAGCCTGCCCACTGGTCAGAATGTGATTCTTTGCTGCACTTTGGTGGCAGCTCTCTCTATATTCTGCCTTTCCTGCAACTTTGTTTCTTTTACTGGACTGGGGACTTCTTAAAACAGGAAACTGCATCTTATTCATCTCTATTGGGAGACAACTTAGTGAAGTGGAGAACACAGGCAGAGGTAGAAACAAGCATGTTTGGGATGAATTCTGTCTCATTGGCTCTATGAACCCTGAGTAGGTTGCTGGGCCTCCAAAAGCCTGGTTTCTCATCTGCCCAAAGTGAGGTCATCATACCACTTGGTGCTGTTGGATGGGCTAAAGGAAAAGCAATGGTTGTGAAAATGTCCATCACTGTACCTAGAACGTAATAGGTGTTGAATAATTGATGGCCTCTACCCCAAGCATGATGTCCAAGCATAAAAGAGGCTTATAGAATGTTGGCTGAACTAAAATGAAAGGGAGTTAATACTTCTTTTTTACATTGCTGTGCTTATCCCACTATTAATAGTCATCAAAAATTGTCACGTATTTCTCCAGTCAATTTAGCTCAGTGGTTTATGAAGCATTAAGGTCATGCTTTTGACCATGTTGAACTCTTAGGATGCTTTGTCAAAATTAGCAAGGTGTAGTGTTATTAACTGTCTGCTTTCTCTTGTTGGCAGAAGAGGTCCCAAGAAGTTGTTTAGGAGATAATTGACTCATATATATTGAATTCATTGAGAGCTAAGTCTTCCTAGGAGATAAACTACAAATTAGACACCTTGAGGTTTGAGATCTTACCAGGGAAAGCAGGGAAAGCTCATCTAAATACAAGTGCTTTCTTTTTCATGCCTTTATTATCAGGTGAGAAGCTAGGAGGAGAAAATAGGGGATACATGGAGAGTTCCTGGTACAGGGATCTGGGTGGCACTGTAACTTCCCCTTTCTCTAGGGAACATTCAGTGACTGTCAGCCTACTGCCCAGCAGTGGGCAAGGGGCCAGGTTCACAGGAACATGTATTTATTATTAATGACAGCTTTCTAGTTGCAAGTAACAGGCATAACTTGTGTTGACTGAAATACAACAGAACAATATCGTGAAGACCCAGAGAGCTATCACAGTACCTAAGGAAGAGCATGTGTGAGCCCTGTGAAGATAGTTCAGGTCTTTGAAATCAGTAAGGACCTCAATAGCAGTTTCTCTCTGTAGTCACTTGTTCTTCCACAACATCTTTTCTCTTTGTCTTTTTATAAAATTGACTTTCTCTTACTTAGACCAATGGCAGGAAGAGATGACCACCCAGAATTATATAATCAAGTTAAGATTCTAGCTGTCAGGAAAGATTGACTCTTCTCTGCACTTCTATTCCCAATTCCCAACAACAGGACTGTAATCAACAGAGCTTGGACCAGGTGTTACTACCCGGTTCAATCATGAGGGGCCAAAGGGCAGGGTCACGTGGTGTTAGTATGGCATTGTGATGGTAATGCTGTATGGGAGAGGGTGGTCAGGATGGTTCAATCATTGAGATCTGGACAGATCCTTCAAAAGGGGGCTATACTTGATGAATGAGACAAGGTTCCAGCTCCCACATGGTCATTAGGAAAGAAGGAAAAAAATGCAATGCTTTTATATGATGATGTGACATTGATGCTAAGAGTAAGCCATGGTTTTCACCATTGACATAGTCCATCTGAACTTAGGTGCTGAATTTAACCTGGAGGGAAAGGAATTCACATTTATGGAGCACCTATGTGCCCAGTGGGCCCCTTCCCAATCCTTCTCTTATTCACAGACTACAACGTAGGTTTTGCCTAGTCCATATAGTAAACAAGGAATTTCTGGTGACTTTCTGAGGGCTGGAACCCTCAGAATCCCGAATCCCACACTCTTCACACAGTCAGACTGGAAAAGCCTTGAATGGAACATGAACCCCCAGGTTCCAATCAATGGTTTTGTCTTCCTCACTGATTAGGACTTCATATCAGGGAGTGATTCTGCCTTCATGTGGGTCACTCAGCCAAATCTCGGAATTTGAACTCACTTCCTTTCCCTATCTCTTCCATAGACAACCTATAAATAAGCTTTCTCTGCTATTCCTTCAAAATGGATTGCAGTTCAGTTCACCTGTCTTCATCCATTGCCATCTTCCTCATGTAATCTCTCATCTGGATTACTGCAGTAGCTCCTGCTTCAATTTTTCTCCCTTTTGCCACAGAGCAGTCAATCAAATCTCTACAAAACTTGCATCATGCTCCAGCATAAGCCCGTTCCCTCCCAAGACTTTCCATTGCACTTATGTCCAAATCCACATTCTTTACTTAACCTTCTAAGGCAGCACCGATAAGAGCCCGCCTCCCTCCTGGTCCGACTTCCCCACCTTCCCTCTCGATTTTCTCTGATCTGATCACACCAGCTTCATTCTGTTTTGTAAACAGGCCAGACGCATTCCCTCCTGGCATGACTGCCCTTTCCTTGTTCACATCTCCTTTCAAATGTCATTTCTACAGAAATGCCTTTATGAACTTGTCTGTATAAATTAATTGTTCCCCACCCTGTCCCAGTCACTCTTCATTTCATCAAACTGTTTTATTATCTTCATAACACTACTATCTGGAATGATCATGTTCATCATTTATTTACTGGTTTATTATCTCCCCTCCCTTTCAGATCAGAACTGTACCAGGATCTGGGGTGGGTGACAGGGTGGGCACCCAACCTTGTTCGTGGCTTCGTGAACATGAAACTGACCGTGTTGGAAATCCAGGGTGTCAGGGCTGGGTCTCTGCCCTTGCATTCATTACTAGCAATGTCAGGGGGCACTTAGTCACTGTCTCTTCCAACACATTCCACTTAAACCCTTGATCACTGAGATTTATCTCTGAGTTTAATCAAATGTAATTTATATTGCAGCCTCCTCAGTAAATAATTGATCTGCCCCCTCTGTTGTCTTCATCACAAATACTTCTTTGTACTCTAAAGTAATAATTTAATCAATCGATAGTATACACAGCTCTCTTGTTTAGAAGGCAGATGGAAGATAAAGCATGAGTCTTACACTAGAGTGTAAGACTCTCCCTTTAAAAATTGTCTACAAGCAAGTTGGTATCAGAGATACCCAGTTCAATCCTCTTGGTTTTTGTCTTGCTTTTTATTCTTTCCCTAATGGAAATGACCCTGTGAACGTCATCACTACTGGAGGAGAAAGTTCTTGACCAATTGCAGGCTGCATATGAAAATAGAAACTCTTGTTCATTTGTGGCTTAGTTAACCTCCCCTGTCTGGGTCCAAGAGCTCATGTTCGGATGCTGTGTTCACATGCATTGAGCGGAAACGTAGACTGGGCTTTCAGTGACTCTGCCCTGCACTGTGTGAACTTCCTGCTCAGGAAGTTCAGTGCTGCCTCTGTCCTGGTTCACCTCTGCTGTGTGTCCCTGAGCATTGTGCTTATGGAATTATTTGCAAGGCTTACGGAATTATTTTGCAAGACAAGCATCCTTCCTTCACCCTTCCATGTCTCTCCTGAAGAAAGACACTGGGGAGGTAAATTTTGCATTTGTTTTCACACATTTATCTATTTTGAGCCCACACTTTTCTGGAGCAGAAGGAGAGAGGGAAATAATGAAACTTCAACTGTGATAAGTGTAGAAAGACTCCATGTAGGTGTTCTCACAGGGAAAATCCATCTTCCTCCTGTCTTTAGGAGGCATTCTCAATATGGCATTTCTTTGCACTGTTTTAATTGGAAACATTTTAACCACCCAATGATAGGGGGTTGGTTAGATAAATTATGATATGGCTATATGATGGAGTATTATGCAGCCACTAAGTATTGTTTGACAAAGAAATATTGATATATATGAAAATATATAATATACTGCCAAAAGAAAGATGCAAGCTACAGATTTACAGTGTGAAACTATTTTTTAAAATATGTTTGTGTGTGCGTACACTTAGGAAGAAGTTGGGAAGAGCACCCACTCAAATGCAGCGGGTGTCTGAGGAAGCATTCAGGGTGACTTGTCCCTGTTTTTCTATCCTGCAATTCCTCAAATTTAAGGTATAAACATATTTTACTTTGTGATTAGAAAGGAGAAAAAAGCAGTTGCTTGAAGAATAGAGATAGGGAAGGACTTTACATGTCTGTTATTTTTCATTTGCAAACAAGAGTGTTTTCCCTTGTCGTCAGCTGCCAGGGTTCTGTAGCTGCCTGGTATCTGCTATCAGGTGCATTTGCCAAAGAGAAACAAGCTGTAAACTTTAGGAGAACAAACCCCTCTGGAGCTCCCTGTTCTGGTGGTAGCAAGGATGCCCTCGGTAGGTGATCACCTCCTCATCTCACAGAATCGGTAGCTCATGTCTTTTAGCCAACATTCAACAGCTTTGCCAGGGACCTTTGGGTTGCATTTGGCGAGAAGCTGTTAGATTTAGACTTACCTTCTTGATGAGACTTGGCCTAGTGGAACATCAGTATTATTTGAAATTATTTTAGCTGCTAGAACTGCCCGGAGCCCTCCTCCCATCACTCTGGATTATTGCAGGCACTTGCTCTCTGGTCTCTCCGCAAGACCCTGTCTTTAGAACACTCTCCCTGAGATGCTTCTTCACTGTCAAAATCTGCTCAGATGATTGTGTAGTCTTCAATAGAGTTCTCAGGAAACCGTTGGCAAAGACAAAGATTTGCTGTAGAAAGCTTATTGGGGACTGCCCTGAGAATCTCCGCCAGGAGTGCTTGGTGGTGGCAGGACTGGGAAGAGCAGGAAGTTGAACTCTTATGCAGAGACCACAGAGGCTTCAGCTGATCCTGCAATCCCACTGAGAGAAAAGGATTTGCCCTGTAAGTCATCTCAGATTGAGGACTGAGACCTAGTTCTTTATCCCCGCACAGTCTAATCAACCATTTACTGATTGAATGTGAGCCACAAGGAGGAGGGAGAGTCAGACATGGCCGCAGGGAGATGAGTGTGTTTGGAGGAGGGTGGTTCTCTCAGTGTGACTCACCCAGCAGCCTGCCTGGGCCACCATGTCACCTGAACAGTGTGGGGCACAGGGAATCTCCAGATCCAAAACTGGGTCTGGGAAACACACCACATGGAGCTTGCAGTTCGAGGAAGTGAAAAGTATTGTCAACATAGGATAGCAGCCAGGGGCTGCACTGCTGTGTTGGGTGCATCACATGCATGATTACGAATTGTTCATATAGTAATCCTGCAAGCCGAGAATTATCTTCCTCATTTGCGGGGAGATGGAGTGACTTGCTGTAGGGAAATAGGCTCTTGAGTGGTACAGGCAGCTAAATCCTCAAGTCTCTCCTAGACTCTGTCCCTTCCCATTCATTAACCTGCCTCTTCCCTCCTTTGCATGTGACCCACTTTTCCTGTTGTATTTTATAGGTGTCAATCTGCCTCACCTGCCTCCATACAGCACCCCAGCCACAGCAGGACCCTCTCAATTATAAATGCAGAAACTAAAATAAATGTCTATGTTCAGACCTACCCTTCTCACTGTCTTCTGTCGTCCTATTTCTTACTCAAACTCAAGTTTCAGATTCTCTTCTTTAAAACTTCTTTAGATTCACTCCATCTATTTTGTAGAACTCCTGCCTCCTGCCTTTTCCTTTCCCTCTCTCCTTGCTGTCATCTTAGTGCCTTAATTTTCTCATCTATCAGAAGGGACAAAAATGCACATCATGCCAGCCTGTGGTAAGGAATAGCACAAGGAGGAAAGATTTCCGTGTTATTTAAAGTCTATTCTCTCTGCTTTACACTGTAGCATCAACATAAGGTAAAGTATCTCATACCTCATGTCTTCCTTACGCCTAGTGTCAGCATACCCTGGTTTGACCCACTTTACCGCTTCACACAAACCCAACCATAAAAACACCTGAGTGAGTGGCAAATAAGGGACCCCTCCCACAGGCCCTCCATAAGCAAGTGTGCACAGATAAACCTGCAGTTTAGAAGCCAGTCTAGTTGGTTCTCAGTCAGCCCAGATGAGGAGGATTATACCAAACTGCTCAGTGTTCAGAGAAGGACTTCAGAAGGACTCATGTGCAGTATTATAGATGGCTTTATGATCTGAAAAGCAGGAGGCTTCTCCTTTGTTTCATCTCACTGCCTCTTCCATGTCCACGAGGACAAGATTGCCTGTGTGCCCATTATGCCTGCCCTACTACTGAAAACAGTGCTGAGTGCTGCAGTGCCCCTGAGTCTGATGAGGAGCACCTGGAACTTTGGGCACCGTGACCAAAACTTTAACTTGGTTTTCCAAAGTTATAAGACATTGTGTGTGTTTGGGGGCAGGAGTGTTGGAAATTCCAGGTTAAGGAAAGGAACACAATTTCCCTTTAACAATTTTTTTTAAGATTTATTTATTTATGCACACAAGCACTGGGGTACAGGCCAGAGGTGTGGGGGGGTGAGAGGATTCACCACAGAAAGCTGGGAGCAGAACAGGCAGATCAACGGAAGCACACTGCTGAGGGGAGCAGCAGGCACAGCAGGAGAGGTCTGCCATGCCATGTGGGTCCCCTCCCTGGCCGGCAGCAGGGATCGAACTCGTGCTGCAGTGGCTGCGGTTTGCTTCATAGTGCATTGCCTAACCCACTGCGCCACCAGGGAGGCCCACAATTTCTCTTTAGCAATTATCTTTTCATCACTCACTATGTGTCAGGTACTGTCCTTGTTTGGGATGCAACGTGAACAAAGCAGAAGACAGTGGCGGCTTCCAGGAGCTCAGAGTCCAGCAAGAAGCCAGCTTCTCCCTGTAGTAATGAGCTCCTAGGCGGCAGAACCACCACAAGGTGTATACCGCGTGCCCAGTGCTTAGCAGGCATGATTATCTCTTCAGTTTTTCTTCAGGGAAATTTCTAAATGGTGTTTCCAGAGACACTTCTAGGAAGTAGGAAGTCTCAGGATTTGTTGATATGGCCAGGATTTCTTTCCTTTTGCTATTAAGAGTATATTAATCATTTAATACAATTTTTATAATAGATTTTGAAGTTAAGAAAGATCTTTAAAATAAAGACAGAAGTAAAAGTTCTTTTACTGTCAGATCATTGTCAAGAAAATGAAAAAAGACCTGCTATTGAAGCTTAAGAACTAGATGGTTTACATGGGTTAGGCAGAATACCTGGCTGTGGCATCGCGGTGGTTCCTAACGTGGCGCAGCCTGTGAGCCGTTAGCCGAGCTCCATCAGTGCAGCTTTCCACATCCTCGGAGCAGAAGCTGTGGCCTCCAAGCGCTTGTCTTTGCACGGGAAGGGGCGAGTGGACCCCAGATGCCATCTGTGCAGAGAGCTCTTTTCAGAAGCATCAGTGCAGAACACTTTAAGAAAATGGGTTCATGAATCATAGGTTGAATATTATTTTAGCTCTTTAATTAGTTTACCTTTTAGCAATAATGACAGCAACCGTGTTCATAAAAACACATTTTAACAGCCTCCTAAGTGCGCCGTTCCCTTATTCTTCTCACTACCCAGCTAGTTAATTACACAAAATCAGCATTCTGTTCCACACAGCCAGCATACATAATGATTTGTCCATTGCAAATCAACACCTGGATAATTGCAAGATAGGATCCTAAGTAAAATAGGTGGTCTCAGCTTCTGGGCCCTGAAATCCCCCCACAATCTATTCTTAAATTGAAAAGTCTAACAGACAATAGGGCTCTTTGAGCAACAGACAGAATGATGCTAGACAGACTACGGAAGGGGGAAAAAACCTTACTTTGAAATTTTCTTCTCATCAAGATGGATGGCCTGGTGATTCCGATAGATGTGCTGAAGGAGGAAAGATGTCTCACTTTGGGTGAGGCTGTTAATAATTCATAAGGTGATCTCCCTATTGCCTTCAGGAAGGAACATCCTGTTCCTAATTGCACCCTTATTCCCAGGCAACCCAAATAATTCCCAAACAGCTGGGACCATTGCTTCTAATGCGGTACAACTCTGCTTTGCTTAGCTTTGCCTCTGGTGCTTAATGTGAAATATATTATTCAGGGGAGGGGAAGGTGGTAAATATGTATTGAATTCCTGCCATGTGCCAGGAAGGGTGCTAAGAGCATAACGTGTATTATATTGTCCTTCAACAAATAACTACAACATGTGACAGATAGTCTAATGCAATGCTCAGAAAAGGTAAATACTTCCCCAGTGTCACACCCACAGGAGGAAGTGGAGTGTGATTGAGACAAAATGCTGTTTGGATTCCAAAAAGTTAAGCTGCACCCACTCACTACAGTGTGACCTTGTAGCAGTGACCTCAGCTCCCACCCCACCCCTGTCAGGCCACGGTTTCTTATGGGTGGCAGCCTGCCTCCCGGGTTGTTAAGAAGTTTCAGTAAGACCGTTTATGTTAACAGGACAGGTGTGCTCACACTCAGGCATTATTCATATTTTTGTTCTTCCTCCTTGATTCTAGTCCTTCTGCTATGGACTGAATATTTGTGCTCATCACCCCCCAACCAGGAAAAAGAAAAAAGCTGATATCCTGAAGCCTTAATCCAAAAAGTGATGGTATTTGGAAGTGGGGTTTTGGAGAGATAATTAGATCTAGATGTGACCATGAGGGTGGGACCCCCATGATGGAACAAAGAAGAGAGCTCTCAATCTCTCTCCCTAAAGCAGAGGCACTGTGAGAAGGAAGCATCTGCAAGCCAGCAAGTGGGTCCTTCCAAAGAAATCAAATCGCTGGCACCTTGATCTTGGACTTGCCAGCCTCCACCAGTCATTCCAGCCACCCAGTCTATGGCATTTTGTTACAGACACCCCCTTCGATGTTTAAGTGTCTAAAACATAGAAGTGAATGCTCAGCTTGATATAAGAAATATGTCCAAGTCGACCTCTACTAGACAGGGAAATACTGTAACTGTCCGATTTTAAAAGACTTCACAGCCAGAATGACCACTCTAGGAAAAAAAAATGCTTGTCTTGGCTTCAGCGTGGGCTTCTGTGGCTATGCTCATTATAATCTGTAATGAGTGGGGGAGACAAAGAGAGAACAGTCTTGGGTGTGAAAGATCTTTTATTTGGCCATTAACAGTCTTTAGCAAACAGCCTGCAGTGGGAGGCCATTCATGACTCCAGCAGATTCTGCAGACTCTGTTCCTGTGTCATAAAAAATGCTAATTGTCCACTTCCTTCAGGTCCTGACTCCTGACAGAGGTGCTGGTTTTTTTGATGCTCCCACAAGGTGACTCGCACTGTGGGACCTTGAATTTGGCAGTCCCCTTCTTGGGAAGACAGGGCCTCGGTGCTCTTCTGACAGCATCCTTGAGGCCTGCTCAAACCAGAGAATTCACTCCATTCCCAGGGGACTGGTTTGATTTAAATTCAGAGGAGAGTCACTTCCCAGGTTAGAAGGTGAGCAGGTTATGATGAGGTTGAAAACGCTCTTCCCTAATGGCATAGAGCAAAGACAACATTAAAACAACTGGTGTGACATTTACTTTATTCCATTAGGAACTTGATTCTTCAGAGACTAAGTGAATTGCACTCCTGGAATGGATTTGTTGTGCAATGGAAGGGGTTTTTGGTGACCCTTTACACTTCCCCACAGGGATCCTGCCTCCTGGAGCTCATTAGCCTCTTTTAAATAAATACACAATTTCATTCATTTATTCAATTATTCAGCAGAGCTGGGTAGGGTGGGTCCATTCTATGCCAGAAACCTTGCTGGGCTCAGAGATCACAGATGAGTCAGTTGCACTCACTACCCTTGTAGAGTTCAAATGTAGAGAAGGAGTGGGATATGAAGGCAATGTGAATGAAATGTCTTGGATGCTGAGACAGATGCAGTGAGGGAGTAGACTGAAAATATGTCTGTGTGCTAGGAAAATATTAGACTCTGGGGTGACCTTGGTCAATAGATCCACTATAGTCCTTGCTTTCAGCTTAGAGACTAATGAGGCTAGCTATCAAGCTGCATATTACAAACTATATTAATTCATTGCAAAAATACAGGGTAATATCAGGAGAATAATATAGCTGTAACTCAGAAGGGACCAACCAGGTAGACTTCTGGCAAAAGAAGAGCCCCGAGCACATGGTATTGTGTTGACCCTCCCTGTGGAAGCAGAGGTAAAGAAATGAAGACAGGATAGGGAGAGCCATCCAGGCCAACGGCCAGCAGGTGCCAAACAAGAGCACAGAGTGCAGCTGCGTGCAGTGTGGCTTGCTGAAGGATTCGGATAAAGGCCACTGTGGGAAGAACAGTAAGGGAGAATGGTCTGAAATGAGGTTGATGAGTTACATAGGGACCACATTTTAGAGGGCCTTGTTAGGATGTGTTAAGGAGGTTGATTTTAGTTGGTAAAGTGGCAGGGATAGTGAGGGAGAGGTGCTCCCCGACCCCCAATAATAAAACCCTCACAACAGAAGGTATATTTGATTTGAGGGTATACTTGAGGTATTTGTTAAGGAGACAGGTGAAGGAAAAGGAAGTAGCAAGAGCACAGGGTATGGAGAAATCTGGCCCGAAGGACTAGAACTGAAGAGCCAAGGGGACAGAGAGGCGGGGAGGCAGCCATGGCAGGTGGGAGAGAGGGGTAGCATTTTAAGTGGGGCTGTGCAGTGATGAAGTGGCACTTGGCGCATGGCAGTGATGAGGACATATCTCTTTGAAGGCAGCTTGAAGCCAGAATTAGGAGATGAAACTAGAGGCACATCTACTTTGACACCTGGGTGCCTCCACATGCTTGGAGTGAGGAATATGCACCACCAGTGTACCCCCACTGTGCGTGAAAGACAGCAGCCCCTGGGTGACCATGGGAAAATTCAAAATGGACCATCCTGAAACCCAAATGTCTTCCCGTGGTTGTAGGTTTTTCTGTGACTTCCTGAGGATTTTTCAAGTTGTTATTTCTCAATCAGGTCTGCAGGCAAATGTGGTGATATGCGAGCACCCCTGGGGTATGCCAGATAATCTGAGGACAGGGACAAATGACCAGACAGCTATTGTTTGGTTCTAAAACTAAATAATTTAAGGCAAAATGAGCTTGAGTAATATTGCTATGGCTTGTCTTTAGTATATGTATATAGTTATACAGAAATATATCCATTTTTAGTTATTATGCAAATATTTTACTGCTCCAGATAGATCATTAAAAATAAAAACAGGTGTGATCTATGCAGATACCAAGGTGAGAAACTATACACCTAAAATCAAGACGATTAGAAATTTTTAATAATTCAATTAACATTTCAAAATATAAATTTAAAAATCCATTAAAATTGAAATTATTAAAAACCTTAATATAAAAAACACACAAATCCCCAGAGAGCCTGGTTTTATGCATATGAGCAGACTTGGGTTTAAATTCTGGTTCTGGCACTTACCTGGGACTGTCAACTTAGGCAGTATAACCTCTCTAAATTTCTGTTGTCAGATCTAAAATATATGGACATTGCCCACATAGGATTACCAGAACAATAAGCCAAGCTCTGCTAAATGTACCGTACAGTTCTGGTTCATGGTTAGACTCTAAATATTCATTCTAAATATCATCAGAGATGGCTAGTTCTCAGAGATGCTTTGGGAACCATCTTCTCACTATGAAATATTCATCATATGGGAGACTGAGTGCCCAGGATACATGACTTACCTTTGATCACAGACACAAAGGTGTCCTCACATCCCGTACCTGAATCTAGCCCTCCTTCCTTCCAGGCCAGCTACTGATTTTCTTTCAGAGGGTGTGGTTTCTAGAGGTCTGACACTGCTGAGGTTGGGGCTCCCCCCATCACTTGGGGGTGGGTGTTGGGAGGTGTGAAGGCCCTCACTAGAGGGCATGGGGTGGGGGATGGTTGCCTTCCACAGTACTGACAAAAAGAGAGGGAAAGCCCAATGGCATTGTTTCTTTTAAAAATGGCTTTTAAAAATCACTAAAATGGCTGCTCAGCTCCACCCCCTTCCCAGCTGACCCCTTGTTCAGAGCCTGGCTGCTGAGCAGCATGTAACCCTTCAGCTCACTGGCCCCCTGGAGATCCAGGAGTGCAAAGATCAGCTCCCTCTAGCCATTCCAGCTGTTACAAAACTTTATAAAATGACTAAAACACAGAATCGGATGCTTGAAAAGGGTGAACTGAATGATACCGGAATTATATCGCAATAAAGTCATCATTCAGGCTCTGTTGTAGGCTCTGCGAAACAGGACTCATGGAGGAACATAATTCATGAGCAGGGTGAGGATTAAATGAGAGATTGCATGTAAAACTTTGGTACAGTAACTTGTATTATAAAATTTCACTGATAGCGACAGTGTTGATGATTTTCCTTAACCACATGGCCTTTCTCTGGCCCATTCTGCAGCATATAGTTAGCAGTGCTTTTGGCAAAATAGGCTGAGGAGTCATGACAAAGTAGAATACGTGAATACTGACCCTCACCCTAACACCTTCAAATTGTATGTGCCTCTGATGAAACAGCCTCACAGCTCTGATAATCTTGTTATTTATTTCTTAACTAATACAACTGAGACCTTGCTCAAGATGTGCTCATGAAAAATTACCCTTTTAATGGCGGCACATTTAATGAGAAACTCTACTATCTATTGCATAAGTGCCCTTCATACAAATTAGCTTGGCCCTGGGTCCTAATCTAAATTGGGTTCCCTACTTTCCTCTAAATGTCCTAATATTTTCTGATTAATTTCTGCCCTTGTTCACCTGATCTGGCTCTGCTTCCTTTTTTGACACTTCCTCTTAGATGGAGCTTGTGCCCCGACCGATGTTTCTTTAGGCTGTCTTTGCATCTGACTCATTGACATTTTCCTGACATGATGTGGAAGCTGGAAGTTGTTTCATTTTCAAGTTGTCTCTCCAATAGAGCTTTACTGCTGCCAATCTATTAAGTAGCAATAAATTTGTGCCAGGGGAGTTTTGGTACAAGGTAAAGATGAAGTTTTCAAGGAAAGTTGGATAGAAGAGAAGCAATTAATCATAGCAATTAAGAGAATAGATTTGAAAACACAGAACATAACAAACCACAAGCCTGGGCTTTGGAATCCGACGGGTGTGGACTCAGGTCCCACTCAGGAAGTTTGGACAAGTTGTTTGACTTCTCAAACCTTCAGTTTAGATCCTCTTCTAGAAAAACTGAATAATAGTAGCTTCCTCTAGGATTATTTATGAGGCTAAACGAGGTGTTACATATAATGTGCTGTGTGGATGACATGAGAAATGCTTCTTGGTATTGTCATTATAATTTAAGTTTGGAGGAAGTTCCAAATAGTGAAAGGGATGGTTTCAGTAACTAAAATGGCAACATTACAGACGAGCCAGAAATGGTAATAGAGTCAGACAACCTTCCTAAGAAGCAGACCAAACCCTAAGCCACCCCTTAGAGGAATTACATAGTATTGCAGGACCTGTGACTTGTAGGACCAAGGCCTGTTGCTTCACTACAATATATATCAGCATCAAGTATATCATGGCCAATTTTGTTGCTTTGATCTAGTTTAGTCCTTGAATCCTGAGACTGAGTCATTACCTTGATGTCCGTTTCTGACTCAACTCCACTGTTACATTTGCTTTGGACTATTACACATAGACTTAACTAGGAGTCACTGAGGGTGCATTGGTAAAAACACCAGTGGGAGTTAGGGAATCACAGGTCCAGACCTCCCTTTGCAGACATTTCTCCCAGCATTATGTCCTCTACAAGCAGATTTTACTGGGCTGTTAATCGTGGCAACAGCTACCATTTTTGAAAGCCTACTATGTGAATACATGCTTCCCACACACTACTCATTTAAGTTACTATGTATAGTACCTCTGTAGGATAGACATTTGTCTGCTTTCAACAGATAAGGAAACTGAATCTCAGCAGAGCTGAATTAGCTAAGTGAGGGACCCATGACTGAAATGAGGATGTCTCACTCTAAAGTGTGTACCCTCCTACAACCTAGCATAATACACCCTATATTTTTATATGCAGTCACTAAAAAAACTTGAGCTTTCAGGGACACAGGCTTTGTCTCATTCATCTGTTGCCAGTGAATAATAGCATCTGGCAGAAAGAAGATGCTTGGAGGAATGAAGTGAATGAAACACAAGACATGTTTTGTCAATGGCCAACATAAACAAAGGTTAACTCTGTCTGGTGTTGTTTCCTGTTTTAAGCATGTCCTTAAGTAATCCTCATGCCACATTATGGAGAGGCCTTAGGTTTGATGTCATATAGATAGAGGGAAATGGGCTGAATTATCTCCAGGGTCCTCAACCACAAGTTTCTAATCGATGGGGAAAGACATGATGGACAGAGGATCAGAAGTTGAAGTTAATGATGTTCCAGGAGATGGGTATCAGGAGACCTGGGTATTCAGGGTTTTTAAGAGCACAAGTACATTTCATCAACTGACTCATATGATGAAATTTTGATGAAGTTAGAAACTTGAGTTCCTGTGTATTCTTTTTTCCCGCTAATTATATGAACTGACAAATGACTTCAATTCTTTGACCTTCATCTTCATCATCTGGAAAAGGTAGATGGCTGAGTTGTAAAGAGTGAAGATAAAGTAAACATCTGGCAAATAAATATGTACTAAGTTCGTAGTAACTTCATGCCCTTACTTTCTATGACCGTTTTTGAGCTTCTGGTTGATGTATCTTACCATAATATATTGTAAATACTTATTTTAAAAGTGTGTTGTAAGGTATGGGCATATACTACCACGCAGTGTGGAAGTTTATTTCTTTGCACATTTGAGTTAGCAGTAGAGATATTGCAAAAACATTTTTGATAATTGCCACTGAGTCATTACTTGATACAAAGCAGTTTCTCTGGAGTCTCACTATAAAACAGCCCATGGAATTGGGTTTAAGGAGGGTTTTGGACTTTGGCCAATGTTCTATTAAACTCTAAAAATGCCTGAGAGGCTCAATGCTAATACTGCTCTAACAAGAGTGCCAGACAGGAGCTCTTAGTGAGTGATTATCATTTGTTGAATACCTAGTGTATACCAAACACCACTGAATTAGGTGGCTTTGCACATGTTGTCTGATTTGTTTATCTTAATGCGCCATTGGGCATTAATTCTTTTTTTTAATTCTTTTTAATTCTTTTTTTTTTTTCTGTCTAAGAGGCTCAGAGAAGAAAAGAAATTTTTCTTGAGATTAAAAAGGCTAGAACCAGAATTTGCTCCCAGAAAATTACTATTAATTTTATTCTTTTGTACTTGGTCTGATGATCTAATTTTGCTAGAATGTAGGTAAACCCAGGGAACTTCAGAGCTGTAAATATTTAAAGCCAGGTTGCCTGAAATTCTGCATTTTCTGAATCCTCCTTTTCTCTGATTTTAGGTCAGGATCGCAGTGAAGCCACTTTGATAAAGAGGTTTAAAGGTGAAGGGGTCCGGTACAAGGCCAAACTGATTGGGATTGATGAGGTTTCTGCAGCCCGGGGAGACAAGTTATGTCAAGATTCCATGATGAAACTCAAGGTACTATGCAAACATTTCCCTTTAAATACCATGGGCTATTGTGACTGAGAGAAAGAAACGATTATGATCATTATGGTGCAAAACTTTTAATTATTTATTGGTGAATTACTTGGTTCACCGATTAATATCTGCATTTATTCATTGGGAAGAGATTTTAATTATCAAATAGTTATTGAACACCTGTTATGTGGGGGTATTTTGTTAAGCCCATTTTTATCCTTTTTGAATACCATTTATTATTCAGTTTTATGTTCAATGTGCAATAACTACAAAACAGAAATACAAGAACAGCAACTTCTGTGATTGCTCAGATATTATGAATGTTTACCACTTTCTATTTTTTAATAAATGTTATGTACTTTGCCATTTAATATTACATTACTATGTAAGTTAAAAGCTGATTTTACTCATTTTTGTACCCCCAAACACTTAATGATATAAGGAAAATATATTTTAAAGTAACACTTAACTAAATATTGGCATTTGGAGGTACCACAATGAAATTTCTGATTTTAAATGTTTTAAATAAATCTCTTCATTATCTGTGAAAGAAATTAGGAAAATCTAAATATACAGAACAAAAAAATATGTTACTAAATAGCCTTTAAAATACATAAACAGGAATAGTTTGTCCCCATATTCTGGTCATTTTTTTAAAAAATTCTGGAAAAACAAATAAATTAACAAGAAGTCTACAAAGTATTTCATGCATTTAGGACATATAATTTAATTATTTTCCTGAATATAGAATTCATGAAATGCTCATATAAAATATTTTGAAAATAATGGAAATTATAAGGAGGAAAACTGTAAAAATCCACAATCCTACTATACACAAAGAAAATCACTGTCAACATTTTTGTGTGTAACTTAAAACTTCTCTTTGTATTAGTTTATATATCATAGGAATTATATATGTAATATAGTTGGAATAACTATTGATGCAGATTTGTATCCTGTTTTTTCTTATCAACAGTGTATTATGAACATTATTTTCATATCTTTAGGTATCCCATGAGGATACAACTTGGTCAGGGCAAATTTTTTTTTTTAAGTAAGAAAAGTAGAAAGAAAGAAAACCCAAAACCAAGGTTAACCAAGTGTCTCCAAATGTTAGATGAGACAGTATCTGTGAACCCTCTAATTGCCTTTTCTTTCAAACACATTTAATAAATCACAGCTATTTTTTCTATTTATATGACACACTTTCTCTCAGCAGTTTAAAATGGATATCAGATGCTAAATCTCCCCATGGAACGCACACAAATTATCTTTTTTAAAAATGAAAACTTTAAAGATGTGTATCCATTATTTTTAAAAAAATTGTAACATATAAGAAAACTTTAAGAGTTAATATCTAAAAAGAGATATAAGAGACAATATAATTTCATAGAATATCACCTTGGAAAAAGTTAATATCCTTTTTTATATTACATGATTTTACGGGATTCTAGGGCAATCCAAAATGAGCCCTCTTCTGCCAAGTTCAAATGTGATTGATAAACAGAACAAGGAATCTGACAGGAAGAAATCTAAATTCTAGCTGTAAGACTGATAAATGCTGCTCTGAAAATACACAGTCACAGCGTACATCCTGGAGAGACAGGCTGTTGTGCCTGCAGTGTGGGAGAGCTGGCTTCCCCACTGTCCCCACCCATTCCAATCCCCAGAGCAGGGCCTGTGCCTCATGCAGGAGCTCAGACCTGACTTCACCCCCTCCCAGAAGAGACTGAGCCTTGCATGCTCAACTTCAGATCCCCCACTCAGATAAAGCCACACATGCCTCTCCACAGAGACCTCTCATCAAGGATGGGTGTAAAATCCACGATCTTGATTCTTACTGAAGTGCCTCCATACTGAATATGAGGTCAGACAAATGGAGATTTTCTCTTGACAAATATTAATTAAAAGACAGCAAGAAAATCTCTGGTGACTGGTTCTTACCCAGAGCCACAAGATTGGAGAGGAGGAGAGAGGATTTGATGAGTCTTCCCCAGGATGCTGGTAGACAGCCATTCGCCAGGCACCCCACTGGCAAGCTGCCTTCATGGATTAAGTGGGTATGAGGCAAGACTCAGTCTGTGTCCCCTAAGGCTCACTGGACCAGGCCTGACTGTGATTGTCTGCTGTGTGTGTGTGTGTGTGTGAGTGTGAGTGTACACTTGCGCATGCACACTATCTGTACTGAAGTGCACCACCTGTCACCCTCATGACTGTGAGGTCCCCAAAGCTCTGAGAGTTAGTCCTACGATAACACACTCCTGTCAGATGCACTGAACTTGTTGAGGGAATCTTGGTTCCTAGACAATTGTGGTTCATTATTCACAAGTTGCCAAGAAGAGTGTTGACACTTCAGCTCCCAGTGGTTCTTCTTCAGGAAACACAGAAACATAAAAGATCAGTTCTCCATTTGGCCACCTGCCCACAAAAGGAAGAGACAGAGAAACTACAAAATGCCTCTTAGCCTTACAAAAAGGCTCACTTCTACACATTAGGCCATATGAGAAATAAAAAAAAAAAAAATTATGTTTTCTTTTTTTGGGTAAGATTGCCTAAAGGATCTAAAGATCCTGTTTGAAGGACTTTTCCTTGTATGGTGGAGAGGGATTCATACTGTGAGTATCAGTGACCCCATTACCTGTCCACCGGCAAAGCACTACCATCATTCTGCTTTATATAGAACCAACAAAACACTTTCACACAAGGTCACTATCTCTTTGATCTTGTGAGACAAATATTAGCATCCCTATTTGTTAATAAGAAACATGAAGCTCATGGATGTTAAAGGATTTGCCTTAGATCATTCATTTAATCTAATAAACCCCAAATTTAAATCCAGGTCCCCAAGTCCCCAGCATTTAATAAGAATAGTTTATGCTTAAGTATATCCTGTTTTGTATCAGCATTTAACTTACCTTGGTGCCCAGATGGATTTTAAGCTCCTAGCAGTAAACCACACATCACTGATTACAGTAGTCATCTCTCACAGACACTGGGCAGAAATGTGTTGTGGCTGTGAGCTGGTCAGGGCAGCCCGTACCGTAAGTTCCTGCATCAGAACACTGTCTGTCTATGACTGGAGGTTCAGTCGTTTCCCACACTGCCTAGCATGTGGTGTTGCTAATAATACCAACAATAGCACTCATCATCATGATGACTATTATTTACTGAGCTCTCCCAGCGTGGTACACACCTTGCTAAGTGAGGTCTGGACATTTTGTACACTCTGATTAGCTAAGAAATAGAGTTATTCTCACACTCCAGCTTCCTACACTCTACACTGCTGAGTCTAGGAGCCGGTGGTTCCACCCGGCTGTTTTCAGAACACTGATGACATCCTTGTAGTGCATTGTGTTCTTCTTTTTTTATGCTATACTTCTTAGAAAGGTCCTTAGAGAGGGTTAGGTAGAGGATTAGGTGTCCTAGATGAAACGCCAACACTGGGAACCAAAACAATAACCCCGTTTGAATTTTCCTTATGTCTTATTAGTTTCCTAAGTTTGGGGAGGTCCTTTGACTCCCTGGACTTTTGTTTCCTCACATCTAAAATAAGGGAAGTAATTCTCAATGGGCTAAATTATGACCTGTGGGAATTTCTAGCACATAGTAGTGACCCACAAATATGTCTGGCCCCCTAATTTCCAGATTTTCAACAGTGACTTCCCGTAAGGTTGTTAGTATTAGGGACAGCCCGAAATAGCACCCACATCCACATTTTCCCACTCCCCAGCCAGAGCTGTTTTTGGGACCTGGCTCAGTTCTGAATAACAGCAATGAGTAATCTAGAGTGGCAGAGGAGACCTGAGGCATGCTGGCTGGGGCAGGGATGCCTGGACTCAGTGCAATTTTTGAGAACTTGACTCAGGGTCCTGTGTCACAGGAGAAACGTGCTGACAAAATTGGAGTTTTATTTCCCCAAAGATAACACCGTGTGAATAGTCGTTCTCTCTTTCATTTGTCATGTAATGCTACCCACCAGCAGCCCCAAGCAGAAATGCCCCAAGAAGATATGTGTTTGCTCTTTCTTCATGTTCCCTTTTATGGATAGTCCTGTTCTACCAGGTAGGGCTTTGACAGCTACTAGGAACCAGGGAGCCTCACCTTATTAGCACTTCTGTAGATGATGATTATTTGATGTTGCAGTGATTCTAAAAGCTGGCAACTGGTATGAGACATTGATACAAATCTTTCTGACCTAAGATGCACCCATTTCTCCATCCTGTTTTGTGATGTTCTTATTTAGGAAGGAACTAAACAAGGAAACTAGACCCCTTTACCTTAGTCCTCCAGTCCTGTCACTTTTGATAGGTCTACTTTTGTTTTCCCTTTTGTGTATGTCCCGAGGTTGCAGGTTAAGGTACAGAGGGGAGACAGCTTAAGTTATTTTCTTCTAAACCCAGCCAACAACACAGGTTTCAAAACCAAGCATTTCTGGGTTCCATGTTTGACTTGTCCAGTGCCTGACTGAGGAAAGAAAGTAACTTCACCTTTTTGAAGACCCACTTGCTCCAGGGATCTGCTCCCTACACTGGGCACACAGATCAAATAGAATGAAATTCCATGCACAGTTGAGCTTTTGTTGTACTGGGAAAAGCTATAAAATCAACACATAAATATATGTGTCCATGGTGGTAGTGCCTTGAAGAGAAGTGGAACAGGAACAGGTAGTTTGGTGTGGAGGGATCAGAGATTATGTCTCTGATAGGGCAGCATTGAGCAGAAGCAGAAATTCCCCCCGGAGTTGCAAAGTCACAATTTTACCCATCCCCCGTGTTCCATAAAATCACCCTCAGTGAATTCATGGAATTTATGGAAAAGCAAGCAGCACATGGAAGAACCTAGAGTTGAACAGGTGAAGGACTTAGCTTTGGGGGTGAGTCACTCTCGTCTGTTTAGAGGGCAGTCACTGGAGAAGGCAGTGTGTTACAGTCCTGAGGCCTAGAAGAGAAATACCAAGTAGGTCACACAAGAGAGCTTCTAGAAAGAAAAGAAAGCACAGTATAAGGAATGGTCCCTGCTCCCTGCAGAGACTCTGGAAAGCTGAGTAGGGGGTCTCAGCATTTTTACCAACTCCCTGTGCCTTCTGGAGGCTCACCATTCCCCTTTCTGGGCATCACTTTTTCCCTCTGTCAGTTGGGAAATAGGAACCAATTAGCATTCAGATTTTCTCTGGCTCTACCATTCTGCTGGACTATGAGTGTGTAAGAGGCATTTGAGAATGAATGAGCAACTCATGAAGGAGTGAATTTCCTACTAGTCGGTACCCAAACAGGAACTGACCACATTCACTTATTCACTCACTCGGAGAAATTAATTTTTATACACCCCTACAGAGTACAGGCATTGTGCTAGGTGCTTTACAGAGATTTTTATTTAATTCTCAAGCATATAAGAAAAGGATTTACGCTTGAGGAAAGTGGAATTCAGAAATAACTAATTTCTCTAAGATCACAGAGAGCCAGTGGTATAATCCAGGACATCTGGAGGATAATCCAACAAACTCAGGAGAACATCCTTCCCCTGGGCCTCTCAACATACCTATTCCCTCTAATGCCAGTCAGTCTCTGAGCCCAGTGTGGAAAGCCTGCTGTTCTGAGAACTCTACAGACTATTTTTGTAATCTCCTGGAAATACTAAGTCATTTTTGTTTGTTTATATTTAGTTTTCCTTTTTTATTCTTTGAAGTGATAATGGTTTATGGCAGTGCATACAACATAGATCTATTGGACCATACTCCTTCAGGTGCATGTCACCGCGCCACCCCCGCCACCAAGGGCCTGGTGGTCCTCCACCACAATCAGCGAAGCACCTTTCACACTTTGCTCTTCACTCCCTCTTCTCTGGTAGGCAGCCTCAATTCCACATTTCTAGGGTTCGTATTAGTTTGGTTCTGTCTCAGCCTTTGCTTCTCTATATTCCACATACAAGCGAAATCGTTTGGTGTTTGTCCTCCTTCTGACTTATTTCACGTAGTCATATCCCCTGCAGTTCTGTCCATGTTGTAGCAAATAGAGTTTCTCTTTTTCCATTCTGACTCATTGACAACAAAATGCTGAAAGTTGGGGGCTTAATCTGCTCTCTGTGGAAGCAATAGTGATGAGGGGCTACAAGCCTCTGAGCACCAAAGAGAGAGCAGAGCCCTGGTACAAATCCCTTGCCTTGGCCTTATCCTTGTCCTACCCTATGTGGAGACCAGGCTTGTCTGGAACTGACTCCCTAGAGGCAAATTTTAAAAGCAGGTGTCCTAACTTGCATCCTATGACTTCAGGGGACACTGGATAGCACATTATGGAATAGCAATTTACTGCTCTCCAGGAACTGTCTGGGGCACTAAGGACAGAGCAGTGAGAAGAGTAACATCCCAATGCTTTGTGAAATTTACTTTCTAATTGACTCACACACATATCTTTGGTTTAGAAAAACAATTCAAAGAAATGGGAAAACAGATGTATTAATCAGTGGAATGCATCTGATAGATAATTGCCTCCAAAGCACAGGAATGCTAGGGAAAGGGTTTTGGAAATTGCAAAATGTCTGTGGGTGAACATTGCAAACCATAAGCATATAGATATGATGATCATATTTTTTTCAAACAAAATTGAAATATGCAGGCTGGCAATGGTTTTGTTTTCATTTCTTTCTAATCTCTAAAATTGATTCACATGAAACTTTTTCTAGGATAAAAATAAAATCACATTTACAAATATATTTAGTGACATGCCTGTATTTGAAAGATTAAAACCATATCCAATATAAAGCCCAGCACAGATAACTCTGTTTATATTGGGATCTCCAGTTCTGGGCCAAGTATCTATGTACAAGGTAGGGCATTCTATAAATCTTGATTAGTCAAATGAATCAGTGTTCACATATCTACTTCTCCAGTGTCAGAGCAGCTAAGATAAATGCTACCCTAAAACACTGAGATGTGAGCATATTGGGCAGGGAAGCCTGGATTCTCTCAGGGAAGGAGTGTGTATGATTGGTGGCGTGGGCTGATGGTATCCGACATGCTTTTGGGACCAGAGGGAGTTTTCAAATGAAAACACTAAAGTAAAAACCATGTTCTTCCTTTCAACAGGGCGTTGTTGCCGGTGCTCGTTCCAAAGGAGAACACAAACAGAAAATCTTTTTAACCATCTCCTTTGGAGGAATCAAAATCTTTGATGAGAAGACAGGGGTAAGTAAAAGAATCACATGGCATTGTGAAATTGAATCCATTGACAGATGTGCCCTTAAAAGCCTCCACTCTCTAGGCAGGAATATCAAACAAGCATAAAAACACATAAAGCAACTGACAAACGTGATCAACTGTGATCGTCCATCAAAGACAGGCGCTTCCCTAGCTTGGCCACAGTGTGACTGCACCGTGCTTCTTCTAGTGTAATTGTGATAAAAGTGTCATACAGTCCTGGTAATCTAACGGGAGATTGATGAGCTTTGAAGAGCAGTGGGTAATGTGACAGTTTAAGTTGAATTTCTTTGTGTTGGCAACTTTAATGACATGCGTCCTAGAGGGAGACACATGTAGGTCTTTTGACTCGGTCAATGCATCCAGACTCTCTTGAGTTTAACCTGTGGCACCTTGCAATTGCTGTAATCAAAAGGAATAAATGGAGTTCTCAATCTTAAACAAAAAACAAAACTATCACTGCATGGCCAGGAAAAGTAAGGGCTGATATGTTTGTTGAACCCTCTGAAGATGTGGTTTGTATTTTCATCGACCTCCCAGCAGCAATTAGCTCCCAGGCTCATCCCCAGAATTTGTCTGACATTGTCGATCCTGTTCGTTGACCATAAGGTAAAAAGAGAAAAACATTCTCGGATCTCTTTTGTCAAGAGGGTGAAAATTGACAGGATTTGTTTTTCTTTTATTTCCAGAGTGCTTTACACCTTATAAAATACCTCCACATAGACTTTGAACTTTACTTTATAAACAGTATTCAACTAGCCACATTACTTAGCCAAAGTCATTATTTCATTATTATTTTCTTGCTTTTGTTCTGACTCACGTTTGGATTACCATACAGGGTAGCAGAATGCTAATTAACAGTGCAAATCAGGTTTTTTTTAAGGAAAAATTATTCCTGAATAACTAACATTAGAATAGGTATTTTTGTAGGAGCCTCCCTGGTGGCACAAGGGGTTGAAAACTACACTGTGGTGGTTCCGCAGCCATTGCAGTGTGAGTTCAATCCCCAACCAGGGAGGGGACCCACAAGGCACAGCAGACCTTTCCTGTCTCGCCCACTGCTCCCCTCAGCAGTGTATTTCAGTAGACCTGCCTGTTCTGCTTCCCGCTCTATCTCTGGTGAATCCTCTCACCCCCACCTCTGGCCTGTACCCCAGCTCTTGTATGAATAAAATAAAATCTTAAAAAAAAAAAGAACAGATATTTGTACATCCAGGTTCATTGTAGCCAAAAGGTAGGAGCAACCAAAGTGTCTACCAAGGATGGTTGAGTTGGATAAACAAAATGTGGTATATATGTACGGTGTGATATTGTTCATTAATAAGAAGGAAGTTCTGACTGGTGCTACAGTATAGATAAATTTTGAAACAAGCCAGTGACACAAAGACACATTCTGTAGGGTTTCACTTATATAAGATAGCTAGAGGAGTCAAATTGAGAAAGGTGTAAGTAGACTAGTAGGTGCTAAGGGTGGGGAGAGGTGGCCGTGAGTCAGTGAATAATAAGTAGAGCCACAGTTTAGGAAAATGAAAATGGTGGGGCCGGAGGGTAGAAATGGTTGGTTGCACATGCCGAGGTGTCCTCATTTTCACCGAACTGTACTCTTTAAAATAGTTAAAATGGTAAATTTTATATTAGGTATCATTTCCCACCATAAAAAAACTGATGCTAACAATCCCCATTTTGTGGAATATCTGTTAGAAGCTGGGTGTTTGTTAGTTCCCTTACATACATTATTCTGTTTCATCCTCACCATTTGCCCTATGAGATAATAATAATAATCCCTTCCTCAAAGTATGTATTATGTGCCAGGCATGCATAAGCCCTTTATAAGTACCAATGTATCCAATCCTATAAAAGTAAAATAGAATTATAATCTCTACCTTATAGTTGAAGATATCAAGGACAGAAAAATTCCTGTAACTTCCTGAAAGTAAGTGGTAGTGAAGACAGGATTAGAATCCAGGCAGTTTAGCTTGTGTGTGTCTTTTCACTTAATCGTGGTGCCTGTTATTGCTCAGGATAAGGAATGCTCCCAAGTCCACCCAGAATGTAGGAGGCAGAACTGGGTCAAAACTCAATGCACTTGGCCTGATCTAGTAGAGAAAGGTTTACCTATGTAGAGGTAGGAAGAAGTTTATAATGAGGACATAAGCGTGCAGTGGTAAAGTATCTGATACAGCAATATTAAGAGTCTAATGTCCGCCTCTCTTCCCTTAATAAAAGTATGCTTTTAGAAAGCAAGGAAGGGGGCCTCCCTGGTGATGCAGCAGGTTGAACACCACACTGTGAAGCGTCTGTGGCACAGCAGTTTGAGTTCGAACCCTGGCCAGGGAGGGGACCCATATGGCTCAGCAGACCTCTCTTGCCTCTCCTGCTGCTCCCCTCAGCAGTGTATTCATGGTGACAGTGTATTCTGTCATCTCCCCTTCTATTCCCCACTCTGTCTCTGGTGAATCCTTTCACCTCCCATGACTCTGGCTTGTACCCCAGCTGTTATATGCATAAATAAATAAATCTTAAAAAAAAGAAAGAAAGGAAAGTTTTCCTTTTCCTGGACAGACTATAGTTTGGAGACCTATGCTCAGTTTTGAACTGAACAGTTTTAAAAAGGTTGTAAGCAAATCAAACCATATCCTGATGAGGGTGTTGGGGGACTGGAAACTATGCTGAGCCAGGATTTTCAACACAGATGTTGCCTCACAGGATCCAGGGTGATACACAGGAGACAGAGAACTTTGGGCTTATGGAAATTTAGAGGCTGTTATTGATCCCTCAGCTTTCTTTGTAGGCACCAGGTGATGTGGATCAAGCCCAACTGAGAGATACTTTCCAGTGATTTATATGCCCCCGTACTATGTCATCATCTCTAATCTCTTCCCAGTTCCTTGCCTGTCAATCACCATGACAAGAGGTACAAACCAAAGGACACAGTGAGGAGGAGGACGAGATACTTTATCTTGTCCGAGGACTATGCTGTTGGGCTTTGCTCTTCCATCACGTCCCCCACCACTAAATAGATTGTGCCCAGATGCCTACTGCCCCAGTCACCAAGTTCTAAGTAATGAGAAGCGATACTTAACATTCTTCTTTTACCTTTTCTAAATCCTCACTCAAGGGTGACTAAAGAAAGATACCACCCAACCTTATTACTTATTCTTTAGTTTGACACAAAGAGACAGAACAATAAAATCGCTATTTTGACTCACAGCCATTGGCTTTATAGAAAGGATGTCAGCTCCCTAGTGGAAAATCAAAAAGAAGGCCGAATTCAACGTTTTCTGTCTGGCTTAGTCAACTCCAGTTCTGTTTGATTTACATTAGGCCTCTAGCTTCTGGCTTCTGCAACCTTAGCTTCTTAACATACCTCGACACGAGTCCAGGAAAAGCTGGTGGAGGGGGCTGAACGTATTTATGCCTGAAGTGGAGATGATGGGGAGAGAACAGGGAATTCCATGTTAATAGTGCTCCTCTGGGCAGAGCTGTGGTGGAGAGACTTGCTCTGTGGGACCTCAGGAAATGGAACCACAACCACTGATGAAAATTTCTAAGGGAAAGTGTCCGTTAATCCATGGGAAGAACTCTCCACTCCAGAGCTATTCAGCAGTTAGGCAAACTGCTGTCACTGGTACTGTCCTTGCAAGTAGCCCTGTGATGGGGCACTTGTAGAAGGGGGCCAGGTGGAGGAGGAGATGCTGAGCAAACACATCCTAGTTGATTTCCAAGACCAGTGTTATGATTCTGTTTCTCCCTTACAGTCATATCTATTGATGTGATTTATTTTTAGGTAAGTAGAGGTTTTCCAAACCGTGCAGTAGAGAATAAGAGAAAGAATAGTTTACTAAACCTTTGTCATTGCCAGCAGGGGACCGTCTGAACTGAGCAAGATAAGAATCTAAGTATTCTGTCCTATATATTAAAGAACTGGGTCTTTGTTATTTGGAGTGACAAATCTTAGTTGTTTATCTTGTCTAAAATATTCCTACTCAAGCTTGACTGAAGTTTTTTTTTTTTTTTGCAAACCAAGAAAAGAAACATTTGCAGAACCTGACAATAGCTAGAATTTTAAAATTCAAAAGCTGTCAAAAATGTTTTGATCCCAATTAAAGAGACCCTTTGCAGCAATTTACACCTTGTCTTAAATTTCAAAGCGCTCTTGATACCAATCCTTATATGAGTAACTTTTGTTTTATTATTAGCTTGTGACAGGGAATAAATCAATATTGAAAGCTGTTCATGTGTTCAGATACCTGGGTATTGTTAATACGTCAAGGGAATCAGTGAGAATGCAGAAAATGTCACATGTAAACTTACTGTTTTAAGTGATAATAGGAGCAAATCAGGAGAAGAAATGACTTCAGTTCAGTCTGCAGCACGGTACTCAAACCAAGCCAGTAGATACCAAGACAGGACCGGTGTCATCTTCATTTCACAGATGTGGTTAACAGTTCTGGGAATGTCCTGACTTGGTTCTGGGCTCAGCACAGACTTTCCCTAATTCAACTCTGATCTCTTTCTAGAACTCCACTGACTCTCATATCTCCTTTCACAATTTTATGAATTACTATACATTTCTGCCATAAAAACTATAAATATTTCTGGACCTTAAGTCTGTTACACACTGAAGGTCAGTAGTGTGCATCCAACTTCTGATACGACCCCACAATCATGTGATTTTTGCTCATTCATTTGACTTACTCAGCATTTACTTGCTCTACTATGTGTACCATGATGAGTACATCACAACAATCAATGACATAGATGCCATATTATCACCACTTTACAGATGAGCAAACTGAGGTCTTGATAATTTAAGTGACATAACTAACAAATCCAAGTGGTTTGGTTGAGAATCCTTGAGCTACTCTAACAAAAATACCATAAATCAAGTGACATCTAAATGGCAAATATTTATTTTTCACACTTATTCATTGCTCTATCTAGCCTATGTCCTGGAAGGTAACAGGAATGATAATGGACATTGTGGAAAGGAGAGAGGGATAAAATGAAAGAGAAGAAAAGAAAAAGAAAATAGTAAAAATCAACTTAAACCTATGCCATGTACTAGAACCCATGATGCTATTAAGTCTACTAAGCTACTAAGTCTGCCACTCAGGCAGTGAGTACAAAGCAGTGATGCTCATGAATCAGTTACCCAGTCCTAAAGTGTCAAGGCTGGGAGGTCCTCTAGGCATCAACTAGCCCAGTCATTTACAAAAAGAAACCTAGAACCCAAAGAGAAGGGACACCTGAGACCTCCCAGCAGCTATACTTAACATACCTTGGCTTGAACATCCCTCAGGACAGACTGGAGTCATTCCCACAGAATAGGCAGTGACCACTTCTTACCTTCTATTTCTTCATCTGCCTTGCTTTCCTCTTTACTTCATATCTTACAGTCATACCATTTGCTCCTTTGCTTCAGTGTTCAGACTCCCAGATCCATTTTAATATCAAAGAGAGTGAACATCTAAGGAGAAAAAATTGGGTCTCTGTATGTTTCATGTCTTGTTGGATGATACTGGATTTTAATTTATCACAATAAAAAATCAACTTATAGCTCAAAACCAACATATTTTTAGAAACTGGCACTGTCGGGAAGCTGCCTCTGTAAGATAATTTAGGCAGGGGATACTTCATGACAGAGGATGAAAAATGTTGATATTACCCTGGAAAGTGAGATCATGAATGTTTTCAAGCAGATTTGGCAAACTCAGAAAGGTACTATTTTCCCCTTAATGAGCCATTTTATCAAGTTTGTTTTTTAAAGAATTAAGTAACATTCTGTGCTAGATGCTTATTTACCTGCTGGATCTCATTCAATACAATCCCCTGAGAGTTCACCTAAGGAAGTATTATTATTACCTCTAAACAGATAAGAAACTTCGAACCAAATAGGTTAAGGCCAAATACCCCATAAATGGCTCAGCTTAGACACCAGCCCTAGCATCACAGGGCATAAGGCCAATGTTCTTCCCACCTCCATTGGTGCCATCTCTCTCTGCCAAGGACAGAGTTAGCAAGCGAACACCATTTGCTTTCAAGAGGACAGAATTTGAACTGCCCACAGGGTTGTCGTCATGCAGAGAAGCCTGTGTCTGATGGTTTTGTCAGTAACCTAGGGCCTCCGAAGGGCTGTGAACTATGCAGAGTGACCTTGGGTACAGCTCCCCTGCCTGCTGTCTGGGCCTCTCTTCCTCCTCTGAAAACTTGAGGGCCATTTTACAAGCATTTTCTCAAAGGACCAGGTAGTAAGACTTTCGGGCCAGGTGGTCTCTCCCTATACTTTCATTTTGCCACAGGATCATGAAAGCCACCAAAGGCACGGCATAAATAAATGAGCACAGCCGAGTTCTGATAAAAAAAAAGGCATCTGGCCCACAGTCTGTAGCTTACAGAGTTTGTTCTGGATGATTAGGAAGGGGTCCTCCAGCTTTCTCATCCTGACCGTGTGGAACGAGCGGCATGAGCACCCTCTGTAGATCTCTGGTTCTTCTCTCTGGACCCTTTAGTCACTGCTCTTTGATGGCTGACTTCGGAGTGGCTGTAGAAAGGCTTTTTGTGATTTTGTGAACTTTGAAGATGTATTCAGCTCTGAGGAGTCGTATTAGTTGCTGTTTGTATTAACATACTTTTTAAAAAAAAGATTTATTTATACATACAAGAACTGGGGTACAGGCCAGAGGTGCAGGGGGTGAGAGGATTCACCAGAGACAAAGCAGGGAGCAGAACGAGCAGGTCGATTGAAACACACTGCTGAGGGGAGCAGCGGGCACAGCAGGCGAGGTCTGCTGCGCCATGTGGGTCCCCCCTTGGCCAGTGGCAGGGATTGAACTCGTGTTGCTGTGGCTGTGGTTTGCTTCATAGTGTGTTGTTTAACCCACTGAGCCACCAGGGAGGCCCCTAATATAATTTTTGAAGCACACAAGAACTGGGATATAGGCCAGAGGTGTGGGGGAGTGAGAGGATTCACCAGAGGCTGAGTGGGGAGCAGAACAAGCAGATCAACTAAAATACACTCCTGAGGGAAGCAGCGGGTGAAGCAGGAGAGCTCTGCTGCCCCATGTGTGTCCCCTCCCTCGCCGGGGATCGAACTTGTGCTGCAGTGGCTGCAGACAGCTTCATAGTGTGGTGCTTAACCCCTTGCACCGCTAGGGAGACCCCAGTTCGATAAGCATTTGTGGAGTACTTAATGCCAGGTACTATGCTCAGTGTTTTGTGTGCCGGTTTTCTTCAGCGTCTGACTGTCCACCTATTAGCTCCCTCTTACTGTCCCCACTTCACAGATGAGACTCAGGCAGGTTAGGTGCCTTGACCAGCACTGCCTTTACATTTGTATCCATTTATTTATCCAACATATATTTACTGTGCACCTAGTCCATCCTCAGGTGTATTCTCCGGGATGTGCCTGCTTTGTGAGTCCTTATCTAATGGTGTTTACATTCCAACAGAGGGATACAGGAAGGAGACAACAGACACACATAGATAATAAACTCTGTTAGAAAGTATAAGTGCAGTGGAAAAAGAAACAAGTAAAGCGAGGTCAGGGCCTTTCCCTGCTGTGCTTTCTTTGTCCTTGCGAAGGGGCTGTGACATATGTGCATTGTAAATCACAAATATTAACGTGCTCTGGGAGCTGCTTGTGGTTTTGAGGGTCAACAGAGTAATGGAGAAAGACACTTGTGAAAATTCTCATCCAAATTCCAGGGGCTCTTGCACTGGATAAATCAGAGCTACCTGTTTGGGCTTTTCTGCTTTTTTCCTGATGGCGGATTGCCTTAGAAGGGTTCTACTGTTTGTTGTTTTTCTGTCTCGTACCTTTGTTTGAATTTTAATTTAAAGCTCCTTTTCCATGACTATGCCTTGGCTATTTAATAGATGCTTCTGTTTTTCTGAAGAGGCCCCAGGTACAGCATAGATGAGGCGGTTCAGTGAGAGCCTGGTGAAATCCGCCTCTCAGGAAAGGGTTCTGTCTGGAGAAGTGTGTATGGTGGGATCTGGGGAGCTGGGGACCACAGGACAGCAGCATCGACAGAAGTCTCGGCTTGCTGTCACTGCCTGAGCTTGAACTCTAATGATAGCAGCAATAGTCATACTCGTGGTGACAGCATTTCCAGTGTCTCAAGTCTTGTATGCATTCTTTCCTTACATCTCATTTCATACTTGTGTAAATGATCGAATCTCTTCACAGCTCAATATTCTCCTTTGAAGTAGGAAAGCAATAAGGAACTGGCCTATCTTTATACAAACCTTGCAAGATAGAGGTATTTTCTCCTGTTGACACAAGAGCACATTTAGATTCAAAGAGTTGCACTAAATTGCCCAGATACCTCAGCTAGTAAGTGGTGCCCTGTCCCCGCTTTTTGTAAACCATCAAGTAGGGGAGAGAGAAGTAAAGAGAGGCTGTAGGCACTGAGGACAAAGACAGACTTCATAGGTCTGACTGGAGTCGGGCCTCAGTGTCTGATGAGCCTGACATCAGGTGTGGGGTACAGCCATTAGGGGCATAAGCAGTGCCTCAACTGTGGCTGCAACCAGAGTACAGGATTCTGTAGGGATCGCCTCAGTACTCATGCTTCCTCTGGCCATTTCAGTCACACAGTTCAGGGATTTGCCTGCAAGAATGGATGTGACGTCTTAAACTATTTAAAAAATCAGGAGATTTCAAATGTGCAAGAAATTACCAGGGAAGCATGGCCTCAATATTTAAATACGAAATGCCTGCCCCTCCAGAGACTGAGGTTCTGAATTTTTCATGATGTGTAAGAGATGTGCAGACTATTTTGAGGTTACATATTTAAAATTTTGAAAATAAAGATTGTACTGGCAATTGTCTAAACTCAGGATAGCCATAACCTCTCTTTTGAGGAGAAGATACTTAATCTTCTATATAAATGGGTCCAAGGAGAGTGTCTGAGACTCTGAGATGCAGGAATGCATCATCTCGTGACGCTGTGCAGGGTGATATATTCACCCATGTGAATAGACGCGCATACTCTTTCATGTTTATTTCTGGGCTGTCAAAGGCAGTGTCGGTGTTTTTCCGCTCATCTGTAGCCTGTGCTACAACCACCCTAGCACTTAACAAAAACTTCTTTATCTGATACAGTGGTACAAAGGACCTCTTATATTTGACAATCTCTTTGTAGTTTTGAAGGTACTTTAGCTTTTTTTTCTTACTACTGATACTCACATTCATCTTACACGCCACAAATCACACGTGTAATTTTACTGGTGATCAACCTGGAGCTCAGAGGGGTTATTTGCAGATCCAAAGTCACACAGTGATCATTGATGAAGCCTAATTCTTATTTATATGTAATATCCCTTCTGTTTATAAAAGTAGCACATATTTATTGTGGAATATTTACAAACTATAGAAAAGTGGTAAAGAAGAAAATACAAATGATATGAATTGCTGCCACATAGATATTATCTTAGTCAATATTATACACAAGTGTAACTTTTTTCCAGAATTAAATTACACTCTGCATGGAGCTTTGTAATGTACTTCTGTGCTTAGCCATGTCTTTTATTAAACATTTTTTCTGTAACAACAATTTTAATCGCTGTCAAACATTTTAGATTATGACTGGAACTTAATTTAGTAGACATCATGTTGTCAGTATCTGCATCGATGGGCACATCTGAATACATACCTTTGTTTCCTTCCTTTAAATCCAGACTTTTTGGGTCAGCATGCATGTATATTTTTATGCCTTTTGATTTTCTTTGTCAATGTATGTTCTAGAAAGTTGCAATAGAATGGTGTAAACATGTCTTACTATATGTTTGTCAGCATGGAGTAGTATTGTTTATTTAAAAAGAACAAAATTTTTAACTTTTTGATATTAAATTTTAGTTTAAATGCCTGTCTTACTTTCATTACCTACCATAATGGTCATTATAGGACAGCAGTATGATTGTGAAATCTGTCTTTTCTATCCATGAAACTCATACTCCTTCGGCTTCACCTACAGGTTTGAATGATGCCAAAGGGTTCTGAATATCTCACAGGGCTTGGCTTATCAATTCTCAAGGTGTTAACTGTCTGATCACCACTTGCCCTTAGTCATAAACTATGTTTAGGCGATATTATCGATTCTCCATATATTCATAAATCTTACCAAGAGGAGAAAATCTCTCAGCCTTGACTATTATAATTTAAGATTTCTGATATTTGACTTTCAAACTGAATAAAATGTATTCATGTATTCATCCCTATATATAAAGCTATGCAATCTTGGATAAGTCATTTTACCACTGCGAGTCTAAGTTTTCTTAATTATGAGGTGGAGATGGGGATGACCTTGGCCTTTGGGGGAGATTATTACAATAATTGAGAGAGGGCAAAGATGTGTTACAGGTCTTTTCAAGTGAGGGCTCCCTGATGATATGCGTTACTTTAGTCTTAAGAGAAGAATAAAGCTGCATTCAGCAAATGTTTATGAATGAATAAACTCTTGATATTTATTCTAATGGCTCTGTATAGTTAAGGGGAAACAGATTTCTTGAGCAAAGGAATTAAGCCTAGGTTCTGTCCAAATGCAGAACTAGTGGAATCTGAATAATGAGGTTTACAGAGGGCTCTCTCAGGTCCAGGACCTCAGGGTGTTTGGCTTTCTGCCCACAGCACTTATATCCCTGCCCCTCAGGTAAGGTGTTCTAGAGAAATGAATACACCTTAAACCTCTTGAGGCCTACTCTCTAGCCTCAGAGTACTTTACGCACAAATCTTCCTTGGCTTTTACTCCTTTTCACGAAACTTTGTGACTGTTGTTTGGCCGGTCAAGGTGAACGATTCCACAGGGTATAAATCTCTATCCTTAAAAGCCAGAGCTCCTAGCAGCACCTGGCAAAGCTCTTTCTTTCCATTGCTTGATACTCTCAGCTGTAAAAACGTGCATTTCTGCAGTATGCCCTGGGAATTAGGCACAGGGATACAAAGACAGGCAGAGAAATCCCCTTCCTGCACAGGACGCATGATCGCACAGCCAAGTAAACACCCAATTATACAGCCCTGTGATAAGCAAGGTCTTGGTGTGGTCGCCGCACATGAAGCACATCTGCATGTGCTTCTTTGTTAATGACCTGAAAGGAAAGCAAACAGCATCATCCTAATTAAACAAGAAGATGATCCTTAATTGATCTACAAAGGGAATGTTGGTGAAATAAAGATAGAATTCAGAGATACTGCGCAGAGGACAGAATCACTAATCCGCTCCTCTCAGAGGAGGAGAGCAGAAATCCCCTCAGTCTCATTTCTTACTGACTCTCACAATCAGAGAGAACCCCTACCAGTTCTCATTCACCAGTCTATCTTGGACTTTGCAAGTGGTAGGTTTCTGGGTTTTGTTTTTTTTTTGTCTTTCTGCCTGGAACTTTTCATCACCTGCTTCTTCCCCCATCCCCAACCCACTCTCTGCTCCTTCCTTTATCTGTCTGACTCCAGTTTACCTTACAGACTACTCACTTCAGTAAGTATTAGGAAAGTAGTATTATTAAGTAGTATTATTAACTAGCAAGTAGTATTATTAATTAAGTATTATTACGTAGTATTATTAATTAGTAAGTATTAGGAATATTAGGAATTCTCCCCTAATCTGTCATCTCACATTAGATACCTCTTGTCTATACTTTCATAAGCCAGCAATTTCTTATATTATTAAAATGTGTTGCATGAAAGATAGAAGTAACTCAGAAGTCCATTATGCATGAATGCATAAACAAAATGTGGTATATCCATACAATGGACTATTATTATTCAGCTTTTAAAAGGGAGGAGATTCTAATATACACTATAACATGGTTGGACCTTGAAGACATTATGTATGATATGGAAAGTATGACTCCACCTATAGGAGGTTCTGGGAGTGGAAAAAGAAAGTAGGAGGGTGGTTTCCAGGAGCCTATATGGGACAGGAGAATGGGTAGTACATATCAAATAAGTATAGAGTGTCAGCTGGAGAATGTGAAAAGTTGTAGAAGTGATTGGTGATGATTGCATTGCAATGTGGTTGCACTAAATGTCACTAAACTGGACACTTAAAAATGGCAGGAGTGATACATTTTTTGTGTGTACATCTTGTTAGGATAGAATATGTCATAACTGGGTGTGTTGTGACTTCATACTTTCCTGTACCTTAAGTTTTTTTGAGATCAGAGAATATGGGTTTTCATCCACATATTCTCAGCACTAAGCATATACCTTGCAGATAGCAGTAGGTGCTTACACAAAAAGCTGAATAAAAGAATGAGTGTTGGAATCTAATATATTTTAATTTTATAGGCTCAGAGAGGAGTGTAGGCCTTCCTAAGACCACAGTAAATAATACCCATGATAGGAGTACAACCCAGATGTTGTCAACCGCAATCCAAAAATATTCTTTTCACTGTGCCACCATCATTTGCTGTCTCTCTATACACACATTTAGATAAAACCAGAGAAGGTAGATGCAGATAAATGAACCTGAAATGCCATTTCTTAAATTAAAAATGATTTTAGAAGACTGAAAGGAGGATAGAAAAGGAAGGGGGAGAAATTGAAACTGATATAAGACTTTCCCTGGGATATAGTCACTTTTCATTTGCTTTTTATTTTTTCTAATCTCTTGCCATGTAACCAAAAGCATTGGAATGGGGAGATTGATTGGGCAATCAGTTGTTTCCCAAGGGCTGTAACGGAATCCCAGTCTCTTAGGTAATTTAACCTGGAAGGGGGTTTTGCTGTAGGGAACAGCCCACATGGTTGGGGATGGACAAGATGATTTAATAGGCCTCTTCCTGCCCTAATTGCTAATCTTCCTTGTGGGAACCCCCTTCTTGTGCTGCATTAAAGACTCCATTAATTTGTTTATATATAAATTCAGGCTACTTCTGAGAGGCTTCTACTCAAGAGTCCCTGGCTTGTACCACCCATTAGGATTTACCGATAAGAAAGATGCATTATACATTTTATTACCTTGTCTATGGAGCACATGTGACAACTATAAAGTATATTCATGTATAGTATGAATAACTGTCAGGGTAATTGATAAAGTAGTCTGTAATAAAGGTAGCTAGAATGGCATTCCTAGATGCTGAGGTCTCTAAGTGCTTAAGAGGAAGGGGGGGTGGGTGAAGGCACTAAATAAATCCAGTCTTTCAGAAATTGCTGGCATTTAAAAAAAATAGCCAGCCAGAATCCTTAGGCCTGCATTTCACTTTCAAGTGTAATTATTTTATGTTGCAATTCATATCTGCTGACACATTGGAATCAAGTCAAATAAAGGAATGCTATAAATCTTGCATTGTTTGGATTAAGCACGTGTTGGTGCTGGAGAAAGTCTGGAAGGAGGCCGCCCCTATGTGTAAATAGTTTAAAAGAACCAAGTGGCTGGAAGAGATGTAGATCCAGTTAAGACAAATGGTTCACAGCAACCTGCCAGCCTGTTTAAATATCCAAAGAAATGAGAGGCTTGGTACTTTAGCCTTGTAGGTTTATAAAGCTGGCCATTTTCATAACATTAATAACAATAGTAGCTGACACTATCGTCTATTGAGCTTCTACTACACACAAGCTACCTATTTATACTAGCCTTTTATCCTTGAAATAATCCTACGTGGATGGTATTACCAACTGTGTAATAGAACAGGTTATTTAACTTCGCTAACCCAGATTATTAATTTGGAAATGGAAATAATTATAACAAACCTCCCAAATAGCAGAGTTGTTGAAAGGATTAAGGGTCATCTGCTGTCTGCTAGTACCTTAGTGGATGTTGTATCTTGTCCAATTGTGAATTAATGTCACCCTTTCAGAATTCCAAAAATTCTTGCAGTATAATCTATAGTTCCCTTTTCCCCCATGAAATTCTGTTGGATGTCGTTACAGTCTCTTTCCACTCTTACCAGAGTCTGTTTGAGTGATGACTAATCATTGCTGGTTATGTCATTCCCACTTCCCCCTTTATGTCAACCCCACCATGACCATGTATTTTTCTTCTTCAGCTGTTGTGTGATTAGACTCTCCTTGTGAACTGGAGGAGTTCTATCAAAATTATAGGCCACTCATATAGGCCCATATCAAAGTATATGCCAACTCTCTTTCTTCTGATTGGCTGTTTATCCTTGAAATAGTTTCCCAAGTTGTGTTGGGCTCTAGGTCCCCTGCTCTGACTGCAGACCCACTGGCTCAGCAGAGCTACAGCCATGAGTGATGTCCTGGTCCTTGTCAGGACTCACCCATCCTTTCTCCTTCTCTAGCCTTTGTGAAAATCCTATAGTCTTCATAAAGCTTTGACTACAAGGATTGGATGGGAAAAGAAATATAATATCTTAGAAAGATTTTTCTGCACAGAGGCACAAATACAACTTAGCTTAAATTGAACAGTACTTGGAACCAATAAAGGATCTGTTCGTTCTTGGTTCTGCTTGGGAACTGTGTTATCTTGTAGGTTAGCAAATACTCTGGAACTCAGTTTCTTCATTTGTAAATAATAATATATCTTGCACTGCCCTGAGGATTTGAAATATACTATGCATATCAGAAGTGCCTTAAAAACTACAAATGCCAGCAAATGATCATTGGCCCCAAAGTAGGAAGTGGGTGCTCTTAGAGCTAAAGATAGAACCTCAAGATGCAGCTCCACAACTGGCCAGCTGTGACCTTGGGCCTGTCACCTCTCTGAGCCTCATTTCTACATCTGTAAAATGGATGAAAAAATCTTAATATTCCACCCCTGTTTCACCAAAGTTGTCAGGCTCCATTGTGATATAAAGGAAAGCATTTATTTAAAAATTGAATCCTGAAGTACTCCACAGATGTCAGTCACCATGTTTATCATGGGAATGACCAACCCAGCGAGTGTCTCATCTTTCTCCTTGCAGGTCCAAAGGTCATCTTTGTAAATGCAGTCAATTTTCCCATGAAGAAACCTTTACTTTTCATGGGGAGAAGATTTTAGCTTTCTCAGCCAAATGACTCTTCTCACCTGTTCCATACCTTTCTTAGAGAGAGAATAGGGAGGAAACAGAAGTCAAAGGCAGAAATCATTGGGCTTTTTCCATGTAGGTAGGAATTAGAAGAGCCGTGACTGTCTTCACCTTTCATTTTGCTGTCTGCCCGACAATGTTTGCACAGTGCTGGGATGAAGTAACTAAGATCTCTATTCAGGATAAATGCTACTTCTGCTTTGTACGGAAAGATATATGCCAGGACATAAAAAGAACTCTCTCCATGGTGCTCCTATTAATTCATAGCAGTTATAGAGAGCTGTAAAAAGCTACCTAATTACTTTTTCCTCCTGCTGTATATTTCAAGGATGGCAGCTATCCTAGTAGATTCAAGGTAAGGCTAGTATTAAAGCCATCGGGCTATCATCTTCTTCTCTTTACCCCTCTTATAACCATCAGCTCAGTCTGCAAGAGAGCATATTGGTCCCAAGAACCATTTTTATCTTTGGACTCCCATTTGTCCTTGTATGAGTGAGTGAGAAACTGAGTTGTCCACTTTGCCTCTACTGGCATTCCTTGGGGCACTTGTAAAATGAGAGCAATCTTTGAAATAGCTTCTAAAGAAGTATGTCTTTCGTGCACACATATAATTAAAAACGCGGTGAGATCCCAGCCTGCCTTCTGAGCTAATAGGTGCACAAATGCCTGGCACTCCAAGATGAGAACCACGCCCTTGAACAATACCTGAGCGCAGTCTCCTGAGCTGTGGCAATAGTGGTGACATGGGTTGTTGATGTGCTCATGAGACATTAGGTCATGGATGAGTGAGGGGGTGGACGGGCCGCAGGGAGCTTGGAGGCAAGTATGCTTTCGCAGTGTTACCTTTCCTCTGATACACAGTGTTCCCCATGGCTTGATAAGTTTCCCTGTTTGCCTGATGATAGGTCTTTTGAAGAGAAACTCTAGCCCAGCCCAACTTCAGATCCCTCTCTGGCCAGAACCCTCTGCCTTTGAAAAAATGAGTGTTCTCCGATCACTCAAAGTAAGGGCAGAACCTCTACATCAAGGACTGTCACCACAAAGGACCAGCTCAGAGAAGAGCCAATGCCTGTGCCCTTTCCTCAGCCCACGAGAGCCTTCCCTGCCTTTGTGAAACCCAAAGTGCTTAACATCATCCTGCTAGAACTGTGTCATCTGAAGGATTAGCCACTAGCCACATGTAGCAATTTAGATTTAAAATTAAATTAATTAAAATTAAAACAATTCATTTCCTCAGTCGCCCTAGGCATAATTAAGTGCCCACTTGTGGCTAGTGGCTACCTGTCTATTTTCTGTTTCACAGGTAGCCGCAAGCCACAAGTGGCTTTTGTGCACATAATCCTTTAATCCTTTTAAGTACAGTAATCCTTTAATGAGGTGGGTATTATTATCTCCATTTTTACAGGTGAGCTGATTGAAGCTCAAAGAGTTTATGTAACTTGGCCAAAATCATGTGGACATCAGTTGGCATTTATTGTGTTTCTACATGTGCAGCTCCTGGCCTGGAGCTCCCCAAACCTTTTTAATTTCCAAAATTATAGCACTAGGAGTGTCTGTGGTAATATTTGGTCTTTGACGCCGATTCCTGGTGCACAGGTCCTAAGTCCCTTAAGTGATACGAGGGTTATTTTTTTTTTTTTTTCCTGAGGCAAGGCTTGGTAGACTCCTGTATAGCTTCAGTTTAGGTTGGGGCTTGGTCACCAGAAAGACCAAGTCATAATTGGAAGCTTGGAGCGCTCTCGTGAGAATGGGAGAGGAGCTGAAGATTGACTTAATGAGTGAGGGTGACTATGTGATAAATCCTTCTTGAAAATATTGAAGTATAGGGTTCAGACTTTTCCAGGTTGTTAAGAACATGGAGGTTCAGGAAGAGAGTCTCACTAGGATATGGATGGACTCTCCTGGCCTTTCCCCACTCCTTGCCCTGTGCAGCTCTTCCATCTGGCTGCTTCTGAGTTGCATCCTTCTATAATACACCAGTCAGCTATTAAGTGAATGCTTTTCTGAGCTCTGTGAGTTCTGTGCACCTCTCAAGTAAATGAATCAAGCCTAGGGAGGGATTGTGGGACCCTCCATTTTATAACCAGTTGGTCAGAAGCACAGGTAACAACCAGAACTTGGACTGGCTGCTGGGGAAGGGAAAGGAAAGTCTTATAAGACTGAGAGTGCCCTCAACCTGTGGAATATGACACCATCTCCAGGTAGGTAGTGTCAGAAGTGAGAGATGTTGTGGGAGATCTAGCTGACATCGTAGAGAATAACTTGATATGGGGGGAAGAAACTCTACTCAAGTGGTGTCAGAAGTGCTTTGAGTGAGGTTCCGGTGTGAGACTCAAGAGACATGTAGGAGAAGTACCTGCTGTGTGTCAATCCTATGCTAAGTACTTAAAATACCTAAAATATTTTTAAAATATATGAGTTAGCAAATCAGAAATCTGAAGCTCAGTGCTGCTGACCTGCCCACACGTGCATAGCTCATGACTAGCCAAGCTGGGACTGGTCTCGCTGTGCCCTGCAGGAAATGCAGTTACTCTTGTGTGTGTTCTGGTTCAGCATCCCAGTGAGCTGGGGAGATCAATGTGAGCAGCAGAGTGGGGTCAGCTGATGGGACACAGGGTGGGGACCGTTTGTTTTGACACATTTGTTAGACACTGTGCTGAGCACTTTCCATACATTCATCACATGTAGTCTTTGAATAACTCCAGCGTAGAGATGTATTCAGCGTCTCCACTCCATAAATAAAAAACAATTATATATAGCTTAAAAAGTTAAGTGACATGGTGGTTGATAAGTGAAAGGGAACCTGAAATGGAATTTGACCAATATCACAGGGTCACTGAGATGGTTTGGACTCAAGTCCCTGCTGTGACCACTTGCTGCAATCTGAGTTAGTTTCACTTCCAACAGAATGGTTCTCAGCTGCTTCTCAAACATGGAGGATATTGGTGAATCCTTTGCTTGCTTTGGGAAAGTAAACAGAGCAAAGTATCTGAGTGGAGTGGATGCTTCTGAGTCCAGGAGCTTATCTAGTCCCTAGAGAGCTGGCCCCAGTAAAGGCTTGCCCTCTCCCTCCACTATTGAAGTGCTAATCGATGCTGCAAATACACCTGATTGACTTCTTGTCAAAGCCCCATTTTGCAACAATGGACAACATCTTCTGTAATTTGAAAACTGATTACAGACCTGCAATCCTTTTTTTTTTTTTTTAACATAAATGGAATTTCTCTTTAGCAGAGAGCAAAAGCTTTACCAGTTGATTCTCATACATTTCCAAGGAGATTTCTTGGCCTGCCTGCTTTTCAGTGACTTTATTAAATTACAGTAACTGAACTCAGAGGTACAGCAAAGGAGAAAATAGCTCCATCTGCATTCCATTTTCATTCATTAAGAACTCTGAGTCTGATAAAAATGGTGCATATTTTGTTGTATAACTGTTGTGGTGTGTTAACAACTTTTATGTGTAAGGTTGGTGTATCTGAAATCCCAAATACAAAATGACCGGGGAGGGTAGATGAGAACATAGTAAGTGGTCCCCAGTTCTACATTCATATTTTGATCAGGAAAGGGAATTGAGACAAGCATCACCAAGGCAGGGAGACCAGGTCAGTTTCCATAGAAACTACTTCTTACAGTGACTCTAAGGCATCACCAAAAACAGCCGCTTCTTGAATTGAATTCCTCTCTAAGAGCCTGTGCGATCTGCATTCGGTGACCATCCTTCTAAGTAGCAGCATTTAAGATAAAGGGCTTGTGTTTTGGGATGGGAGAGGTTTTGATCTGAGTGTATGTTGTATGCCTCCCAGTGACAAGAATAGGCTCTGAAACCAAGCACAGGGGTCCATCCTGGATTGTGCCCCAGAGTCGGCAAACTCCAATTGACCTACTTGTAGACTAAATCCACCTGCTATTATACAACCCCAAGCTAAGGATAGCTTTTACATTTTGTTATGGGTAAACAAAAATCAAAAGAAGAATAACATTCCATTACAAAAAGCAAGTGAAGTTTAAATTCCAGTGTTCACATATAAAAGTTCGTTGTGACACAATCCTCCTCATGGGTTTATGTCTTATCTGTGGCTACTTTGGCCGAACAGCCATAGAGCTGAGTTGCTGTGGCCAAGGCAGTGAGGCCTGAAAAGTCAGAGATGTTGGCTGTCAGCCTTAATGGAAACTGCCCTCCCCTTCCCTAGAACCTAAATCCCTAGTCTAACAGACAACATGACCTCGATTTCTTTGTATCTCGATTTCCTCATCTCAGAAGTGGAGTTAGCGATATTAGTCACATCACAAGGTGTTCGTGCAGATTAAATGTGATAATAAGTGTGAAGCATTTGTCACAATTCTTGTGCTTGGTAGATGCAGTAAAGCCCAGTGGATGACTGTGTGATTTTAGTCGAGTTATTTAAATGCTTTGGCTTAATCTGGAAAGTGGAGATGAGTCCTAGCTCATCATGGGTTTATCAGTGATAATAACGACCAGTTTTTATTTAGCACTTATTTGAAAGGTGTGAGGACTGAGTCAGAAAATCAGTCAGTGGCCTGCCTAACCCACCCTGGTGGTAACTGACAGAGCAGGTCATGAAATAGACATACTGGCTCACACTCTGTCTACAGACTACGCCATGGAGTGTTGGTGCCGGGCAGACAGTGGATCTGTGTCCATTGCTGTCCTCTCCCCACCTGATAGCGGTACTTGCGTTTGACACTCCTGTCTTCCTCCCTTGCAACTTAGCCAGTTCTTCATATTTCTGTCTTTTGGATTACTTACAATTGTGTATTAATGGAACCCAGTGTATATCTAGCATTTTTGCTAGACTGTGACTTTTCTTGAGTTGGGAGAAACTTATGTTCTCATCCAGTAACTCTGTTGTGGAATATGGTGCTTGGCCTACTACTGACTTAGTGTTTGCTAATTTCTTGAATTAATTAGCAAAAAAAAAAAAAATCATCGATGCTGTGTGTTTTTTCTTACACTAATCTTGTCAGGCTTCTTTAGGTGCTGTGTATTATTATGAAACACTTGGACTAATGCTAGCCTGAGAGCTACATGTATAATGGAGCTGTTATCAGGAGGAGCTGTGTCCCCTCACTCTTTGTACTTAGGAGAAATTTAAGAAAATACCTTAATTGCCTGTTGGAAGGATCTTCTCCACTTACTCTCCACCTCTCCCTGGCAGTTTCATTCATACTTGCTCTTTGAAGTTCAGCAAGGTATCTCAGGTCTCTGGGCCAGGATTCTGACCACCCTGTCTTGGTGATGACTGGCTCACTGGCTGCCACAGATGACCTTGAAGGAGTATGACAGACCTTAATAAGCATCCTGTGCATTTGCACAGACTCAGGATGATCTGGTCTGAGATTCACAGTGGGTGGGATTGCAGCCCAACGCAGGTCTTTGGCTCTCGTGTCAGAACACTGGGCCCCAAGGCTATTCTATGCTCTCAGCCTCCTAGATAGGAAGCCAACATCTAGGGAGAAGGGCATGTAGAAATTAAACAGATAATTTGACTTTCTCAATTAGATCCCAGAGTAAAAGAAAGCGTCACCGCAAGAATGCTATCATGACATCACAGAAATTGTGTGCAGACTTTTATGTGCAGGGAACTTTTCATTCACCCACCTATATTTAAAGGAGGAGTATTATCTGTATTTGACTGACAATAAAACTGTATACGTAGAGGTGTACATCTGACACATTTCAGAGCCTCAAGTGGAATTTAAATCGTACCTGATCATGTAACCCAGTTTCACAACAGATGCATCCTAAATTCAGGGCAGAGAGATTATTCAGTTATTTATCAATTCAACAACCATTTATTGATCGATCACCTATAATAAGCACAGAGATTCAGCATTGAGTGAATGAGACAGATGAGCCCATGACCCTTATTACCTTCTGTTTTATTAGGAGAGTCAGACAGTAATCATGTAAGTAAATAAATTTCAGGTAGTGATAAGTACAGTTCACCCTTGGACAATGTGGCTTTTAGGGACACTGACCCCCATGCATAGTCAGATATCAACTCATAACCTTTGACTCCTTGGAAAGGTATTATATTTGGTGTCCATGGAGGATTGATTTCAAGACCTACCTACCTCCCCATCCCCGCCAAGTCACTTAGAGTCATACCTCTTGTTCTTGAATTCTACCTCTGCAAATTCAACCAACTGACATCTGTGCTTGGTTGAATCCGTGAATACAGAGCCCACAGATAGAAATATCTGAGTATAAGTAGATCAGCTAAGTTCAAACTCATGTTGTTCAAAAGTCAACTGTCCTGTAAAATCTTTTTTCATCCAGGGTGATTCCGTAGAAGTGACTGGCAGGCAGAGCAAATTTGATGTGAAGGGTAAGGGCAAACATCTCATGAAGGGACACTAAAGCCCAGACTTGATTATAAGAGAAGGTACAAATGAAAAGCACGGACGAGCTGCAGGCACTTGAACACACAGGTTAAAAACTGCTGCAGATCAAATAGGCCGTGCATTCCTCGATGGTGGGTATGTTTTGGTGCTGATGGTGTAACAAGGATGTATGTCAGCTTGAGAGGAGCTTAGGGTCCAGATTGGTCAGCATTTCCGCCCTCTTGTTGACAATTCCCTTCCTCCTATCACCCCCATCCAGAGCCCACCATGCTCCATGCCTGAATTAGACAGCTCCTCTCTCAAAAATTTGCCCTGACCCTGGTCCAGTCAGTAGTCTTCCTTCCCCCGAGTACTTTATCTGCCCCCTTTTAAAATCTAGCACATACTTCCCTGTGTTGTCTTTATTCCTGTTGCTTCAAGACTGGAGTGTATAATTCCTTCTATCAGTGAAACAAGTCAGAAGGCAAGAGAAAAATATTGGATGGCTTCACTTTTAGGAGGAATATGAAAGAACAACAAATAATAAAAATAAAAAAGGAATGTGAAAGAACAACAAAAAATAAAAAAGAATAAAACAAAAAGGGGAGGAGGGCATAAAGAGCACAAGGAACTGAGGTGATGGTGCACAGGTGAAATGGTGGTGGGAACTCCCTGGGGACTACAAATGTTGTCAAATACAATTAAATAAATCTAATGAAATAAATAAGACTGGAGTGTAGTGTGGTAACTACACCTTTGGCATTGGAGTTAGGGCAGCCTCTGGATTTGAGTCCCAGTTTTCTTGTTCTCCCTGGATCTCAGTTTTATCATCCATAAGTGGGCATTATTATGGGCTTAGAGTATGGTTATTTTGAGGTGAAAATCAAATAATGCCCTTAAATCACTTCGTTAATAGGAAGCATTCTATAGATGTCAAGAATTGCTGGGATGATTATAGCTGTTGCCTCTCAGGCAATTGCTCACACACCTTTGTTGAGCTAAGATTGGAGAGCAGACACTGTGTCATAAGCATTTGTATCTGCATTACCTAGCCCAGTTCCTGCAATGTAAGTAATATTTAATAATTATTTTGAGTGATTGCATAAAATCTTCCTCTTGTCTGTGATGTCAACACCACAACATTATAGAATTTTGGAGTTAGAAAGAACTTTCACTGTCAGTGAATGAATTCAACTCTTTCATTTAAACAAAAGGAAGGAGACCAGGAGGTTAAAGAGTTAAGCTCACAGCTACCAAACACACTGGCTATGGACCTGAAAACTGTGTTTCTTCTCAGAACAACAGTGTCTGTAGAAGTTGTTATAGACAGCTTGGGGGATTACAGAGATCCAGTTCTCCAAGATGAACCCAAAGTTAGGTTATTCCATTGTTTCTCTTGAACATGTGGCCTAGATTTTTTTCTCATGTGAAAATGGAGGCAGAGGCTAGTCTCTCATTGTTCCTCCCTAGCAGAGCACAAGACCCATGGACAGAACAGATGGTCTGTAAACATGTGACAAGTGAATGCCCATGTGCGCACTTGCAGCTTGGTAATACAAGTGCCCATGTGCCACTGAACCCGAGCTTGGCCTGAGTGTAGAGTCTGGAGCTGAGCTTCCTGAGTCACAGTGACTTCTATAGTCTCAGGCTTGTCCTGTGCCCATGCCTGTCTACCGAGGGAAATAGTGAATTTCCACCTCCCTAGGAAGTAATATGCATTGATCCATCTGTGATTTGAAGGCTCGTGAGCCTTTAAATGACACCTGGGGTTATTGATTTCAGAAGCACAGCAGATTGTGTTTAGAAATCACTTAATGGGCTAAAAATGCATGTAATTATTCAGCACATACTGGTGGCACCTACTGTGTGGGGTGCGCTTTCTCCTGTCTTATCAGAAATATGGAGAATATGATAATGTCTCCCTAATAGGGTTGCTGTGAGGACAGTTAAGTGAGACCTTGCAGGTAGAGCACCCAACACAATGCTGTAGAAATTCCTCAGAATACTAGCATATTGTAAAATGTCTATGTTCATAAGGTTATGCTGATGGTGGCACTGGTGAGGAAAAAGCAAGGTGTGTATAGTATATTTTTATTTCTCACATTGCAAAGCTGCTTGTCTTCTTCTTTTTATTTAATTCACCTTATCATTAAATCACCTTATCTTATAAATCAGGGCTGTCAAGCCAGGTAATACCTGAAATGCTTCCCAGCTTCCTTATACCCTGCTGTCTGTGTACATGGGACCTGCTTCTCTGAGACCCTGACAGAAATGGTTATCCTCTGTTCTTTTATACTGTGTCTGTGTTTAGATATTTTTTTTGTAATGTACATGTTTACCTGGTTCTGCCCTCTATCATTCTGTGAGTCTTGAGGATGAGAACAAGATCTTATTTACCTTGGTTTCCATGGAGTTTTATGCTTAGGAAATGAAGAATGAGAGAATACTAGCTCTTTATTCCTTTATCAACTTTATGCCTTTACATCTCCCTCCCTTTTTTTAACATTCAATCAAAAGGAAGCTACTCTATATGTCTCCAGCACTTTTATACCTTTGAAGGCCTCATATAAGTGAAAATTCAATTTTTTATGATCTCTAATCCTTCATGACCCTCTCTAGACAAGGAACAGAGAGGAGTCTCCACCCCACCAACTGGATCGCTTTGGGACTGATCCAAGATGGGTTATGCGCATTGTTTATAAAAGAGCTGTACACCCCGCAGAACATGGGAAATGACCTAATATTTGTGATGAAGCTTTTAAATTGGGCAAACAGAGCACTCGTTCTTCCCACCCCCTGCGTAGAGATAGTCTAATGAGCCTGAGTCTTATTGAGATTAAAGGAGCTAAAAAATTCTCTCCAAACATTCAGTGCAAAGGGATAATATGGGGGGGGGGGGTTGGTAAGGGAGGAGGTAAGTGAACAGGAAGAGAGGCTTTGCAACATCAAATAAAATAGCAGAAGCTCTATGTGTCATTTAAGATCATTTCTGTTCACATAGCTGGAACTGGAGGGGATTATGCTAAGTGAAAAAAGTGAGAAGGAAAAAGACAAATACTGGATGATTTCACTCATATGTGGAATATAAAGAAAACAAAGGAACAGAAAAAAAACTAAACCAGAACAAAACTCTAGAAATCTGACTGCCGAACTGCAGCTCACAGTGAGGTTTGTGAGCAAGGGGGAGGGGGCCCAGTGGACTTGTTGGAGGATTATGGGTCCTTTGGTGGTGGGTGTGGTGTAGTAACATGTATTTGAAGAGGTGTGAACCTTGACCTCTCCATCATACACGATGTGGTAGACCTTTGCCTCCATAAAAATACAGTTTAAAGATGAATAAAGAAGTCAGTAAATAAATAATAATAGGCCATTTCTGTTTTAGAGACGGTTGACCCTGTCTGACACTGATGGGGACTGAGCACCTTCTAGGGGCTTGTAAGACCTGACAATCAGGAAGGCAGGTTCTTTTACTCTTTGCATTTGACAGCTCAAGATGCTGAAGCTCAAAGAATTTTAGAGTTCTGCCTATACTCTTGAAACATGTAGCGTTGAAAGCTTCAGATCTGCCTGAAGGCACCCAACACAGGAAGCCCCTGAGCTGGCGTTCAGACTGTAGGCTCCAGCTCCACGCTCATGCTCTACCTCCCAAAACCAGTCCAACAGGAGCATTAGGATTTGAGCCCAAGCCTGCTTGGCTCCAGATCCCACGAATGTCCTGAAAGGATCACTCAAAAAATTAGAAGATGAATACAGAAAAGGGAAAGGAAAGAAAACTTGAAGAAATATCAAAGTGGCACGGTGAATTCACGCTGGGTGTTGGAGGCTGTCTTTGCACAGACTGTTTAATTGGCGTTGTATTTTGAGGGTTAGATTAGAGGAAGAAGAAAAAAGACAGTGTTCAGCCTGATTTACATGAAAATGAAAAGGGAAAAAAGTAGGGTATTAAAATGTGTGAGTTGAATCCTTAGATCTCTGCATCGAGAGTGGCGGTAGGTAGAACTTTTAAATTGGCTACATTGCTTTAATTGAAATATAGAATTGTAATAACACAATGTGACAGGCACCCACTGAGGGGGACGGTGGCTGCTCCCACCTCTCCCTAGAGCAGCAAACAACAGGGGGATGGAAAAAAAAACGTACACACCAAGAAGCACTTGAAAGGGCTTTGTTCTTTTCCAGGCTCTTTGAGGTTTCCTTTTTGAAAAATGCATTTTTTCCCCTCATTCGCTCCAGGGTCCAATTAATCCACACCACCCCACCCCCATTCCCAGCATGTTCTTGCCATAGAGGTATTTTGCATCAATTAGGGTGTTTGTTGTATACTGGGTAGAAGGAAAAAAAATTGTAAAACATCCAGATTTGCCTACAAAGCCCCAGATCTGTTTCTGTCCTAAACCAAACTGATGAGTTGAACTAGGCTCTCACTCTCCCCTGAGGTTTCTCTTCCAACTCCACATGACTATTCATTTTTAAGTGTACACAGATGCTGGAGTTTATTACAAGGGTGTACCTGACCTAGAGGCAGCCCTGGGACTTGATCTCAGGCATCAGATGTTTGTGGGCAGGCAGAGAAGGGTCCCACTGGAGTGCCTCCCCCAGTGCCAGCCTACAGCTCTTGGCATTTCTATTCTGGATTCAGACCCTGACCTCCAGCTCCACACTCAAGGTCTTCCTTCTAAGCCAATCAAACAGGAGCATTAGGAATCTACCCAAGCCTGCTTCACCCTAAATCTCATGTATGGCATAGAAGGACATCCAGCCCATTCACCAACACTCTTCCAACTTTTTCTAGAACACTTGTTCATTGTTCATCTCAGTCCTCTTCTCCTCCTGTTTGGTCACCTGAATCTCAACCAGGGAACCCACATTCCAAATTATCGTTTTGCAGCTAATGTCCAGCACCATCTTGTTGGTAATTGCAGTTCTGACCACCCATCAGCTCTATTCTCCTTACTTCTTCTTTTCCCCTAAAGTTTATGCCTGAAATATTTAGCTCCCTGGAAATACACCGTTCCCCTCAACCACAAGTCATTGATTCAAATAGCTATGACTGAAGTCAATTTAATTCCCTGCCCTAATTCCCAGCCCACCTTCCCTTTGTGTCAACCCACTTTACTGTTAAAATCAGCAAGTTAATTGGAAAAAAAAATTGTAATTGTCAGGTATAGATTACAGTGTTGTTCCTCCTTAACCTGTTGTGGTGAGAGACTATTTATTTGCTCTTCCTGCCCACAGAGGACCAAGACACAGTCCCACAATGCATGCCTTGGGCCACATGTTACTCCGCAAGTGAGTTCCACAGACCCCACACTTCTTGCTGCCCCCGTTGATGAGACAGGGACATTGACACATTCTTGAATATCCCATGAACACAGCCATTAAAGTTTCTAAACTCTATAGTAGGCTCCATGTCCTAGGTTCCAGTTGCTCACAGTCAATCCTAGTTTTACACACAATAAGCTATTGAAACAAACCATGTTCACATAACTTGTTACAGTATAATGTCACATTTTCTGTTTTGTTGTTCTTCATTCTTAAGCTCTTGCTGTGCCTCATTTATAAATTAAGCTTTATCACAGACATTATGTATGGGGAAAAAACGTAGGGTTCTGTACTATACAGGGCTTCATGGGGGTCCAGGAATGTGTTCCCCACAAGCAAGTGCTCTGTTTTTGTACTGATCTTGTCACAGGTTGGTAACAGTTTACAGACCCGTTCTAGTTTGCAAACCCTAAAATATGTGTTCAGAACATTGTTGGCTTCTCATTCCCCATGAGACAAGGTGAAAGATCAGCTAACCCCAGGGTTCCTTGACTCTGGCACACCATTCATCTGTTTTCACAAGCTAAACACGCATCTCCAGGCTAACCGAGATAAATCTTGTTGGATGTGCCACTCACCTAACTCTCAGGCCTGCCCCTTTATCCTTATCTCACCTGCCCCCATCATCTCACCTGGTCCACCACAGGGACCTCTGATTGTATCTCTCTGTAGCCATGCTGGCCCCATTTCAATACATTCTGCAAAATGAAGCCACAGCAGTTTCTTTAAAATTTACATGAAGGGCCTCCCTGGTGGCACAAGGGGTTAAGTTGTAGCACTATGAAGCTATTTTTAGCCACTGCAGCATGAGTTCAATCCCTGGCTAGGGAGGGGACCCACATGGTGCAGCACACCTCTCCTCTCTTGCCTGCTGCTCTCCTCAGCAGTTTACTTCAGTCAGTCTGCCTGTTCTGCTCCCCACTCTGTCTCTGGTGAATCCTCTCAGTCTCTGCACCTCTGGCCTGTACCCCAGTTCTTAAATGCATAAGCAAATCTTTAAAAATTTTTAAAAATAAAGTTTATATGCAGTATATTTCTCTTCTGCTTTAAAACCCTTTTTTTGTTATCTTTTGCCCTTCTAAAGATCAAAGCACTTGACTTGGACTTGGAGGTTCTGGGTCCCCCAGCACCTTTCTGGTCCTTGTGTCACTGTGCTCCAGGCACTTCTCTCCAGCATGCCCTGCCTTCCTCCTGTTCCTCTGAGTCCTCAGCCTCCCCACTCAAAGTCCCCTCCAGGCCTTTGCTGCTGGTCCTCTTGATTAGAACATTCTTCCCACACCCCAGAATATACAGCTAATCTACTCTAGTATTTTGCAAAGTGTGATCTCACTGAATTCTCACATCCACAAGACAAACTAATCCTATTTGTAAAATGAGTAAACCGAAGCTCAGAGCAGTTAAGCAACTAGCCTGGGGTTTGGGGGAACTGTAACTGTGTGATCCATACCCTGCCTGTGGATCCTGGGGCCTGCATCCACCTTGATTACACTGCCTCGTAGGTGTTGGACTGAGGACGCAGCACACTGAGAGGGAGGGAATTGCATGCCTTCCTGTCTACTCCCCTCCCACCTGTGAGCCCTTCGCTCCTAGATTCCCTGCATTTTGCTTTTTACCACCATCCTCCCTCCAGCTGACCCTTCTTTCCTTTTAGTGTCTCTACTCATTTGCTATATAATGTTAACACCCAGCTGTGCAGACCCAGGGATTCCTTATTAGGCAGAGCCTGAAGAATAACTAAAAATAGCCCCATTTGTCCATTTTCTCTGGAAATCCTGGGTTGGTGGGCTTCTGAGAAGCAGGAGTAATTGGGTTTACCTCCATCTCTCCTGTGTAGGGCCACCCTGGTGGGGAGAGAGCTGCTTACTCACTTCTAGGGCCTGGTCATTGTCAGCTTCTTCATAGGTGCAACCTTGGACCTGGTAGTAGACTGCAAGCTACTGAGCTAATTTCCAAGAGGACCCAGCACAGCCTGGCCTCTTAATACATGTGAATATGCAGTAAGAAATCCCTTTACATGAATAAATGAACTATTCACAAGATGAAAAACGTTTCTTCCTCATTAAAATAGAAGAAAGAAAATCCCCTGAACTTTGCGACTTCCCAAAATCCTATACTTTGTGTCATTGGCCTTTACTGGAAGCAAGGAAAACTCTGAAAAGAGAAGAGAATAAAAGCCTTCTTGATGAAAATAGTTGAACAGGCACTGGCAATGATAAAATTTCATGTGCTGTAATTATAGATTTTTGTTTGTTTTAAATTCTGGCGCTCAATCTGTGAACTCAGTTTAATAATAAAATACTAGAATTATGCATGCAAGTGCAAATTTGGTATCATGTCAGTCAATTCCAAACACTATTTACAGAATGGAACCATTACACTGCATTAATATAATGAAGATGGCAGTGTAGCCAGCTTCAGTATCATATCCTTAAAACATAATGGCGGGATAGTGACTGTAGCCCTTCTTAAGAGATTAAGCTTATCTCAGGTCATCCTAACATCATTGGAGCTTTGTTTGAGAATCATGTGGCCGGGATTCTGCTCTTACCCATGTGGGTAGACAATTATTGGAGAAGGAGAGGGAGAAAACTATGAGGGGAAGAATCTCTGACCACGTTTTCTTTAAACATCTTCTGTCACCCTCACTGCAAAGGTAACACTGCACTGGCATTTGATTGATTACATAGCTATTGCCTCACTAGATGGGGAACTCATTGAGAGCAGGGGCTCTTGCATCTCTCTGAGATGATAGGCAGTGTTGCATAGTGATTAAAAATACTGGTCCTGGAGTCAGATAGCCTGGATTCAAATCTCAACTCTACAGCAGACTCAGTGGATTTGCATAGGTATTTAACTTCTCTTTGCCTATCTCATAAAGTTGTTATGGAGATTAATAAAGTAGAGTCCTAGGACGTTGTCTGACACAGAGAAGCAGCTTATTGAGTGCTCAGCTATTATTCTCTTCTTTGCACATCTAGCACCCAGTACAGTGATTGGTGTAGAGTAGATGACCAATCAATGTGTGAGGGTGGAAGATGAATGGATGGATGGGTGAATAAACAGCATAGCTAAAATCCGCAGCATGCACGGCTTATCTGAATCTATAGCTTTCTTTGTATTTCAATGGCTCTGCCAGAATCCAGGCCTCTTCTTTGTTGGAATTTGAGGCTGCCCGGAGATGATTGGACTGGTTTCAGATAGCTATCTGGAGAGACAAAGAGGTTTGCACATCAGGGACTGAAGTTGAGCCTTTGCAAATGTACAAAACTGAGAATTGATGCAGAAGTCATTATTAACTCACACATTTAACAGGATGTTTGCCTTTCAACAAAGGGTGACTAATTAATGTAACAGTTGATTATGCAGCTCCCTTAATTTGTTACTGGTTTTCAAATACCAAAGTAATTACATCACTAAAGGAGGACAGTCTTTAGAAAGTCAATCTACAAAAGAGATTCAAAAGGAGTTGACTATGGGTTCTGAGTCCTCTGTGGACATAACTTGTATTTAGGTCTGACTTGGCAACAGTATTTAAGTGCCTGAGTAGAAATGAAGCCCTGTGCCACCATGCTAGGGTAGGAGTGAGGTTGGCATGGTGAGGAGGGGTGAAGATGCTGTGGTGTTAGACTGTCCGGGTTCAAACCCTGTCTCTACTCCACAGCACTGGAAATGGTACTAATAGTATTTACCTCATAGGGAAGTTGGAAAGATTAATGTGCTTAAACAGCATCTGATGTATGATAAGGGCTGAAAAATCTTTGATTTATTGTTATTCATGATCTAACTTCTCCTTTTCTCTATGGCCTCATGTCCTAACATTCCTCCTCATGGGTTTCATTTCACAAATACCCCTGCCCTCTGATGACCCCTGCTTACCATACTGTTCTGATGTTCTGAGTCTAGGTGCTTTGGTCTTCCCCCACCACCCCCACTCACCCTCACACTCACCTAGATTCACAAATTTCTTTTCATCCTGCAAACCTTAGCTAATCTAATTCTTTGAAGCACCCCTGCCACTGCTAAGCAGAATTGGGTGTTCCCTTCCCTGTAACACTTTATCCCATGGGAAAAAAATTATATATGTGTATGATATTATATATAATGTATAATATATATATCACTGATTTTGAGATATACTTTTTCCTCACATTTTAAGAACTAATAAGGGTCTGTTTGGCGGTCTCTACCATCTTAGATTCAGTGTAATGTAGTGCCTCCTTTAGAGCTGGTTCCGTGTCCAGTATCATTTGTGTGTCTGAGCATCCTGAGGATGGAGACTGTGATGTATTTTCTCCATAATCCTCAGTGCCTAGACAAAGCACTCTGTCAAAGCTGCTAAACAAATAGGAGGGGAAAATGAACAAACAATATATCTAGTGTTGGATTTTGTTGGATAGCATATCTCTTTGGATACGTGCCAGCATCTCAAAAATAATAATGGAGCACTTGCCATGTGCCATTCGAAGTAGTTACATATATTTATTAATTTATTCACTTTATCCTCACCATAACCAGATGAGGTGCACTGTATTTTGTCTTCACTTCACAGACAAGGAAATTGAGATTCTGAGAAGGTAAACACCACACCTAAGCTCCTGTAGCTAATAATGATAGTGCTGGGATCTGGACCTAGAGGGTGGGACTCCACAAGTTACAGTTCTGCCCCTTAACCTTATATTGCTTATGAGTAGATTGGTATAAAACTGAGTCAGGCACCCAAAGTCTTAGATGATCTACTCGATTATCCACTACTATATGGATGACCCTTGCATCCAGCCAGCAAGTCCCATTCCTTCTCATGCCCATTTTCAAGACGGATGCAGTGTCCATATTTTTTTTTTTTTCATAATTGCCCAGAATGGCATCTCCTTTCCCCTTCCATTCAAATACAGAACTGGTTTCAAAGCTCTTTCCCATCCAACTTCTCATGTTCTTAGGCACTCAATTCATCCTGCAAGGAAGTTGCCTTCCCACTAGTTTAGTGTCTACAGTAGTTGGTGAAAATCATATATGTGCCAATTCGTGCATATAAAATGCAACTGCATTTATGTTTGTTGCCTGTCTTAGCTTTTCCTAACCCTGTTTCCATTTTAGACTGTCAGCTACTTAAGGGTCAAGGAAAGTCTTACTTATCTTTGGGTTTTCCCCCAATTCTTCCTATTCCAGAACCCCAGTAGTAAGGGTTAAGCAAATATGTGTTGATAGATTGATTTCTTATGAGATACTACCTCTGTGTTATGCAACCTACTCTGTTAACATTTATTCATCATTTAAACATTCATTGAGCACTCCAGACATTCTGAGACTTGAGATAATCACCATCATCCCTATAGCTACTATTACTACTAATAATAGCACCTGACATTTATCAAGTACTTTTTTCAGACATCATGTTAAGCAACATATGCATCATCTCTGCTAATTCTACATTGGTCTATCACCTATAGCTTACGAATCATGAAAGTGAGGCTTGGAGATAGTAAATACTACATCGTATATGTATCATGACCACAGGCATAAGGACTGTGCCGTGGTTCATCCTTGCAGGTAACCCAAGCATCACTGGCCCTCTTTAAGTTCACTTGAATAAATAGGTGAATGGATGGACCAGTGCCTCCATTTTTCAAAAGAGAGTGAGGGCATTCAGTCATCACCATTGTGCTCCCTCAACCAAGCAGACAGAGAAGCCTGAGGCTGAAATGAAATCATTATCCCAGTTCATGCAAGTAAGAGCAGAGGTGAGGGAGTCGTGAGGTCTGACTCTTTTGTGAGAGTGGACTGTCTACAAAGTGGAGTTAGAATATATGCTATTCTCTGTTTCCCAAAGAATATGATTCCTCAGGCAGTTGACATTAGATTGTTAGTGTTTTGGTGTAAGACTTGTTGATTATTTTGACTTTCTTGAGGGCCTCATGATTGCTCACAGTGTGGGAGAATATCAGCCCTTATGGTGTAATCCTCCATTTTTCTTCTCACATCTTTAAACAAGGAAAAAGAACATAATTTATGCATGATAAATCAGACACTTTTATATGAAACAGTTTGATTTTTTGCCCCCACTGTGACCTATAAAATGTGGTCACATAAAATGCTTTCATAGAATGCTAGAGGTCAAAGGGAGAACAGAAAGAATCAGTCCTAGCAATTCACTTCCTCTGCTCTCCAGACTCACTGGGCTCCTTCTGGACTCCTTGCAGATAATAAGAGGTTCTGTGAACTGTTTTCAAACAGGCCCAAATTCAAATTCCAGTTACATTCTTATGATTTGTGTAATTTTGGTAAGAATATTAATCCTTCTGAGCTTCAGTTTCCTTCTTTTTAAAATTGGAAATATATATTATCTTGCATGATTGTTGTCAAGATCAGATGCTGTATAAATAAAGGAGCCACCACAATAGCACCAAGTATAGTAGACCCTTATACCACACAGGTTTGAACTGCAGGAACCCACCTATACTCAGATTTTCTTGCAAATAGCCAACACAAATGTGTGGTCTTGAGAAATACAATACAGTACTATAAATATCTCCCTTTTGATTTTCTTAATAACATTTTCTCTAACTTTAAGAATGCAAACTATAATACAAATAACATACAAAGTAAATGCTGATTGACTATTCACATTATCATTAAGGTTTCCTGCCAACAGCACACTATTAGTAGTTAAGTTTGGGGGAGAATTGGGCCTCCCTGGTGGCGCAGTGGGTTAAGCAACGCAGCACTATGAAGCAGACCACAGCCACTGCAGCCTCCGGCCTCCGGCCAGGGAGGGGATCCACATGGCACGACAGACCTCTCCTGCCTTGCCTGCTGCTCCCCTCAGCAGTGTGCTTCTGTTGTCTGCCTGGTGTGCTCTCACCCCCCCCCCATACCTCTGGCCTGCACCCCAGTGTTTGAATGCATAAATAAATAAATCTTTAAAAAAAAAAGTTTGGGGAGAATTAAAAGTTGTAGGTATTTTTCAACAGCACATCATCCAAGGTCAACTGTAGTGAGTAAGTAAAAAGTAAATTATTATTTCTAAGAGAGAAGTTTTATTGAACTTTAATAAAGTTGGAATTATCAAAATGGAATATTTTTCTTAGGTTAGAATTACATCAACTCCATGGATTCATATACTGCAGTTTCTATTCTAATTAGTACATAACCATGTTTTGATAAATAAGTGTAAATTAGACAGTTATGAACTAATAGTAGTTTGGATGACTTTTCTCAAAACCTGGAGTTCATGGACATGTAAGAGCTTGGCATGGTCTCTTAAAGTTTGGTGACACCTCCCCCCCCCTGCCAAGTATGAAAGAGACTTTTGCTGTCCACTCATGGTCACAATTCCACCACATCCCCAGCTCCCACAATAAGGAACCATTTATTTTGGCTTTGAAGTCAAACAACATGTATTGCTTCTAGGTCAAACTCATAAGCATCAGATGCAAGCCTCCAGCTTCTTTTTTCCTGCCCTAATAACTATCAGGTCATGGGTTATGATGTGGAAGCTTCTATTAACCTGGACCCAGTGTGACTGCCTCAGAGCCCTGCCAACTCAATCTGGACATTTGTATTGAAGAAAAGATGAATCTTTGTTGTGACAAGCTATTGTTTTGTGGTTAACCTAACCTATCTTAATATATTAAGCTGTAGGGCTTAGTGGGTACAACATAATAGGTAATTTGTATACATTTTAATTGGCACACATGAAAAAAAATCATTGTTTATACATTCTTCCTTTATTAATCATTCTTCCCATGCTTTCATTAGCCTATATATTCAACAAACTTTCTTCTAACTCATTGCCAAATACTAATATAGGTACTGAAGGTACAATTAATCAGACACATGATGCCTACCCTTTGAAACACAGGATCTAGCTGGAGAAACAGACAAGAAAAAATTGTAAAGATGGTACAATGTGGTAAGGGCTGTGATAGGTAAGAAGAGTGTGATAGAAGCCCAGAAAGAGGGACATGAATGTCTTCTTCGAGGAGCTTTGAACTGAGTCTTGGTGAATGAATAGGCATTTTATTTATTTGTTTGACAAATGTATATGGTAAACTATATGCCTGGCACCAGGGATACAGTAGTAAGCAAAAAAGATAAGACAATAAATAAAGCCACCAATATGTGAGCAAATTAATTTCAGAATGATAAATACTGTGATGCCCATGAACAAGGTGACATGACAGAAGTTTACTGAGGGGAGACTTTAGCTTAGCTGGTCAAGGAGGGTTCCTGTGAAGGATTAATGAAGAGGGTAGCCTAGGAACTGGGTTTGCGAGAGCCCAGGAGGTTCCAAGTGATGAGGGAACATAGTGGGAAATGCAGCTCTCAGGGTCTATGTAGAGCAGAAACATCAGGCTTAACTTTATGTCAGGTATTACTGGGACCCTCAATTCTTCTTTTGTTGGATTTAAGTTTTCCTTACGTTCCTTTGCTTGAAATGGGGAGTTTAAATATATCTCTTGCGGTGGAGGCATCTATTATGGGACTCGTGTGTTTTTATTTTAAGCACAAAGCAGTATGCTGAGAAGAGCCAGGAACAAACGAGCAGTAAGCTTTACGTAAAGAGATTGAAATAGGAAATTAGCGTGAGCCGTAAATTCAGGGAACCACAGGCTCTAGGGTTTGAAAGGCCTGGGTGTAAATCCCAACATCACTGCTTTTCCATCTGGCTTATTTGGGGCAAAGGGATACCTCTCCCTGCTCAGTTTCTTCATAGATTAACAGGAGATGTATTAATAAGACCTTTCCCATAAGCTGATTATGAGGTTCAAGTGAGATAAAGCATAAGTATTCTTAGCATGGTGATTGGCAAGAAGAAAACATCCAGGTAACAGTATCAGCTATTTATTGGGATGATTACCATCATTTTCATCTTTGTCTTTGTTATCATTATCACTGCTTTAATTTTGGAGGAAGGCATTCTTCCTCCCTATGTTTGCAAGAATTTTTATGAGGGCTTTGATTTCACTTATTTCACAAATTACTGTAGATGACTGCCCCTGATATGTCAAGTCCCAAATTCACACCCTACTATTTGAGGACTATTTTGTTTTTAAGAGAGTCCTTTCACCTCACCTCCCGCTGTTATAACCCTCCTTTTGCCCTTCAGACCCAGACTTCTCTCCTCTGAGTCAGCCTCCATGCATCTTTTCAAGTTTGTTTCCACCCAGAATAAAATGTCTGCCTTCGACTGTAATAAAATATGTTGAGTCTCTGCTCTACCAATAGTCAGGGTGGACCTTTTTGCAAATATGATCTCATTGATCCTCACCTCTCAAGAGCAAGAGAGACTCACTCAAAGTGGGTGATTCTCCACCAAATCTAGGCAGGGGGATGGGTGATAACTATGCAGATCTACTCAGCCCTGCAACCTGGGGCTGGAGAGCAGCATCCTCCCTCTCTCTGATCCATGGGAAGCTGTCCACATCTCCCTGACCCTTGGTCCACATTGCCTGTGTTGGAAGAAGGTACCAAGGGGTGAAATAAGACAGAACATCAAACCGACAAGATACTCTAAAAAGCAGCCACCCCACCCACTGTGAGACCATGGGAAGCTAGTGATGAGTTTTCTCAGCTCTGGTAAAATCCTATCCCAGGTCAGTGATGACACATCCAGGCTAAATTCAGTGCATGGCACAAGAGTCCTCTCAGAGCTGAACCAATCAATCCAGTGTGAAGGAGGGTATGAAATTCAGTAGGTGGGGAATTATAGGTCAGTTTTGGAACGCAGTAGCCAAAGAACATACCTTCATAGGAAGCCTTTAAGAGGTGAAAAGTGGGGAAAATCAGGGCAAGTTGAGGGGGCAGAGCACAATTAACTGAGCCAGCCAGGGTGCTGAAGTGAAGGGTACTTCTCTGTGGAGCAAAAGGGCAGGGCCTGACACCTTAGACGTGAGTGACATCCCAGAAACCAAGCCGTCTCTGCTGGCTCCATCTAGCTTGGCCTCCTGGGGATTTGCATCACTGTTCCTGTGTTCACACACGTGACAGGGCTGAACTCAGATACCCAGGGAGCCCTGCAGGAGATGACGAAGAAGATCTACCTGTGGGATAGCCAGTCTGATACCAGTTTCAAAATAATTTTGAGATGCAAAAAATTGATCAAACAAATCCTGTTCATTCTAAGGAGGTGAAAATGTAATAATAATTTAGGGGTGGGCTTGGCCAATTCCAGCAGGACTGCATTCAAAGGACCCCTTCTGAGCCCACTTAGAACTGCTCTGACTTGGTGGCCCCTGACATTTGCAGATCGGCAACTAAGAGAGTGTATCTAGAAACGAAATCTCCATATGAGGAAAGAACAAAGACTTTTGCACTTTGCTGCTAGAAGGCTCAGGCTACTGCAGAGGGAGAACATCATAAGATTGCAAGCAGTGGTAGAACTCTGTCCCTGCCTTGCAAAGTAGCTGGGGAAGAGGAGAGACAGACAGCAAGCTGCCCTGCTGTTTGCCTTGCGGATAGTGGGACTCATTCAATATTATTAAAGGGTGGAAAATTAATGAACAAGTGAAAGAAACTACATTCAGTTAAGTAGGAAATGTAAAGAGAAAATTAAAGTTGGGAAGACATCAGCTCCCAGATTCTCAGCCCTTGAGCACATCTGATATTCAGGGTCGTCTTCTAACAGCTTGCAGAGGTCTCATTTCATGCACAACTTTGTATTGTGTGATTCTTTGCCCCATTTTACAGACCAGGAAATGCAGGAACCACAAAGTGAAATCACGAGCCAGGGTGATATTGGTTATTGGAAGACTGAGATTCATTGACCAACATCACTTGTTGGAAGCGTCTTATGAATGTGATAATGTTGTATAGACAACAGTCATCTTATTCCTGAGAGCCACTGCCCCTGCCCAAGGGAAGTTTCTGTCATCTCCATTTTCTAGGAAACTGAAGTCAGCTCTCACAGTGCAGGTTAGATAAGCAGGGCTTGCTCTATGCTGGTGCAAAGGCTTTTCAAGACCTGGATCCAAGGCATGAACCTGGAATTGGGCTCACTGAGCATTTGGATCATTGCTTCAGGATGGTATGTGTAGCTTTTGGTACCAAGAAGGCTCAGATCTAATAGAAGATAATACTTCTGACCAGGAAAACATCTCTCTCCTCTCTGCAGGCCTCTAGCTCTGAGTCTTAGGGGCTCCTCCACCCTATAAATGGGGAGATCAGTCTCTACCTCTACCTAAACCGAGCTTACTTATGTCATTTGTGCTGCTGTTCAGCAGCTTCAGGGATGAACTGGTGAACCACGTCCAAGTTGTCATTTCCAACCCATCTTGAAACCTGACTGATCCAGCCTGGCAAGCACACACGATAAAAGGGTAGAATTGCTGTGTGAGCCCAGCTCTGCCAGTCTCTTTTCCCTGTCTCACCAGCTCTTTCACCTACTCTTCTGGAAGTGGCATGAGTAACACCTACCTCTACCCCAGGCTAGTCACTTCCTTCCTGAACAAGAAATGGACTACTTCGTATTATGTCTAGAGAAGGGATGCTTAAGAATTTAATTTCTTTTTTTCCTTTAAGGATAGGAAGTTAAGTTGTAAGTTTCTAAGTACTTTTCTGTATTCTCAGAATACAGGTGCTTAGGACTGACCCATCTCTGATGGGTCCTCTCTCACCTTGTACTTCTCCGGGCAGGGCACCCAACACACCACATAACTATTACTCACGCATGGCTCCTTGACGGACCTTGAACGCAGGACCACATTTATTTGAGCACGTATCCCTAAGGACCTTTGGCATTCTTGAAACCTAGGAGGTATTCAGTGAGTAACTGTGTTAACTGATTGGATACGTATATACATCAGTAAGAACAGGTTCCCCGAAGACTGTGTCCTTATGGTGGCACAGGAGCCCACAAGAGGCTCACTTCCTTTTTCTGGGCCAGGATAAAAAGACTCAGTCAAGGTCATTTTATGTTGCAAATTGAGGAGAAAAGATGGAAGCAGAGTCTCATTGTCATCTGGAAGATTCAGGCAGACCTGTGTTCAAATCTTAACCCCTCCACTTACTAACTGGGTAGTATTGGGCCTGTTATGGGTTCCTCTCAGCTGCAGATTTCCACAATAGAAACTGCATATTTTTTTTAAAAGATTTATTTATTCATGCATACAAGAACTGGGGAACAGGCCAGAGATCCTAGGGGTGAAAGGAGTCACCAGAGACAGAGTAGGGAGCAGATCAGGCAGACTGACTGAAACTTGCTGCTGAGGGGAACAGTGGGCGAGACAGGAGAGGTCTGAGCGCCGTGTGAGTCCCCTCCCTGCCTGGGGATGGAACTTACTGCATTGGTTGCAGATAGCTTCATAGTGCAGTGCCTTAAGCCCTTGCGCCACCAGGAGGCCCCGAAAGTGCATATTGAAAAAAAAATTAAATTAAACAAAATCCTAACACTGTTACATATTACTTACTAGATGCTCAGACACTGTTGGAGGTATGTGAATACTGTCACCTATTAAGCAGCACACCTCCATGAGGCAGGTGCAATGTTGACTCATTCTGCAGATGAGCTAACTGAGACACAGAGGACACAACTATCCAAGGTGACATAATGCGTGCTGGCAGAGCCAAGATTTGAACCCAGGTTGTCTAGATCCTGTGTCCATATTCTTAACCTCTGCACTTAATGCTTCTATCAAGATGAAAGAGAAAAAACTTGGACTTAGTCCTCAAGGATGCCAATTTCAGATCTGCTCATTGGTAAATGTGAATTTGGGGAGGTTATGTCTGCTCTCTGAGCTGAGCGACTTCCTTATCTTATAATGGAAATAATGCAAGATAATGAAATGATAAATTAGAGCTTCAACAGCTATAAAAATTGGTACATATGTGAGGTGAACATTAGGTGTTGATGCAAAAGAGCCTTGAATGATACAATATAGTGCTTGCCTTGTCTGCTGTGGACCTACAAAAGCAATGTGAAGTTATCCAAACAGGAAGGGAGGGAAGGAAAATAGGAAGGGAGGGAGGGAGGACATATAGTTTAACAGTATTTTCAAAGATGTGTCAAAGTAAAGACACCTACAAAAGGAAACATCGAAGAAACAGTATATTGCCGTGGTCTCCGATGTGGAATTAGACAATTGTGGTGGGCATAGGCATCCAATCTAGGGACTTCCACATTCTAACTGTTGAACTTAGACCTGCAGCTTCACCTAGTAGTCTTAGTGTCCTTGTCTGTCCAGTAAGTGATACTAAAACCTTCTTCGTAGGCCTGTAATGGGGCTTACACTTGATCTTCTAAGATAAGCCTCAGGCATGTGGGAGCTGCCTCAACACGTTGGTCCCCTTTCCCTGCAGTGGCTGAGTCTCCTGATGTCTCCCACTATGTCCAAGAAGTTACTAGATACCCAATTTGGGGAATTAATTTCCTGAAGTGGGGAGAGGACATTCAGAATAAACACTTGGCATGTTCATCCTTTTGCTTACCTGCTTACAGGTGCAACTGGTGGCGGGAACATTCCCTTCAGCAGGGGTCTTTGTTCTGCTGCAATTAAAGGCGCCTAGCTAATCCTTCTGCTTCCCAGATGCTCTTGGAGCCAGCTATATTTTTAGCTCCTCTTTTATATGCTTCACTCTGAAGACATCTTATTATTCATTTCGAAATTTGACAACTCCTATCACTTTGTCCCCTCATTCCATTCTGATACACAAAGGAAGAACGAGATGTAGCAGTCTAAAGCCACATTTGCTTCTGCTTAGTTGAGTCCAGAGCTGCAAGGATTTCTTCCAGCCAAGTTTGCCCAGGGGTCCTCGCTGGGTGTCTGCTGAGAACCACAGGTTCTCCCTCCCAGACTCATCCACCACGTGTGTTAGAGTGGCAACTGACAGGCCGTGTGTGGGTGCAGAGAGGGTACCGCAGATGCTCCTGTACAGCCACAAACCAGCGGCCACAGCATATTTCTGGCACAAGACTGAAAGTGTGTGGGAGTGAATGACAGAGCCAGGAAAAGCATCTCTAACGTTGACTCATGTGCTCAGTAAACATTTGCTAAGTGTTGACTGTGCACCAGGCTATGTGCTAGGTGAGGGCATATATTTTGCATAAACAGAATTTCCATTGAAATAACAGTATCTTTCTTACCATGCACTGGGCAGCAGACTACGATGGTGTGTGTTTATTCATATAGTTCTCCTAAGGACTCTCGGGTAGAGGCAGCCATGCCTCTCACCCAGGTGAGCCACTGAAGGCACAGAAAGAGTTTATATGCTTGGCCCAGTGTGTGAACAGAGAGCCTAGGCTCTGCCCTCTGGCTCCAGAGCTTCTGCTCTTAACCGCTGTGCCACTCTCCCCATCTCCAACCAGATGTGCTGGACCTAATAAATATAAGACAGTGTGTATAATGTGCTTAGGCCTCATGCTGTAGGTGCAGATTATTATCACCTGTACCTGCAATGAACACAACTGGTCATTAAAGTGAAAACAAATTTGGAAACTACTGACAGTAGCTGAAAGAGCTGAGTTCCTTTCTGATTGACACAGAGGTCTGGGCATTTTAATGGGAAAATGGGGGGCAGGCATAGCCAGGACTTGTACAGAAGCAAGGAAGTGAAAAATTACTAAAATCTTAAAAGGGGTTGATCCACGTGAAAACTGATTTGCTAACTGGTGCTTTACCAAAGTTTAGGCCCTCCACAGACACTGGGAGATGGGTGTTGGCTGGAACAAATGAAGTTCTCTGGGCAGCCATGTGTTTTCTCAGGCAGGCACTGTAATAGGCTAGGGTCGACCTAGAGGTGTGGTCTTGTATTATTAGAACCATGTTAGTATATGTTTAAATCTAAATAGGTTGAGGTTCAGGCAAAGTAGAGAAGGGGAGCAGAGGAGCCCAGCTGGAGTTTAGGCAAGGAGAGGTGTTGCTAATGGTACCTTCTGCTTTCCATCTCTGATACATGCACCAGCTCTGCCATGTGGCCAAACCACTGGTGTTCCCATGTACATTCATGAATGGACAACTAGAAGTTACAGATGATGTACAGGCCATCGATCATTGCAAATCAGAATGGCAAGTGCTCTGGGTAAAGGAAGATTCAAGAAGCTCAGGAATCACAGTGGGGGGTGGGTGGCAGATCACCCAGCAGAGAATGAAGACTATCAGGAGCCCCGGGGCAGGGCTTCAGTCACCTTCCCTGAAATCCCAGTGAGATTCTCAAAATGCCATGACATGATGTCACATTTTGGTCTTCACCTATCTGTGCTATAGATTATAATGAGGCAGGAAAGTGCTCATAGAAGGGGATATAGATGACCTCAGATGGATACCCCTGAACACCTGACCCTGAATGCCCCAGACTTCCCTAAAACCACTTAGCTCTGCATTGACATTTGCATATGCTGTCACCTGTGCCTTGGAATGTCCTTCTCTCCCCTCACATTTTATCTTTCGTGTATCATTCCAAACACCTCCTCTCCCTGGAAGTCTAGGATATGACTACCTAAGATATGACTACCCCTGCTACATGCTCCCTCAGTGATTTCTTAGCATCTTTCTCTGGGAGCCCACTGCTCCCTGATATGGTTATTGAGGCACCCAGCTGTGTCCTGCAGACCATGTGTTCTAGGAGGGCCCAGCTGCCTCTGGCCCATGTGCATGCTTGGCACCCTCTGCCTGCAGGACATTCAGCCCCTCACAGGCCTTCTGTGACCATCCTCTGAAGGAGGATGGTGCCAGGATCCAGGTTGTACAGCTCTGTGCCTGCTGCGCTTTCTGGTCCTCCCAAATCCTTGCCCAACTTCTGTCTGTCCAGCACTTGACTGCTCACCATGCAGTCTTCATCATGATTCTCTGAGCCAGCCTCTCACAAAGGGAACATCCGGGACCAGTACATGTCTATGACTTCCCTAAGGTCACAGTAGAGCAGGAGGCAGTAGAGCTGAGGGATGATCCAGAACCTCTGATTCTGGCATATGGAAACAGTTTATTTGTAGATTTCCCCATAAGGGGACAAAGGATTTATGCTGGGAGAAAGGAAGACATATCCAATGTCCAACAACTACCAGGCAGCCATTAAGCAAAGAGGCACATCCCTTCACCGTAACCATCCCCAGTACCACCATTCAGGTTCTTCACAAAACTGAACCTCTGATACCGGGAAGCTTTGAATGAGGTTCTATGGATCATGCACTTTGGGCTGGGAAGCAGGATCTAGAGGAAAGTAGGATTCATTTTCAGCTCACAGATATTTTACAGGACTATCCCAAGACCATAAAGTCTGGCTTTCACAGCCCAGGGCATAAAGGTGCCAGCCCAGGGCCACCTGCAGCCTGACCAGGGTCCTGGGCCCTCCTCTCCTACAGGACCCAGGTGCAATCGTAACTATCTGTTCACCATGAGCCACCATGAGCCCCAGAGTTTCATCTGTCCCATCCCCTTGGTACCCATATTCTTGCAAGCAGTGGCTGCTCAATATACACTCCTTCTCTAGCTGAAGAAGGGCCCTTTTTGCAGCCCACTGAGAGGATCAGCAGCAGTTACGAGCAAAAGCAGAGCTGAGTAGAAAAGAGCTGGCAACTTTAACCACACCAGTTTCATAGCCTGGCCTTCGAAAGCCTGCACACCCCTGTCTGCCTTCTCACACTTCTCTCTTCCTAGCATTTCGTGCTCTAATAATCCCAAACTAATGGGCGGTTCCCATCTATGACATGCTATTTTATTTTATATTTTATCACTTTGCATCTTTTGGTTATCCCTTTGGATGGAAGCTCTTGACCCCCCTATCACCCCCATGCTCACACCCACTTGAAGTAGTCAGTTCAGTTCTCCATTCCTAGCCTGTTTGAACTTTCATTATGGCATCGGTCCAGTAGTCACTTATTCATTCAACAAATCATTACTGAGCCCCCACTAAGTGTCAGATACTGTGTGAGGTGCTGAGGGTGCAATGGGGAGCCAGAAACTGACATGGGGACTGCTTTCTAGTCTCCATAGTCTAATGGAGGAGACAGATATTAACCAGGTAATCATGCAAATGAAGGGATAATTACAGACTGTGCTGTGTGTTAGGAGGAAAGGGAATGTGTTCCTTTGAAAACATTAAACAATGGAACCTGACTCCTTGTCTCGCCCAGAGACTGGGTCCTCATGGGCAAGGATCTTGCCAGCTCTGATGTCATCCTCTGGATCAAGGGCAAGTGGCCCCATGGCCAGAATACAGTCATGGGGCCAAGTCAGCGCTGGACCAGAGGCTCAGGGTACTGGATGCAGGAAGCACTGAGTGACTACCTTTACTCTCCCTTGAGTGTGGCTGTCTCTGATCCTGCACAGAGATAGAAATGCATGCCAGGAGGGAGAGGATGAAGGCATGAGTGGGTAGAGGGCTGGGCAGAATCTGACCATCACTGCCCTTAAGGAGACATCCTGCCAGAGTAAAATGGGCATGGGTTTTGCCATCACACTGACTTTTAGCACCAGCTCTGACCTTACCATTCACTCTGCATTGATTGGGCAAGTTGCTTACGCCTCCTGCCCCTCAGTCTTCTCATGTCTAACCAGAGAATGAAAGAACCTAGAATTACAGAGTCTAACTTCATGTCAGTGTGGTCCTCTGACACCCTGAGATGAGTTGAAGGAGGTGGTACAGGAATGAATGGTGTTTAGTGTGTTTGCAACAAGGCAACTTTGTGCTAATTTCTTTTACTGACAGTTCATTTTCCAAGGCAACAGCCTAACAAATCATGGGGCCAATTAGTGTAAGGAAAACAATTGATCCTGGTCCGCAGAGCACTCGGCCCACCATCTTGGTGGTTTGGCACTGTAGTTGGGGAAATGCTGCACAGCACTAAATGGGAAATAATTGGATAGACACAGCTATAAATTGCATGGCACTACACTACACTTGGTGTCTGATTTAAGTAGCAAAGTCTGACGGTAATAGGAAAACTAAAGGGTGTGCAATTCTGTATTGAGAAGTGGAACAAAGCTGGCAGAGACCAGTCCTGCCCCCTCATTTTACAGATGGAAAAATTAAGACTCACTGAGGGAGCAGAGCTCCATTACGTTCTCTTAGGGAAGCCTTCAAGTGAAGGGGTCTGCATATCAAAGCAAACTGATGACTGTATCTCCTTCCCCGTGCTGCCACAACCAGTTACCACAATGGAGTGGCATCAGCAACAGGAATGCACTGGGTCTTAGGTCTGTTATCTCTCCCAGAAGGACTTAGCCTTGAGTCCCTAAGAGAGGAGCTCTCCTGTGCCTCCCTCCTGGTTTTTGGTGGTTTGCTGGAAATTGCGGTTGTTCCTTGGCTTTTCGACACTCTGCCCCAGCCTGTGCCTGCATGCCCACACGGGTCCTCCCTGTCTTTGGCTCTGTGTCCCACATTGCCTTTTTTATGTGAACACCTGTCCTGTTGCATGAGGGGCCCGTGGTCTTCTAATGTAACCAACTTTTAACCCATTGGTGGAATTGTGTCCCTCGTGGAAGGACACAATTTCCCAATAAGGTCACCTTCTGAAGTCCTAAAGTTTAAGACTGCAACCCATAAATCTGGAGAGGGCACAATTCAACATATAACAACAATTTAGGAAACAGAACCTTTGATCTGGAGCAGAACTGCCATTTATTAAGCATCTCCAGGTGTCAGGTAGGACACTAGGAATTTTAGCAGCTTGATCACATTTAGTTCTCATCCCAGCCTAAAAAGTTATAGAGGAGAGCACTAAGGTTCAGAATAGCCAGGTGATTTGTCCAGGAGTCACAGGAGTAGAGATAGATCAGATTCCAGATGCTGATCTGTGTCTCTCCAAGGTCACGTGTTTCCTCAGCACCCGTGTGTCCTGGTACAATGAATCTTAGACACCCTGAGGTGTACTACCCACCTCAGCTTCAAAGTGAAGACACCGGCCTCTAGAATCCAAGCTTCTCCTATCAACCAGTATTCTTCACACTGGCTGCCTTTTAGTCAAGTCCCTTTTCTGTGAGTTTCTATCCCACGTGCAAATCTTCTGTGCGACCAAGGCAGAAGTTAATTTCAGACTGGTTACAACACAAAAAGTAATTTCCCATTACATATAATGACCTCATTTCTGCAGTGACTTGTGGCAAAACACGCTGTTTCATTTCAATTCATCCACACTTATTTACCTACTTGCTACAGTAATTTTATACCATAAGCTAAAATGTTGAAATCATTGGTTACATCACTAAATACCTACAATGGTTATTAGGATTCTTCATGCAGAAAGAAACAGAAATAAAAACAAGAGATTTTAGGAGAGTGAAAATATAGGCAGTTAATGTACATTCAAAGCGATATTCAAGTGCACGGAAGCTGCCTGGGGTCTGGAGTCAATGGGACCTGGCAGCAACTTAGGGTCCCCCTTAATCAGTAGTAGTTCTGAGATGAGCTACTGCACCCCACTGACTGTTTGTTACTGCAAGAGTAGAAGTAGGGCAAGTTGAATGTAAAGTTGTGGTTTAGCAGTAAGGGAGGATCATGATGTGGAGTGTCTGGTGTGCTTGCTGGTACCCTTTTTGCAGTTTGATGAAAGTAAGATCTGAATCCTTAGGTATGTCTGGAGAAACTTAAAAGTTTAGGATTTATTTCTTCCGTTTTCAGAAGTGTAAGTTGTTTCCATTTGTATTCTACTTAAACTTTAAAAGAAAAACTTGTTTGAAAGTAAAAAGACTTAGGCAGATGTTTACACTGACCAGGGGAATGCAAGAAGGAACAAAGGAAAACTTTGCAGCTGTGACGCTAAGCACTCCTGAGCCTGTGTCTTCTTAAAATTGGAACTAGAAGGAATTATACTCAGTGAAAGAAGTCAGAAGGCAAGAGAAAAATATCAGATGGCTTCACTATTAGGAGGAATATGAAAGAACAACAGCAACAACAAAGAATAAGCTCAAGGAATTGGACAATTATAACCAAAAGCAAACAAAAAACTCAACAAGACCAAAAAGCCAAGATAAACCAAAGAGACTATGGCGGGGAGGGGAAGGAAGGGAGGGCAAAAATGGGGATGAGGGCAGAAAGTGCACAAGGGACTGAGGTGATGGTGCATGGGTAGAATGGTGGTGGGTACTCCCTGGGGAATACAAATGATGTCAAATATAATTAATAAAAAAGAAAAAAAGTTCCTGGATTTTAGATGGTTGAGGTGTATTTGGTGAAGGCCTTTTCTCTGCAGCCCACTTTTAATTAAGTTGGTGAGACATTCGTGTCTTGCATTCTCTTATTCTTACAGGGAAAGGGGCTAGGACGTGGAGAAACAAGCCTAAGAAGAGTTGTTGTTTTGTTTTCCAGTATGTTATCATAAAAATATTGAAACAGAAAGTCTCAAGAATAATTCTAAAACTTAAACCTTTGCCGTATTTGCTTTTTCTTACTCTCTTTGTCTCTAGATAGACTGAGATCAATAGATAAATGAACAGATAGCTGGATAATAAATAGCAACATTAGGTATGCTTTGGCTACTGGGATTTCATTGCTTCTAGACCCTTACTGTAAACAGTGCTCGAATATAGTTTTGAAATCATGAGTTCGTGTTGATAACTTGCAATTCAAATGTAAACTTACAGGCTATCCTTTTCATTTGTAGCTCATTATCTTTCACTGAAAATCTTGCTTTCTAATAACAATGTATTTATATATTTGCTTTATCCTAATGTACGCACAGAGCAGTTTCAAAATTGCAATTCCAGTATTAATGACTGCTAACAATAAGCCAGGCATACGCTTGAGCACTTAGTGAGTCTTGCTGAAAGCTCAGCTCAGTCTTTGGTTAAGTCACTTCTTTCAAAATGTGCTTGCTCCTATCTAAGATAGAGAGAAGAATGAACCCTGTATTGTGCAGAAATCTTGTGGTTGCGAGTAACAGCAAACTTCCCTCAGGCAGGCAAAAGCACTAAAAGAAATGCACTGGTTGAGATAACTGAAAACCATGTGATCACATTTCCCAGGATGGCGGGGTCCAGGTTTTTAGAGGAGATCAAAGTTTGATCTCACTCAGTTCTTCTCTCTTCCCTGGTCACTTGACTCCCAGAAGACTTGCTTGCTCCCCACTCTTTGTCCATACCACACGATTACCCCAAGGATGGCCTCACTTGAGAGAACCATGCTTGGTGGTTAAACACTATAACACACGCAGACTGAGACTCTCAAATTCTGTTGCTTGGGAAAGATCCAAAGTATTAAGAACCAATCATATATCAAAGACACCCCTAGATGCTTTATGTGGTCCTCCTCACTTTCCTTGAAGGATCGTTCCCATTTTACAGAGAAGAAACTGAGGTTCAGTGAGATCAGGTGACTTGCCCATGACCTCAAAGCTAAGATCCGGATCTTCCCATCTTGCTCCATGCCTTTTGGAAATGGGGATAAGAAAATACAATAAACAAATTACTTGAGTATTTTGGGCCTCCCTAGTGGCTTAACAGGTTGAGTGCTGCACTGTGAAGCATCCATGGCACAGCAGCATGAGTTCAAACCCCAGCCAGGGAGGGAACCCACATGGCACAGAAGACCTCTCCTGCCTCACCCTCAGCCGTATCTTTCAGTTGATCTGCCTATTCTCCCCAGTCTGTCTCTAGTGAATCCTCTCACCTCCCGTGACTCTGGCCTGTACCCCAGCTCTTGTATGCATAAATAAGTATTAAAAATAAATTACTTGAGTATTAGCAAAGAAAGGACACACACACACACACGTGACTTCTGAGAGCTTGGGCTATGTCTTACTCATCTCAGTATTTCCAGGGCCCGACTGATCCTGGTACTGAAGGACTTTAGGAATGACTGTGACTGATGAGAGAGCAGCTAGGCCAACCCACTACTGACTGCGATGGTGCTGGGGACATGTCTGGGTCATGTGACAAGGGACTTTGCTTGGACCCCAGTGTCAGGAAACTAGTGCATACCCCAAAGCCAGTTCCAGTTTAAGGTGGCTTTCTCTTCTGCACCTAGTCTGCTGAGTTGTCACTTTGATGATTGCTAATTGATTAAGCACACCTGGCTCCACTTTGCCTCTTAGACAAATTTAAGCCTGAATCATAGGTCTAGAATGCTCTCAGCTAGTTAACTAGTTCATCACCCTATTTTTAGGTGACTTTACTCACATCTTTCCAGAGCTGTGTTTTTACAACATATGCTTAGAGAGCTACTAGGAAGAAGCTGCTTTTTTTTTTTTTAATACTTGTTGTCTTGTTGTAAAATTTTAAAAGGAATTAAACACGTGTCTAGGGTAGAAAAAGACATGAGTATTTGCCAAGTCCGACCTCCTCATTTAACAGCCAAGGAAACAAAATCTTAGGAAAAGAGCCATAGAGCCAATGGGGCTGGCTTCCAGACATTTATACACAGATATACGAATATGCATAATTTAAAAAAAATGAATCATATTAAACACACTATTTGTAATAAGCCTTTTTCCAATTCAGCAGGATGTTGTGAATATATTTCCATAGCAAAAATTACATATGTTCCCAAGATGATTTTCAGTTACTACACATCATTTCATCTTATATTTAAGTATGTGGTTTTTTTTTTTTCAACCAGTTAATCTCTACATTTTAGACATTTCTATTTTTTTAACTCTTATAAGATCATTGTAGGGAGTATCTTATATCCAAGTCTTTGTCCACATCTTATAATAGCTCTTTGAATTCCTGTAAGAGGAATCATAGGGTCAAAGCTCATGCATATCTTTAAGGCTTTGAAACATACAGTCAACCTGCCAGAAACGTCCCATAAATAACAAATATAGAGGCCAGTACTTGCACAGCCCTTATGATGCACCTTTTGCTGCTCTAAGCTCTTTATGTGTAGAACTCACTAACAGAACCACGGGAGAGTCCTATTAGCATCCCCAGCTTATACATAGAATACCAGTAATGCGGGAAAGTCTCTGTTTCCTCACACCTTTGCCACACTCGATATTACCATTTTTTTTTTTTTTGCTATTCGGGTGGAGGGGGAAGAGGCATTTCGTTTCTTTCTAGTATGTTTTATTCCTATAAACCAATAACTTTTTGGTTTCTGTATCACTCTTTGTATTATATAAAAAGAAGACAAATAAGACTCAGAAAGTTGTAGTGACATATCTAAAGTTGCATAGCTGGTAAATAATGGGGCTTTGATTTGAACTGGGTTCTCTCTGACTCCTGTCTTTCTTCCCTTATCCTCCATAATCAGACTGCCTCTTCAGCTAACACTAGGACATTTGGAAATTTGGTCTTATCTTTGAGTCAAACCTTCTAGAAAATATCAAAATGGGAACTAAGGGAAGAATCCACTCTGACCTGCTCCATTTTATGTTTGATGATGGGGTGTCTGGGGCCTGGGACAGAGGTTGCCTCCCAGCCTTGCTGGCACTGTGATGCAGCAAACGCGTCCAAAAATATGTTAGAGAGAGAAAGGCCTTCATAATGAGCCCGGGCCTCCCTTTGTCTTGTGAGGTTTTAACTACTGTAATTGCCTGTAGTGTGAAATAGTGTGTTTTTCATGTATCTATTTTTATTCTATGTCTATCTGTTATCTGCTTTTTTGTTTTGCTTTGTTTTGTCTTTTTTTTTTTGGTTAACTCACTTGAATCCTGGTGGGTATTTTTCCGGTGAATAGTATTGCCTCAGGAAAGCTTACACCCTCACACATACACATACACATACAATGTAATAATCTGAAGGCTAAATAAGGTAGAATTTATTCTTTGAAAAAAAGCTAATGGTAAAGTCTGCAGCAAATGACTTTCTAATCTATACTGTATTTAATTGGCTGTATTGAACCATACTACAAATTAAGTCTTCTCTGTAATTTATTCTGTCAGATGGTAACCCTCCAAACTCTTTGATACTTCATTTAAACATTGGTAAATGGCTCATGGAAATACAAGAAAAAAAGATTTAATGATGATCCGATAAGAAACCCTGTGTTCACAGAATGAATCCAATGTGAAATGCAGTGAATTAACCTGATTCAATCATTGAACATTTATTGAGCAACTACCTAGCACAGATAGTAGTCATTTGAAGAGTTTAGTCATCCCTCTTTAATTCCTCAAGTACTTTTCATCACTTTCTGTTCAAAAGGAACAGGGTTAGGAACAGGGGTAAGACTGAGGACTGCCAGATGTGGATCTTTCTCTCAAGGAGCTAATATCCCCAGAGTAGAAAGGACACATGGGAAGTTGTCCCCCAAGTGCCCTGTTCTTGGGACCTAAAGGCTTTTCCATGCCCATTTCTTTATGCCAACGTTGCCCATTCCCTCTGATTTTTCTGGGGTCTTCCCCACTGTCCTTTGAGACTCAGTTCAAGGTCAATCCCATTGTCAAATCTTCCCTGATGTCCTTCCCCATTCCTACTCTGAGTCTATGTTACACTCTATATATACTTGACAGTTATGTCAAGTATTTATAAACCTTGTCCTATTATATGTTATTGTTAGTTTCTTTGCCTGCTTATTTTTTAAGATGGTAAGGTCCTGAGGAATGGCCTCCATTTTAGTCATCTGAGTAGATACATAGGCAGGCACTCAATATCTACATGTGGTGTTACTTATTGAGTGGAATGTTAAACAAAACTAAGTGCAAAGCATCCTAGATAGGTGAGCATTGAGATCCACCAGCAGGGAGTGTTAGTAAAGGAAATGGAGAAGTCAGGGGAGTTTCCTTGGGTAAGCATGATGATGTAAGAGTTAAGCTTGTAGCAAGGTATGTGTGATCGTGGAGTTGATGAAACATGGGTAGGGGATGTGGTATCAGCAGAGAAAATACGAGCATAGATGTGGAAAATGCAGGATCCAAATGGGGAAGTTTGCAGATTGTTTGTAGCTTGGGTAGCTGAAGTTCACCTGTGGGAGGAAGATCAGACCGGATAGAAGAGGTTAATACCTAGATTCTCCTTGAAATTCTTCAGTGAGAACTTTCATTCACAATGTAAAGAAGACCATCCAGAATGGTAGTTAGTAAGAGAGAAATAGGGAGTTTTAATATATAGAGTAAGATTTTCCAAGTCAAAAACTGTTTTCCAAAGGAAATATGGAGGAAGGGCAACCAAAATCACCTTTCTTTCACCCTGTCTCTCCCCATCCTTCCCAGTATTCTTTGCTACCTTCAGATACCTGCCAGCATCCAGAGCAGCTCATCTCTGCCTCATTGCTGAGTTCTGTCCTCTTGCCTTCCTCATCCCAACTTGTCAGAGGGTCTTGGTTTTGTTGTTGGAGTCGGAAGCCAGGTGTCTAAGGATATGAGTCCTTGATTCTACATGAATCTTGTTTCCTCTTTTCAATGCTTTGTCATCCTGAGTAGGGAGAATGAAGTCTGGGTTGAGTGTTGGTCCTGCCAGAACTGTGCTCTCTGACCCTCAACCCTTTCAGGAATGGACTCAGGGTTGAACTACAGGATGTTTAAGATTCTTCTCGCTCTTACTGTCTTTGTGTGTGCTGGTGAAGACCTGGAGCAATTTTGAGACTGATGAAGAAGTGCTTGTGAGATCCTCTGACTTACTATGATGAATATAGTAATACAACAGTAGAATTAGCAGGATCCTAATATATTTGTACCTCCAACTCTAGGTTATGTGTGCATGGTTAAGATTGGACAGAGTGGACATGCTTGTCCCCTTACTGCCGCTTAGTTTCCAAATGAATCAAGCCCCTCTCAGCGATGCTTTTTAACAAGTCATAAAATTAACTGTGGGAAAAAATACTTTAAACACTTCACGTGCGCACACACAGCTACACTTTGTGAGGCAATATTAGGTATCATCAGGCGTTAAAAATGTTTTGATTTTAAAAGACTTAATGAGGATTCCCAGATAAATTAAAACATCTCCATCTGCTGTCTTGCGTAGTAGGTGATATTTTACCATTGCACAATCATCTCCAAATCTAATTCCACCAGGAAGACTTCTAATCGCAGTTTAATTTCCCAGCAATATTCCACTTGGCAATCAATAAGGTACTGTCGTCAAACTTGGATTTAATAGGAGGCGTGGATAACATTTTCCATGTTACAGAGAGAGAAATACTTTCGGCAAAGAGAGAAGACTGTCTTTGTCTCCCACCTTCCCCAGCTGCACAGCATCGAGCTCACAAAAGCCTATAAATCAATCCCCCCATGTTGTGTGAATATAACTCTCATCAATTTTACATCATTAACACCACAAAATGCTACTGCTCTTTGAGCAGTTTTCCTCTGTTTGCTAAATGTGTCCTTTTAATAAAACAAAAGTAAGTGGATCCTGATTATTTTACTAACATCATTCCTCTCATTCCTCACCAACTTGGTGTCGACCTGCTAGAATGATACAGTTGTCTTCCGGTGACTTGAGAGGGTAGGATTGCTGGGCAGTGGCAGCACTATACACACAGGATGTCCAGTGGGCAGTGGGCAGCCAGGAAAGGGCAGGAAGTATGAAGTTGGGTAGGTTAACATGAACCACCAATTTCTACTGCAGAAATAATTTATAAGGTCAGCATCAAGATGGAAGTGTTGAAGGTGTAGACCAGAACTGAGGTGGTGACCAGGAGCTCCAGATGTTTCTGCCCTGAGAAGCTAGCTATGTGCTGGGAGGTCCTATAGCCCAAGAATCTGCAGATGGAGCAGGACCTTAGGGAATATCTCCTACACTGCTTGCCAACATTTCAAACTATTATCCCCTTGTTGGATATTTCTCCCTCTCTCCAAGGACTCAAAATGGGAAAGATTTCTGTGCCCCACCCCCCACCAAAAAAAAGCATTTGTAATCATTTACTTTCTATTTGGATTATTTGAACCTATAACTACTCATAAGGGTACAACAATAACCTGGTACAATTTCAGTCAAAGTTGCTGTTTTCTTTTATATGCTTGGTGAAATTGGTAATCTCTTTAGTGAATAATTATAAATTTCTGATTAGCTTTTTGAAATGTTGGAAATGGCTAAAGACCCCTTTTTAATACCTTTAATGACCCTAGTAGAGCCAGCTTGGGTTAGAAACCATTGATTTGGTACAAGCATCATGATAGAGGAACAAACTGAGGTCCAGAGAGATACAGTGAGTTCCTTGTGTTCACATCCTCACTAAAATTCAAGGTTCTTAACACTCAGCTTAATGAGAACATCCTTTATAAGGACTTTAAGCATGTCCTTTAATGCTCAGATATTAATATGCTTTTACAGAATGCTGTTACATGAAGGTAGCGTTGCATACATACAGAAAGATGACCACCACCTAACAGAATAGTTATTTGTTGAAGCTGAGATAATGTAAACAGAAAATGAATTCAAAAGATTTTCAAATTACTGCTCAGCGATCCCAGTTTACTTCAGTTCAGTGACTATGGATGAGGCACAGTGGCACAAACTAGGATGACGGAGATGAGGATGACAGAGCTTGGTGGGGAAGACAGGCAAGGAATCCTGCAAGAATATCAGAGAAGGAAGGTGTGTGAAAGCGGGGAGCTGTGCGTGGGGAATCCATCAAGTGTTTCAGCACCACTGGAAGCTAAAGTTTTATGGAAACACAAGAAAGGAAGGAATTATATCTGCAGGGGAGAAGAAAGGCATGCCTTGTTCAGGCATGGTTTCACAGAGGTGATGCTATTTGAAATAGCCTTTGCAAGAGAATGAAATTGGAGAAAGGGGGTGGAAACCTTTGGAGACAGAGGGAGCAATCAGTGTAGCGTTGTGTGGCTTTTGACAAAATAGCAACAAGTATTTGTTCTTTCAGACTCTGTATCACCAGATGTTGGAATATTTTCATAACCATATGTGTCTCTGGTTCTGATTGTGAATGGTGCTCCCTGAGAGTTGTGCACGTCTATCTCCCACAAAGGCAATCAGAGACCCTGGTTTGTGTGTTCAAGTCCAATTTAGACTGAGCTGTGTCAAGAAGAAGGATTTAGAGGAAGCCTATGCAGCTGAAATCAGACCAGCCAGCTCCGGCAAACTGAAGGAAGCTACCGCCACAGACGCTCATTCAGCATATGAACAGTCCTGTTTATCTCTCTGGTCACGGCATTAAGACCATGGAGGGAAGCCTCTATTTCTCAGGGGCAGGCACGGCTCTTTTTCCTTCCATCTGGGCCAAACAGCTTTTCCAAAGCCCCTCGGGCCTGTTCACACGTAGCTGAAACACATCTCTTATTGATCAACAGCTCGGAGGAAACGTCCCCTGAAATATGTTCTCCTTTTTGTCTCCGATAGGCCCTTCAGCATCATCATGCTGTTCATGAAATCTCCTACATTGCAAAGGACATCACAGATCACCGGGCCTTTGGTTATGTCTGCGGGAAGGAAGGGAATCACAGATTTGTGGCTATCAAGACAGCCCAGGCGGTAAGTGTCCCCATCCAGAGCTAGCACCCTGCCTCATCATTGTAGGGTCACAGCGTCACACTGCTGCTCTTTGAAGGCCCACCCTGATGGGTGGTGAGGGGATGCTGCAGTTCAGATTGCTGTCTTGAGAAGATAAACAGCCTTGAAGCAAGGAGACATGTTCAAACCCATCCAGTCTGTTGTGGTTGTTTTTTCTAATGGATATTTCGTAATGACTAATTATTTTCCTTCCTGATTAAACTGGATGGAGGCACAGTATACAAATAAGTTTCCTTGTGTGCATAGCCTCATTTAAAAAGAAAATAAGAGAAAACAAATAGCTGTTTTGCATAAGGCTTACCCTAATTTCATTGTATTTGAAATTACTAATAAATAAAAGCAATGTCTTTTATGCTTATGATTATTATGAATTTGCAAATATAATTAGTTGAAGAAATGAACTTTAGCCTAGATGCAATTTGCTAAACCAATATAAACAAGGTAGAATTAATTAAAGATGGAATGCTTTCAGTTTAATAGAAACCGGAAGGGCTGTGGGTTATAGCCAGTGAAAACAAAAATTGCTCTACGCAGCTCAGTGCCATTCCCTCATTAATGTGCTTTACCACCTTTTACTCCAGGCTGAACCTGTTATTCTGGACTTGAGAGATCTCTTTCAGCTTATTTACGAATTGAAGCAAAGAGAGGAATTGGAAAAAAAGGCACAAAAGGATAAACAGTGTGAACAAGCCGTGTATCAGGTATACCTGTGACTTCATCCTGGTACTGGAGAAGATTTGGGCTTAAAAAAATACAGATGTGCAACTGACAGTCAGGGCTTCCTGTCTGCTGCCAAGTAGAAATAAAGATGCAAGGTTCCATGTAAATAAATCACAGGCATGGTGAGCACACCATTAGACGTGACTCCTTAGTCTCTGAAATTGCGAACTTGCTAGAGAAAGTAAAAACTTGAATCCAGAGGAAGATTTCAGGGGAGGTGAACCAAAGAACCACACTTGCTTTTTCTATTGTTGACAATAGGGGTGGGGACGGCTGCAAGCTTTTGATTTTTCTCCTGTGTGTTTCCTGCCATGATAATCCGCTAGCCCGTCCTTCCCAGAGCCGGTTTCTCTACTGTCCTGTAACTTCTGAATACAGTCTCACATCTCTTCCTTTATGTCCTCTGCTTTTCACCTTCTCTTCCCTCGCTCTGCTGTAGACAATTCTGGAAGAGGATGTTGAAGATCCTGTCTATCAGGTAATTTCTAAATTGACTTGGGGATTTAGGTTCAGGAATGGTAAGGCCTGTGGTGCAGCTATTTTGTCAGAGCCCGGAAGAATCCACTGGCTCATAGTCTGGAGAGGGGCCAAGATGATTTCTGAGGGTGAGCACTGCCAGCCCCTCCAGGAATGAATTTCCATAAAAATGAACAGAAGTTTGGCTGGCGTCAGTAACATGGGGTTTGGAGATGTGCTTCTTTCCATCCTTCCCCTGCCTCAGCTCCCTCCAGAATCTGTAAAAGTTTGATCCCAGACTTGAATGTGCTCAAGTCTCTTGAATATTCTGAGTTCATTAGAGAGACTGTGAATAATGAGGTGGCTTTTCTGAGTGAAGAACCAGGACTAGAGACTGACATTTTGGTGACATTTGAGCACAAACCCCAAGGACAGTTTGTTAAAAGTTTAGAGAGTCTATGAGGAGTCCCTCTAGCCACTGATCAGCCCAGCTTCCCCTTGGATGAGCCACGGGCTGTGGTGGGGACGGACAGGGAGAACCTGGACACATCCTAACCTGTAGCTTTCTCTGCACGTCTTCAAGGTTTCAGGCCAAGGGTGGGTAGAGAGATGACATCTCTTAGGTTCAAGTTTGCTCTGTTCAAAGAGAGGCAGCAAAATGACAAGAGGAGGCCTCTACCTCCATATGTTCCTATTCCCCAGGGGAATAAGAAGCCAAACATTGCTTTGTGGGACATGAGAGAAAACCAGAGACATGTATTTCCACAGAACACATATGGATTGTATATGTGTGTGTCACATGCACATTATCTCTAAATGCACGTGCTCACACAGAAAGCTGGCCTGCATTTATGAAAGTGAAATATCATGGATTAAAAAGTAGTAATAAAATGTCAATAATTTGAAATAGAAGTAGCTAATATCTCTAGCACACAGAAGTCAAAGGTGCGTGTCATAGCCTACCCTTGCCTAAGAATGTGAAGGCCAGGATTTGTTTCTAGAAGCTTAGCCCTCAGTTCCCTGGCCCACAGAGAAGAAGTATGTGACTCTTTTTGAAATGGCCCAGTCCTTTGAGTCTGGAACATGTACGTGAAAAATGGATTTTTCAGTATTTAAAACTGAGAACATACAATCCGGTGATATTTTAAGGGTGAGGGACTTTGAGAACCCTTGCAGTTCAGAGTTGGCTTAGGACCCTGGACCTTAATGAGCACGTGGAAATGACCATTGTGAATGGCATCAGACGTGGACTTTGCTGAGTTAAAATTGGAAAAGAGACTATAGATCCAGAAAGATAGGGCAGGGGTGGTGGGAAGACTGACTCATCCCACCTTTGCATTTGTTCTCAGCAAAGACAGAACATTTGGTGTTTCAATAATTCGCTTGTCCCTTGAAGGTGTATTCTCTTGTGCCTGTTTCTTTAATGCTCACTGTGATTTGTATCTTGAATTCCAAATGCTTTTTTCCCCTTTCTTTTCTACCTCTGACCTTTCTTCTCTGGCTGCTCCCGACATAGTACATTGTGTTTGAGGCTGGACATGAGCCAATCCGTGATCCTGAAACGGAAGAAAACATTTATCAGGTATAAACTGCTTTCCTCTCCTCCCACTGCACACTGCCTATAAACGCACAGAAGCTTCTGGACGAGCCAGGTCTCGCCTCACAAAGTCCCGTTGCTCTCTAGGTTCATCCAGGCTTGTCAAGATACCTTCGCCTGAATTGGTGTCTGGCTCCCCTGCTATTTACACCAGCAATTTTTGTGCCCTATTGTTAAGTGTTAAATGGCCAGTTAGTCGATTTTAAAACTCTTTTCAATTGACTCAAAAGTCAAACTTAACATTTTACTAAACTAATTCATGGGAGGGCATTGTCCATAATAGAGCAGGGTCCTTCATTTCTCACAAAAATGTGTTTTGCTACTTTTCTTTGAGAAGCCACCTGTACTAGTGAAATTGAAGCACATATTTGAATATGCTATTTGGAAACAACACACGGGCATTGACTGTCTGGATGAAAGTCTAGTGCAAAGTTTGACCCCATCCACAGAACAGTGAATCTGTATTTGTAACTGGTTATGTGAAGAACTCAGAATATATTTCTTAGTTCATTTTGTTCTCACAAGTATGCTGTAAGTGGTATTTTAATCACACTTTTCAAAGGGAAACTGAGACTCAGAGAAATAGAGTAGCTTCCTCAGGGCTGTGCAGCTGTTAGGAGATGAGCTCAGACCCAGGCATATGTGTGAAGGCAAAATTCAGCGCCTCTTCTCCCACGCTTTCCCATCAAAGAGTTTGAGTAATTACAACGCAGCAACACATCAAACAAATATGACGACCTCCGGTTTTTCACTAATTAGAATTTTATTCCCAATTTGAAACACAAACATTCTGGAAGAAGGAAAAAATTTAATGTATTTAATAAGTGATTTTAATTTTCTTGATTCACTTAGTGGTGTGGCCTGTTTTTTGCCTTGGGCATGCATTACTTGAGTAATAAAAGTAAAACCGATTTTCAATTTCTATCAAATGCACATTACTCTAAATGATCAAATATAGTGTTAGCACTACCAACAACTCAGTTTTAATCAGCCCTGTGGAATAATTAATATTTCTCTCCATTGGATCCATTTGGATTTGATTCATGTGTGAGACTGTGCTTTGAGATTTAAAATCATCATCCCTTACCAAGTTTCTCTCGTCACACAGAAAAGTTGTCTATTTGTCCTCAGTGTCAGATTTTAAAGTACGACCTTGCAGTGTCTGAGTATGTGGCCAAAGGACCCCTTAGCCCATTATCCTATAAAAAGAGAACACCTTTTAGAATAAAATTAGGCTTTTAAGTGTAAGAAGTTGCTAATGAGTCGTTTCAGTGTACTTCTAAATTCACACTTAGTTTAATTCACATAGTAGGTGAGTTTCCATTGTGCCTGGTAGAGGCTGCAAGATGACCGTCTTGGGTATTGGGAGGATCTGCTTTAGGTGAGTGGAGACGTGGACTCTAGACCTGTCAACTACCTTGCCTCTGAGGTAGTGGGCAAGTCGCTTGCCTTCTCTAAGACTGTTCCCCTAATGATGAAACATGGAAAGTTAGGATAACGTCTTCCTGACACACATGTGGGTTTGAGAATGAAGCAAGCTCATGTGAAGAATGCAAAGCAGCAGCATTATCCGGGGTCACATGCTAGATCCACAGTGTATGGATTGTCAACTAATACAACTATTGCCAAGTTAATTTTAAAGATCTAATTGGCATTATTAAGTGGTTCATGAGTTGGGCAGTATCCCATCTACCAAGAAGAAAGGCACTGAAAAATGTTATTCAAAATGGGAGGATTTCAGAGCCAGGAAGAGAGTAGGACAGAGTTATTAGCAAAGAAAGAAGGATTTCTTCAGGCAAAGCCACCATCCAATAGAGGAAGGCAGGGGTGTCTTAGCAAGCAGATGACCGCACTGGGGATGACCAGGGACCTCCTGCTTGCTTAGTTTCCACCTTTGGGGGAAGCCGAGTTAGCAATCAGGTTACATGTTAAATCAGGGCTCCATTTTGGACTGTTTCCATTCCCACCTCCCACCCCCCAACAAAATCCAATATCTTAGTACCCACTCAGCCATTATCTACTTTGTCAACTTTCTTTCCTTCTTTGGGCCTCAGCTGACTCATCTGTAAAATGAGCAAGTTAGAGTAAAGAATCTCTCAGACTAGGCCCCTTCCTGCTCTTTTCAGTAGTGCCTGGTCATAGAACTCTGGTTCTCTAGAAAAGTATGTTGGGTTGCTTTACATGGCAACACAACTCTTAGGAAAAGAGTGTGAATGTGTATGTAGGTGTGTAATTTTGATAACACTTACTGATTACAGATTGCAGGCCCACTCTGAGTGGGTGTGTACAAGCCATATTTTACTGGCTCACAACAGTCCGAAACCCCAGGCTGTGAGACCTGGCTGACAGTCAAGGAAATCTAGGTTCATAGAGATAAGCTATCTTGTCCAGGGTCACAGAGCTAGCCAGAGGAAGGGAGACTCTCTAGTCTTAACCCAGGGCTCCTTGATTGCTGTAAATAAATCAACCCCAACACTCTTTTTAGCCCAGAATTTCCTGATTCTGACTTTTCCAATTAGATTCTTTCTGCTTTTTAAGTCACTGTCTACAAATCACACTCATTTTCAGTCGTGACCTCCTCAGGATCTGCCCATCAGTCCATCATTAACAGAAAGGTACCAATTTAAGGGAATGAATATTTTATCACCCTCTTTTGAAAAGACCTCTGGTCATTTTCCTTTTTTGCTTTGCCAGTTGGCTAGGCTTCAATTTGCTTAACAAGAGATAAGCTCTTGGTTCTAAAGATAAGGTTGGGTTTTTATAGAACTGCTATTAGGAACCCCATTCTTTATTTTTTTTTAAAGGCCTACAAGTTTTTGCAACTGTCCCTCCTGAGCAGATTGCATTAATTCTTGTACTTCTGCATCATGTTTTCTGGAATGAGACCACACACCTAGATACTAATCCTTTATTTCATGGCCTTGGGTAAGGTATATAACGTCTGTATGTTCATTTCCTGAGCTCTCAAGTGGGGATAAAATATTATCTGCTTCTGGAATAGATGGGAAGATGTAAGACAACAATAGCACTCAGTACATAGGATGGCCTGTATAGACGATAGTTCCCTTTCCTTCTTCATGTCATCAGCATCAGATACTGTTCAAACTGTTTTAGGATGGTATGCTAAGAGAAGTTGAACATAACTTCTTATCTCGTCTTGTCAGAGAGCCTAGTGAAAAGCTATAGACTCACTTGGCTTTGCTGTTTATAGCTCCAGCAGAGGGAGGGAGAGGCTTTTGATTGTATGTAACCTCTCTAGGAGAACCAGTAGTTTCACTTTCCAAACTGGATTAATAATAATTGCCTTTCCTTTTGCCTGCCTTGGAAAAAGTTATCAGTCATCTTAAGACAACACAGAGCCTCACAGTACAAAGAATTCTTACACCTCACTTCATTTTGACCCTCAATAACAGTGAGATAAGAGGAACAACTCTAATGACTATCATTTTAAATGTTAAGAAAATCAAGTCCCTTTAACTTAAGTGCTGGGCCCATGGCCAGAGCCTCTGATTCTAAATCCAATGTTCTTTAGTACCTTACCAGGCTTCCACAAAAGTGAGATCACAGCTTTCCAAGTGGCCATTCTCCAAGTTCATTCATTCGAAATCATCTTTAATCACCCAAGCTATGTCAAATACTGTTATTTTTAAATGATATCTCAAGTTCTACGTCACCCAAACTTTAACTGCCTCTCTGCACTGTTAAATGTTGCTGAGCTAAAAAAGTATCTCCTACATGCAGTGCTTCACGTGTATTTTTTTAGAGTAGTGTCACATCTGTGACATTACTACATTCAATAGTAATTATGTAGGGAGAACCTCGCATGTCCCAAGCACACGGAGATCTAATGGTGACCACAGCATGCTCCCAGGCCTCCAGGAATTTATAAGCAATCCCTTGGATGTTCAGGACAATTAGATGGGGAAACTGAGGCTCAAAGAACAAAGTGCCATCTCCAAGGGCACAGAGCCCAAGGCAGAGCTAGGATTAGGAAGAAGGTTTCCCACCTCCTTGGGATCCAGAACTGTCCTCACTCTACAATTTCTTGTGACTGAGATGGTCTCTAGATTGAATGGACCAGAGAGGCAGATGTGAGTGCAGCCTGCAGGCTTTCTCTGGTCTTGGCTTTGTCAATACCTCTGCCAGAGCTCTGCACCCTGCACACGCACAGCCATTGTCTTGTGCTTTGACATCTCCGGTATGACCAGTATTTACAGATAGGGAAACAAGGAAACAAAATAACCACCCTGCCCTCAGCACACTTACAGCACAGTGGGAACAGAGGATCAAACAGGCGGGTGCACTGAGGTGTGACAGCTTCCATAGAAGAAAACATACATTTTACACTAGTAGCCTGATTACTTTTTCTTCTTCCCCAGCAAGATGGAAGCACTAGTAAATCAAAGGCCAAATCCATCCGGTCCACCACCATTGTCCCAGGCAAAGCACAGTGCCTGGCATATAGCAGGTTCTTGGCAGATTTTCCTTTCTAATGAAAGGCCACACAGATTGTAAGGGTACAAAGAAAGTCTCCAGCTTGGCCTGGAGAGTCAGGCAAGGCTCTGAGATGTCTTGGCTGAGATAAATCTTAAAGGACAAACAGGCAGATTGATATCTTATCCCTGGAAGAGGCAAGTCGAAAAGCTTTTTCAATTATGCACAGTTTGGGTTTATCCATCCCACCGCTTCTCCTCCATTTGCAGGGATAATTGAGCGTCAGCTGTGCTTCAACTTACTAAGTGCCCATAGTAAGCAGTGAATTACAGGGAACAGAAACACTGTTTGTTTTGCTCAGAAAAGGGTGAGCTCATAAAAACAGAAGTGAGAGAGGACTGGTAATTTATTGGTCCTCATTAACATGGGCTCTGCTGGCATTCATAGAGGGTTCCTTTTAGATGGAGTCCAGTTATTAGGATCAAAGAAATTAGTCTTCGCTGGCTACCTGCAAATTGAGGTTTACAAGAGCAACTCTGGAAGTGCATCTTCTGCATCACCATGCTCACTCATAATTCTGTTCTCTATGAGAACGTGCTTGAACCTCTGGGAGTGGAGAAGATGATGTCCGAGAAAAGGAAGCATCCAAGACAGCTGTGGGAACTGTGGGTCAGGAGTGAGATGCGACTGTCTACACAGAACCTTCTCAGCTCTCATTTTCTCCCTTGCAACATGGGCACTGTAGTCCTCACCTGACTTGTGATGAGGATTGCATGATAATGTCAGACACAGATGTTTAAAACCTGCCTGGAAAGCACCCTGTCAAAGTTAGCTCATGATGATAGGAAGCAGCATCTTGTTTGGTAGCCCAGAAAGAACTGGGCTTCAATCTGATCACTCGCTAACTTTGACGATTTGGGCAAAATCCTTTTATATCTCTGAGCCTCACTTTCTACTATTTAAAGTGGAGATTATCATACCAGCGTCTTAGGGTGAGTTTAAGGCAAGTTTAAGTTAAGCTAATGAGAGTGAGGATGACAAAGGGAACCAAGAAATGAGCTAAGATTCTCCTTTTCTAAGAAGGATGGTATCATTTGCTAGTCCAAGGCTATGAGATGTTTTTTATTGGCAGTTTCCCTGTATCACTGGTTCGCTTACTCAACAGATATTTACTGAATGCCTGTTGGGTTTGGAAACTCTGCTCGCTCTTGAAGAGCTTACATTCTGATAGAAAAAAAAAGAAGTAATCAGACAGTTATAAAACATCAAAGACTGATCCTTCAGTGTAGTGGGGAGCTGCTATGCTAGTTGCTGGGGAAGAACATGTGGCTGTGTAAAGCCTTGGTTGGCACATCCCCAAAATATTCAATGTGTCCACTGTTGCTACTATTGTAAAATGTGTTCCTGTATTTATTTACCAAATGTCTGAATGGCAAAGGAACTCTCATTCTGACACTTTATGGTATTGTAGGACCTAATAGTTTTTGTTTGTTATTTTCTCATTTAAGCCTCAGAATAATCTGAGTGAAAAGCTGAGTCAATGGCATCCATTATGTGATATGAAGCTTAGAGGAGCTAAGTCCCCTGCTCAGGGTATTATGGGTACTATGTGACCCAACAGGACCAGATGGGTGAGAATAAGAGAAAAGAGGAAGGGAGAGGGAAGGTCGTGCAGATAAATGTCAAAAATAGTTGAGGTTTTCTGGATTCTAATCTTACGCTTCTTTGCCATTTATGGGCCCTTTTCTTGAACAAAAAACTGTAGTAACTATCACAATAGCATGTAATTGATGCCAACAGAGAAGATGTGCTTCATACTAAGATCTTGATATTTGCCTGTTTTAAGAAGCTGGGGTCTTAGCACTGAGCAGTTTCAACTTAGCTATAAAGTATTTTTAATCACTTCGGGCAACTCGGAGTACCTCCCTGGCCTCATTTCTGTCTCAGATGAAATGAGGATTATTTTTCCACACAGGATGTCTGAGGTCTCTGTAGCTTCCTATTCCAGGATTAACACCCAGAAATTCCTGTATACATGCATTAAGGAATTCAGGCCCCTCTCTTGTCTTCCAGTTTTTCAAAGGGAAGGAACCCAGGCTGCTGCTCTCACAATTCCAGCAGCACCTTACAGTGAGCATCATGGGCCGTTCTCCAAACATTTTGCCAGCTAGGGCTTGAGGTCGGCTTGCTTGTTCTCTGAAAGTGGACTATCGAGGTGTTTTGACTGTGTTGACTTTCATTTTTTCATAGGTTCCCACCAGCCAAAAGAAAGAAGGTGTTTATGATGTGCCAAAAAGTCAACCTGTAAGTGTAAGTATACCTCCTCTGTCCTGCCAGTATACTATGCCCTGGATTCATACTGAAACTATGTCTACACCCAAGGAAGGGAATTTTTCTAGAGAAGTGTCACAGTCCATATGGCTTTGCTGGGGACTCCTTGTGGGTCATGGTGATGGTGGCATCAGGGGAAATGGTGGTGCTGAGGAGAAGATGCCAGTCTGCACAAAGGTCAAACCTCCGTGTGGGACTGGGTTGAATCATGCAAACCACCATGTCTAGGGCCTCAAGGTTTCAGGTGTTCCATGGTAAAAGTCTACAGCCAAAGACTATATGATACTTAGTCAAGTATGAGATAGTTTCTTGGTTCTAGTGAGAGAGCTGCCCTCTAATGTGAAAGTGGTTGGGAAGACTCAGGGAAACAGTAGATGATGAAGCCAAAGGCCATGGAGCATGTAAAGGATCAGACAGTGGGCAGAGCGGGTGGAAAAGGTCATCTATAACATGTTGGTGGAGAAGCACACCACTGTGCTTAGACTCCCATCTGCTAGTGGGACTCCTAGAAATCTGAGCAGAAAGGAAAATCTGAAGCTCTATAGTACTCTCCAGAGCCCTCGTGAGGCCCAGGTCCATATTAGAACCTTCCATTGCTAATCAGAAGGTAACTGCTATACATGAATCAGGATGCACTGGGGAGCCAGTGAAGGCTTAGGAGCTGGTGGTATTTGACTTGGTCATTTTCTCTGTAAAAACAACTCGTCCTTTTTACCTTGTTCAACACAACAGTGTGCAGAAAGTACACAGGCTTTGAAGTCATGTGCACCCTCAGGAATCCCAGCCCTAACACCAAATCTCTCCTAACACTGTTAGGAGGCTAAATGACCTTCTCTGGGACATTGTTACCAGTTGGGGACCCCACCCTGTGAGAAGCAACTGAAGGTCTTAGAAATGTAAAGCCTGGAGAAAAGAAAACATAAATGTGGAGTTGGGAGTCAGAGGGGCCTCTGTATGGAAGAGGGGTGAAGTGGTCTGTGTTAGCCAGTGTGAGGACTTGAGACCAGCTGGGAACGCTGAAAGAAAGGTCCAGCTCGGGGCCAGGGTGACCTCCAGAAGGACAGTGCTGTTCCAGGCTGGGAGACTGGCCCCTGAGAGTGAGCTCACCGCCATTGGAGCTGCTGGAATAGCAGCTCTCAGAAAGACTACTGGGGGCTTTCATTGCTGAACATGTGTGCAGGGATAAGAGGGTTTCCTTTTTCTTTTTAAAATAGGTTAGTTTTTAAATGATTTAGATTAAAAATGATTTTAAATCATTTTTACTGACGTATCATCATTTTATATCCTTGCTGGTGTTTTGACAGTATAGAATCTCTGCCCTTGGGTGTAGTCACCGTAGCTCTCCCACCACCAAGGTGCCTATAGGCCATCACCATAGTCTCTTGTGCTCCCCCCTCCCCTGTTTTCCTCTCCTTCTCTCCCTCCCCCTCTGAAGGCCTCAGGTCTATGGTCAGCTTTCAAAGGTTGGTTTTAAAATCTGTCCGACTCTGTTTTGTTTTTCTATATTCCATGAGTTTTCTGTTTTCCATATTCTATATTCCAAAATTTTTCAGACTCTGACTCTGGTTTTTCTATATTCTATAATTTTTTTTTTTTATTACAGAAGAGACAGGCATCTGGGGGTTGTTTTGTTGAAGATTTTAAAAATACTATTACTTCATTAACAAACAAAGCAATCTTCCTTTTTATTGCAGTAACACTGTTTACAGAACTGTATTTGTTTTAGGAGTGCAGACTTTAAATTAATGTTAACACACCAAGCTTAACACCGAAGTACTAGTAGCCCTCCATCAAAATCCACTGGACCCCTCCACCCTTTGCTTCCCTGCCTCACCCTATTCCTTTCCAGGAACCTCGGTTCCATTGTCTGACTGCAAGGGATTGTTTTTGTTTGGAGTTGTCTGTTTGCTTGGTTTCTTTATATTCCACATGAGTGATGATTTCATTCACATGTGGAATATGAAGACGAGCTCCTGATGACCCTTCCAAGGCTGCAGTTTCCAGTTGCAAGACTGTCTGGCTTATTCTTACCCTCCCCCACTCCTAGCCCCGGCCCTTCATCCTAAAGACAATGTCCACTTCTCTAACCTACTTTGCCCCCAACTTAAAACCAACCACTCCACCTAAATACTGCCTTTGAAATGCAATGCCTGTTTCAGTGAAAAAAATCTCCAAATACAAACCCCTTTTCAAAACACCAAGTCCAGAAACATTGCAGAGAACGTACAGCTCAGGGAAAAAGCAGTTTTTCTCCCTGAGGCCTGTGCATTTAATCAAGCCTCCACGTCGCTGAGATACTGGCCTGCTCTCTGTGTTTCAATTTGGTCCAGCCCCCATGACACCTCTCCCTACAATTCAATTTGTGCCTAAATTGCCTCGCTCGCCCCTAACAGGTTTAGATACGTGAGGAAACATGCTCCATTTGCGGCCTTGGTTTTTGTGACTGTATTAACCAGTCTGTCTACACCATCCCCATGTTTAATAGTGAAAAACAAAAACAAAAAAAAAAAAAACCCAAGCTCCTTACCCTGGCGTTCAGTGTGCTCGCATCCCAGCCTCAGCGTGTGCCTCCTCCGCTCTAACTCGACTGCAGTCTGCCTTCCTGAAGGAGTCATGCCCCTCTGCCCATTCTGCACCTTCCCTGACACCCCAGTTTAGCTGCCCTCTTTGTGTTCTTGGGACACTTTCTCTGAATTTCTGATCCATACATCACACTAACTTCTGTACCCCCAGATCTTATCATTCCTCTATTAATAGCACTCGCCATGCAGTGCCGGAATTCTGCTTCCCTATTACTCATCGCCTCATGTTACCAGAAGCAAGCATGCAGCCTGGAACGTGGAGGGCAGCCTGGCACAGCTACTTGTAGCACTTAATAAATCCATGCCCCACTGTGCCGTGGAGAAGGAATGTCTAAAAATCCACGGTGTTTTGTTTTATCTGGAACTGTGTTTTCCTGACTCTAGAGTAGTCGTTAAATAATGTACTAAGATTCTACTTGGAAAATATCTGAGCTACATGAGGAACCCGCGTACCCTCTACCTGCTCTCCCCAGAATCATAGGTGGCTTTTCCATGAACGAGTATGACAGCAGTAGGAGGCATAGACACATATGGAGAGGGGTTTGTGCTCTTACTCCTTGGGATTCTCAGATTTTCTGGCCCCTCTGAATCTCAGAGTCCTCATCCACCAAGGGGGTTTACTAAATCCAACTTGCAAGGTGATATTGAGGAGAAGTAGTATCTGTCTGGAATGTGACCCTTCTCATCTGTACTTCTAAAAGTTTCTTTAAATTCCCTGTCCCTGTTCTTGGATCTTCCTGTGCTCTGGACTCACCTTGTAGACTGCCTCTGGTGAGTGCCCCTTCCTTAGAGTCCCTCTGAGCAATGGCCCCTACCATGATGTCTTTTTGCTCCCCAGTCACATGCTCCATAGTCAGAAAGACAAATATAACTACAGCATGCATTTGAGCTTCCGTGAGGATTGGGGCATCCACAAATTTCTCAAAAGAAGGGACATTGCCAGTAGCCTGTTGCTGTATGTCCCACCTGGTTTCTCTTTTCTTGTATCCAGGGCTGCGCTGAGCTAAGAGACTCAGCCTGGGGCAACCACTGGGGAAAGCCACCAGGCACCCCAAAAGAAAAAGGCTTTTCTAAGCTTCTGTGAGAAGAAAGTGATGTGTACCTTGTAGTTCTGTTTTTGTTTGGGGAATTAAAAAAGATATTTATGTAAAACCTTCATAGGAAATATGGATTATCTTAAGTGATAGCATCGCCACGTGTTGTAGTTACAAATGAGACACCAGTTCTCCTAACTTGGGATCGCCATTTATTCTGGGTTGACTCTGTACTGCCCTTTGCAGAGATCAGATGGATCGTTGTTTTCTCTTAATGCATCTGTGTCAGCCACTGAGCTTTGTGTTCCTTGGAAGGTTTGTTTTGGGTTAATGTTAGTGCCTGCCTTAGTATTTTGTGTAAAAAACTAAATGAGCTGAAGTGTGAATCACGACAGTCCTTACTGCAGTGTGAGGATTTAGTAGCTCAACTTCTGTTGTTCTCTCTCTCCTACCTTTCTGTGAGTTCCTTGATGACTGGAATCACTTTTAATCATTATCTTTAAAGTAAAATCTCTTGATATTTCTGATCTTTTTGAGATTTTGATGGTAAATTCTTTCCCTAGGGAAAAAATAAAGGCACACATGTAAATCCCTATAGGTCTTTAAACCAATGAGGTCCCTCCACATCAGCACTGGAAACTCTGTCTTAGAGCCTAAATCGCTGGATTGTCTGCTCATCATCCCTCTGCCATGAATGGACATACCTGCAGGAAGGTGGCAAATGTAATGCATTGGGCATTCCAGAGTTCTAAGGCAGCAAAGGTCAAATTCATTGCAAATTCATTTCTTACTGGTCTTGCCCACCTCGTTAAGTTACACACACTTTTTGTTTAAGTTGTGAAATTTTTAAGAATTTTTATATTAGATGGGCCCAATGGGTCCAGAGGAACAATTGATTCCTCCTCTTTGCTGTCCTCACTCACGTTCATCCCTTCCTGACCTACTCTTTTCCCACCTCATCCTATGGCCTAGTATGCTCAGATGTTCTCTTAGCCCTCTTCTTGTTCTGCATTGTAAATAACATCAGGATGAGTTTGTTGACTTATTCTTATTGGGACCTGGAGTGTCTCTTCTTCTAGCTTATAGGGCCAAGTTATGTGCCCCTTCACCCTTCCCGAAAAACTGTGAGCCAAGCTGAGGATTAATCCCACTCACTTCTCGTAACATGCATTTCATCGCTTTCTGGTCAGTGGGAAGTTTTTACACCTGATCTTACATATGTAGGGTCTCTAAAATCCAATGGCAAATGCTTGTTGACAGGAAATATTTGGTGGTCTAGAGAGACAAGGAGGTTTCAGGAAAGAGCATATCCCTTGGTCAAAGTCTTAACACATGCAGGTTTGACCAGGTAACAGAGAAATGGAAGCCCCTTTTTGGCTTCATTCAGGTTCTCTGGCTTCTGAGTGCAAACTGACTCTGCTTTGCAGCCATCAAGGTTGATTAATTTATCAGTTTCTATCTAGAAGACGTGAGAGAAATACTGGCAGTTTCCCTTCCTGCCCACTGATAATGCTGCTCATGTACTGTAGACCAATATCTTGACCTCTTTGGGACCATTACAACTGGATATTTCTGAGCAGGGAGGAGTTGTGTGCTAAGCATCCCATTATTGCATTCATTATTTAATGCTTTTTGCACTGTTAGTCTTTGAGTATGATTCTGGTCCCCGAGTGGGACCGCAAGTAGAACAGTGAATTCACAGGCTGCTTAAGTGACATTCTGACCCGAGAATGCCCCATAGCATTGAACTTGGTTGAGACTGAGCCTTCATGACAACTGTTTCAGAGACACAAACCCAAACCTTAGCCTGACTCATGTCATTGTTGCATGAGAAATACTCAGCACATTCTTCCTCCCATCTCCTCCTCTCCCGCTCCCCCATGTAATGTTCTTATGACTGAAAAGATCTTTTATCCTTCACCTTTTAATTGCCCAGTTTAAAAGCCTTTTATGTAGTTATATTAGTCATAAAAGACCATCCAATTATCAGTAATAACCAGTCAGTGGATTCTAGCACAACTTTTTTTGGCCTTCAAAAGAGATTTTTAAATTTGGCATAGTGGTAAATAGGAAGGACGCAGGTTGTCAGATTGATTTGTTAGACTTGACATTGATTTCCCTTTGATGATACATGAATTCAGAAATTGAAAGAAATGATCAGACTCCCTGAGATTCATTCTCACTTTGGGTGTGATCTTTTTTCAATCATGTCGACTTTTTAAGACTCATTTTCCAAATCTGCAAAATGGAAATGATAACCATTCTACATCCCAGGACTTAATGAGATTCAGGAGGCCAGGTGGAGCATTTTCTGGAGAGATTAAAGTTACTAATAGACCCTCCAGAAGCAGAGGTTTAGCATGGTATGTAATAGTTGTCTCTAGTTATTCCAGGCACTGTGATACGATTAGGAGAAAGGCCCAAATTCTACCAGAAAAGAGGGCAAATCTAGACAAATACAAGAAATTTCAGACTACCTGAACTGATTTTCAGAGGAAAGTGTGACCTTTGAGGGTAGTGAGGTCTCTGTCCCCACAAATATTCAGGCAGTAGGCCAGTGATTCCAGAAGTGGTTTCTTTATGGTGGAGGCAGCTGCAGTAGTGGTCCTCAGAATTGTTTGTCTACTCTCACATTCCATCCATTCTTGATGCCGAGTATTTACATCTGTGTGTTACCCCCAGTATCTGCTGCTAGACTGGATTCCCCAGAGCCCCGTTCCAGTCTCCTTCATTATGACCCTGCTTTTACAGCTGTCCGCTCTGAAGTTCACAGCAGTGAGCGGTGCCATTGACCCAGGACGGTCACACTGTGATGCAGACATCCACGTTTTAGTCAGGTCATCTCACTGAGCAAGCATCAGACCCAGAGTAGATGCTTAAAAAATCTGTTTCCTCTGGAGAGCTTCAAATCAGTGGTTTAGATCTAAGTCCTGAAAAGGAGTCACATTGGATGAAACTGGTAAGAATTCTGATGATTCCATTAGAAGCACAGGCCTCCTGTAGTTCATTTCTCTATTGTACAATGCCAAGCCACTAACATAGATTAGAGTCTGAGGCACTTCCTACCTGTGGAAATGTAACTACACTTTACTGCACCTCTGCCTTGTGCTAGGAGTGGCTCAGGCTCTGTGATCTTCCAGCGTTGACAGCTCTGGGATGCTGTCACTTACATATATGGAAACTGAGGTTCTGAGCCGTCGTAGACTCACTATCAGAAATCTGGTAAGTCACAGAGCCAAACTTTGAACATAGGTTCTTCGGACTCAGGAATCCACACAATTTCCACTAAAACATACGGCCTTTGGGATTAAAGAAATTGCACAGCCCTCCATTTCCTCCCCCTCACCCTAATCAGAGTCATTACTCAGACCCCAGTTCCCATCTTCCTTTGATCTTTGTTTCTGGAGTCTTTATAGCAGCCCTGAGCCCTTATAAGATCCAATAGTCCCAGCTGGCTGTGAACACCTCTCTCCTCAAGACTGAGCTCTCAGCCTGTCACTCATTGAACCCTCTCTCCACTGGCATGCTGCTTCCTTCATCCCAAAAGATATTTCTGAATCCCAAAACCAAATTTCATTTTGTTTCTCATTTGGCCATCCCTTCCTCCCATACCCCTCAAATGTCTGTGTGTTTCTGTGAAGCCCCTAACCCCCACCAATCATTCTTCTGTTGATTTTGCTTATCTTAGATTTAATCCCACTTCCCTGCTGCATATGCAGGAAGAGTTAATCCATTAATGTGAAGAAGCGCAGGAATTCTCCAGCCAAGTATTCCCTGCCCCCAGCCTCCATCTTTTATGGCAGATAAATTTTCATTCACATTTCAGCAGTTGGTTTTTCCTTTAGTTTGAAATCTGGATCAAGATGTTGCATAATTGGGTTAAATCTAGTCTGAACATTTGTCAGTTTCACTTCCTCATTAAGCACCACATTGTAGAGAAATTATAATTATCGCAACGCAGTTAACATAGATGTCAGGCATGAGGACGTCGTCCCATACTGAGGGGAAGGAATCTGAATCTGTGCTCCCACAGAGGAAATAGAAGCTTGCCCCTTCTGAAAGTTTTCAGGTGAAGTGAGAGAGCTGGCTCCTTCAGGCAAGGTTGAAACACTGGACTTTTCCGACTGGAACCAAACAGAGTTGTAGAAGGCTTACTGTTAGGTCATTCCTGAAGCTTGTTTCCCACAAATGCAAATGTGGCAGGGAATAAGTAGTCATACGAGTAGTTATCCGGTGTTCTGTTGTGTGGTGACAAAAGCTGTGTCGACATAAAAACAGTCATTCCATTCCTTTTGCTAAGATACCTGCCTTGGTCTCCTGGAGAAAAGATTTATAAAGTTTGTTATAAAACCCAGGAGCCCTTATTCAAGTGAAATGTGTCTTTCAGTAGACAGAAGAGGGGATGTGATTAAAGTTGGCTGGCAGCCTCCAGACCTGCCCACTTGGAGGTCCTCCCTACTAACTATGAAGAATGGAAGGTTCTGGAAGGAAAGCCATACAGAGAGGGGTATGGAAACCATTGTCAAATGAACCCAGCAGGTCACTACACTCACAAGTAGCTCCTTCACATCATTTCCCACCCGAGGCTTTGTTATTCTGTCACTGAACTGGTGAATGCACATTGGGAGCATCCTCGTTGGGAGTCAGCAAGATAGCAGAAAGAGCACACCTGTAAAGGTAGTCACAGCATAATATTTGTTTGTTCTGTGGCCAAGGCAAGGGATTTACCTTTTGGATTCTCTGTAGTAGCCAGTTAACAGAATGGGAAGAGCTACTTCCTTGGGTTTGTAGAAGGAGTAAACATGAAAAGAGCTATGGTTGCAATTAGCACTTAGTAGGTATGCAGAACCTGGCAAGGCACCATATTGCAGTGAAAACTGTCTACTTGGGTTTGAGATTTTTCTCCCTCAGTTTCCAGCTGTGTTACTTGAATGTGTTGTTTAAACATCTCTGTGCCTAAGTGAGTTCACCTGTGAAAGGAGTGTAGTTATGATGTCATTTATGTCACAGAATTCCTCTTGGATTGACAAGGCGATACATGTAAGACATGTAAAATAGCATCCGGCACGTTGCAAGTGCTCCATGCATGTTAGCCATGATTGCTAATATGAGCTGGTGTATAGCACTGTACCAAATGCTTCAGGATAGGAAGATCAGTAAGATCAGACCCAGCCACTAGGTGCTTTTAGACTACTGGAGGGAGTAAGATTGGACTGTAAAGGAGGCTCTGGAGTGCCTTCAGTTTTCCATGCCTGAGCAGTAATGTCAACAAGATCAAATTTGAGAGTCTGTAATGGGGCTGGACTTGCAGAGGAGCACCATGGATATGGGGCAGGGAAAACAAACACTAGTATCTGCTAAATGTTAGACTCTCCCAAACAACTGTAAGATTAAGGTCTCTTCTCTACCATAAAGAATAGTGACAATCAAAGAAGTTAAATCACTTTACACAGCTACAAAAGGCACCTCTTAAAATCTAATAGAGTTCGCCTGACCCTGAAACTAGGGCAACCTAGTTTATTATCCAAATTGGGTCACTTTGGAAAGTGAAAGGGGGGTTGATATTAACAATGATGTCAGAACAACAGTCATTGAACAAGAGCTGTCTTAAGCAAACCAGAATGTAGGGCCAAACTACCCAAAGCCAGTGAATGCTGTTCCTGCTGAGCCAACCTGTCTCTGAGAGCACAACACTGTGAGATCTCCCAGCAGGCAGGAGACACCTGTGATTGTCTCTGGAACTCTTTGCCCGCTGCACTACCTGTGCAAGAGCCATGAGTGTGCTACTCCAAGACCCAGTGCCCTGACGTGAGTGTTCTCCTTCCTGGGCATAAATCAGGTTACTTGGAGATCTGTTACATGATAAAAAATAGGATTTAGGAGTATCTGTGAGCTGCTGCTGCTGCTGCTGCCGCAAGTCTATCATTATTCCTCTACTACAGATCATTAACATTCACAGAACCTTAACTACAGCCTTGCTAATGAGCAGAGCTCTGATATACAGTTCTCCATAAATACCCATTGATGCTGACACTCATTCTCTCTTGGTACAGTAATTCTGCTTTTTGGATAAATCATTATGTTAAGGCTCTTTCTTTCTCCCAAACTGCTTTTATTAGTGGTTGCAGAAGAATAATGAACAAACTCTGGTTTTAAAAAAGGAGAAAGATAAATGAGTGACCATGGAGAATAGCAAATATATATATTGGTCTCAGTCCCAACCCAAAGCATGCCAAGCCTGTTTTGGCAATGATTTAGGAAGGAGGCATGGAAGGAACCTTTGCTGAGCACTGGCAGAGCCTGGGAGCATGGGTGCTTCATAAGCTGTTATCTAGTTCAGACATCCCTGAGGACTGCACTGCCTGCCATTCACTTCTGACACTTTTGAAAATACAACCTCCTGGGCCCCACCCACTGTTGTAGATCCATTTTTGTCTTTACATTCGGGCAGATTTACAAATTTCCCCCAGTGGATGCTGATGCTTAACTTAGTTTATCTAGGCTAAGTAACATGACAACTGCTATTTCTTTCATTTTATGAATGTGAATATTGAGATTGAGATGTTACGAAGACAGGGAGATAAAGTCTGATTATAAAGAATAAAGCCTTACTTCTGGGCTGTGCATAAAGAATGGCTCATGTTAAGGTGACATTCACCCACTTTTTATAACACTCTCTCTGGTCTCCACCTCCCATTTCCCTACCCGAGTTCTGTCAGCGCGTCATGTTTCTCTCCAGTAGGTTAGCAGCTGTCCTCATCACCAGCATTATTCCTCTTTCCCACTGATGCACGCTGTCACTGTCAGCCTGATACTTTGCCCCTGCCCCTTTCCTACTTTTCTAAAACTCCTATCTTGTCTCTTTGGCTGTTTCTATGTTTATGCTGTTGTTGAATTTCTACCCCTCACCTCTGTCATAATGATAGGGCTGCTACTTGCTAACATTTTTGTGTGATCTAAGAGGGTGGGGTAGACTGTACTAGGACAGGCTCCAAAACTTCCCACTCATGGCTCCCTCCAGATCCCTTACCTGTCACCGTAGTCTCAAGATGCAGGTCATCTGACACCTTTTTTCTTTGCACCAGAGCATAATGAACTGTTACGAACACATACTCCATGTTAACCCACTTTAGTGAAATACTTAGTTCAACCATTTACTAACTGTGACCTTGGGCAAGTTAATTAACTTCTTTTCATTCTGTATTTATTTCCTTCTCTCAAAATGAGGATAAGAATAGCACCTTCATATATAATAATTAAATGAGTTAAAATATGAAATCATTTTTAGAACAGCGTATATGGTACATACAAAGGGAGCTCCATCTAATTATTAGCTGTCATTATTGTCCTGAAAGAACTCAGCTTCACCAAGAATGGAATAAGGTCTTAATGTTATTCTTTAAGTCATCCCTTCTTCTTCAGACCAGAATGGACTGTTTGGGATATTTTCTAGAAATAGAATCACCATTTCTTTTTTTTTTTTATTTCATGTTTTTTTATTATTTTATTCTAAATTTCCCTTTATATATATTTGACATCAATTGTAATCCCCATGTATTCTCCATTACCATATCACCAATGCACCATCACCTCAGTCCCCCGTGCTCCCGTCTGCCCTCAACCCTTTCCCTGCCCCCTCTCCACCAAGTGTCCCCAATTTGTCCTTGTCTTTTCATCTTTGGTTTTTGTGTCTTTATTGTTGTTATTATTATTATTATTATTGTTCTTATTCCTTTATTTGATCCTTATTTGGTTCCCTTATATTCCTCCTAGGGGAGGAACCATCTGGTATTTTTCTTTTGCCTTCTGACTTACTTCGCTGAGCATAATCCCTTCCAGTTCCATCCATGTTCCTATGAATGAGTCTAGTTTTTCATTTTTTGATTGCTGAATAGTATTCCATCATGTATATGTACCACAGCTTCCCGATCCACTCATCCGTTTTTGGGCATTTAGGTTGTTTCCAGGTCTTGCCTATTGTAAAGAGTGGTGCTATAGGATCACCATTTCTTAATGAGTGATGCATGTTATAGAGAGAGACATCTCGAGTAACTTGTGCAGTTGGAAGCTGTCCAGACCAGAAATGATGGTCTTAGTCATTTGTTACTTAATCAAGGAGGTCTCGACTGCTTTTAATTAAAAATACTTATAGAACATACCTATAGAACACACATTTCCAACATTTAAGTAAGGACAGTCTGTGCTTGTCGTTGGACATCTCTTTTTCTTGCTTTTTCTGGCTTCATGGTATTCAGAGACAGGGTTGTGGCATGAAAGAACAAGCTGAAAAAGAAGCCAGAGGCCAGAATCCTGATGTCAAAGTCAAAAATGACAAACCTGGACATCCTCTGCCCCTGTAGTAGTATATGCAGAGTGTTCCTTTTGTTTTAATTGTACAGTTTCTGTAATGCTAAAAGTTTCCTCCCAGAACCAGTTTTTGGTCAAGCATGGATAGTCAAGCATCCATTCTATCATCCATTGCACATATACTGTCTAGTGTCCACTGTGTGTCTAGTGCGGTGCTAGGCACAAGAGCTGTACGAGTCAGATCAGCTTCCATCCTTTTCCCAGCTTACATTCATGGGAAAATGCTGCTAAGCAACAAGCAGACAGAGCATGAGTTCTAGCTGTGAAACCAAAATGAGTAATGTGGGAAGAGCAAGGGGGCTGATGCAGAATTTAGGTAAACCATCCCAGAAGGACTCCAGAGGGATACCTGAGCTGAGAGCTGCATTATGAGAAGAAACCAGCCAGACAAAGAGTCAGACAGGCAAAGGCAAGAGCACAGGACTTCCAGGAGCCAGAACATGGTGGGAGAGGGGAGAGAATGGAGGATGAGTTCAGACACAGAGATGGCAGCTGAGCATGGAAAGTCTTTCAGGAGGTGGTGAGGAGTTTGGATTTTATTCCACGTATAATGGAAGACAGTGGAGGTTTTATGCAAAGGGGTGAAACTAATTTGTTTTTAAATGTAAACTCTGCTTTATGACAGATTAACGTAAGGGGCTGGAAACAGCAGTTTAAGCAGAAGAGACTGCTGCAGAGGAGCTGGAAAGAGTTGGGGTACATTAGAGATAGAATCAGTATGTCTTAATGAATGATTAGATGGTAGGGGGAGAGAGTGAGAAGGGTTTAGAATAACATATTTGGGGCTTAAATATCTAGGTATGAATTGGTGGCATTTATGAAAAATCAGAAGACAGGAAAGAATGGGTTTGGGAGATTGAGTCCTTTGGGCATGTTAAGTTGAAGAGACTGAACAGTTTCGGATACAATCACCTGACCAATTACTACAAGTTAGGGAGAGGGTGATAAGATCAGATATTGGCTAGACTTCAAGTTTCGAAGGATGTCTCAGACGAACTGCTACCCTTGAACCACTAATAGGAACAACTGGGAAATTCAGAACTGAGTGTCATCTAGATATCAGAAGGGCTCAAAGAATAGCATATCCCTGTTCTAACTTTTTCCGGGACATAACCCTAGTATTTCTTAGAAATTAGAATCAGGGCCATTTAATCAGAATGCAAAGCCTCAACAGGTCAGATGACAGGGTGGATGGGACATCTTTATAATAACAGATGCCAAATCTCTGAGTGAGTGAGTGTGTGCACATGGGTGTATTCACATGAGTGTGCACACACAACCTAAGCATTCAAAAATACCATATGGTTTTTTTGCCATCTGGCATATATGCCATAACCTTCACTTAGTCATGCTAGTCTATTCCATTTGCATAAAACCTCCACTGTCTTCCATTATACTTGGAATAAAATCCAAACTCCTCATATTCCATTCTATTTTATTGCATAAGCAAGACCATTCATTTGGTCATTCGCTTTTCAAAAAATATTTAAATTCAACATAATTTCCTTCTGTGTGCTAGCCACTAGGCTATCTAGGTTTAAAGAATGTAAAACAAGATACAGCCTTGCATAGGGCTTCTGTAGGATCAGATCCTAAAGAAGAGAGAAGGTCTTCAGTCATTATAAGCAGACATGTGTGATGCCCAGAGGAAGGTTATCTAGTTCACTACAAAGGTCACGGAGGAAGGCTCGGAAAAGCTGACCGACAGGGTGTTTCATGGATTTCCTGACAAATGAAGGGAAGAGCATCATTTATAGGGGATAGTTTGTACCAAGACCTGAAAGGATAAAGAATATACTGAGAGATGGCATGTGAGGGTATGACACAAAGTCACAGACTATTTATGATTTGAACAATCAGTCAGACCCCATATTTCTCCCAGATTTCTTTTCACTCTAAACTTTTAGGCTACCTTCTAGCTCTAGTCTGTTAATGAACATTGTCTCATTTGATCTTCAGGTCTATAGGACATAATCATTTATCTTGCTGTTCTGCATATAAGAAAAGTGAACTTTCCTTAAGGCCTTAGTTTCCCTACTGTAAAATGTGAGCCAGGTTTCTCTGGCTTTTTACTATCTCCTCCCAGTCTCCAACTGTGAAAGCATTGTGATGACAAAGGGCCTAGACTAGGACTTGGGAACTTGAGATTTCTGCCCAGCTCTATCACTAACATGATTATAAGTGTGGAAAAATCTTGTCTTAAGAAAGACCTCATTTGCTTCATTAGAAAAAAAAAAATTGAATTGGGTTGGATTAGAGAACACTACAATCTCTTCGAATTGCAGTACTCTGTAATTCCACATTTCACAAAACAGTTAAAATGCCATCAAACAGGTGCTAAAAATTCATCACAGTCCTCAAGGACACTTCATTAAATTTTTTTATTTAATTTATGGCCCAAATAAGCAGATATTGGTGGAGGTGTTGTTTGTGACAGGTTGCATGCTAAGCTTGCCTTAAATTTTATGCTGGGTAATCTTCAAACATGTATAAAATGGATATTTTCCTAATTTGACAACAAAGAAAAGCCCAAGAGATGGAGAAACCACTCAGAGTCCATTCACACAAAAGCAAGATTCTTATTCTGGCCGTTCCTGGTAGAGTTGGCTTCAGTCCCGTGAACAGCCTTGCGGCAGTAGAATGAATGACCCACACTGTGTCATATCACTCAGTGCCATCCCCCATTGCTCTGACCCAGATCACTAGCCACCCATTTCCCTATCTAGGGAAAGGAACAGTGAGTATCTCGGTCCTCACAGTGTTGGCACAGTGTCTGGCTCAGGAGGAATTTATTAATTACGAAATAGATGTTGAGAACTGAATGCAATAATGCTAAAGTGAATAAGGAGCTGAATGACCACGCCCATAAAATCTGCATTCCTCTGGAGGAGGAAGGAAAAACATTTTGCACAGAACGGCTGTCAGAGCAGCAGGCAAAGCCCTCCTGACTATTTTTTCCTTTGCTGTGACATCTCTCCATTTGTGACTTCTTCTGATTTACTCCATGTTCAGCCCAAGCCTCTGCTACTCTCTTGATTTCAACCCCATCCAATATTTCTTGTTACCGTTTGGGTGCCATCTGGACATCAGGAATAGCTTCTGCAAGAGAGAGACACATGAGCAAAGAGACAACTGACTCTGCACGGCTCCCTGCCCTCCTCCCCAAAAGTGTGTTGGGAGCCTGTCATCCTGCTGACAGGAGCCAATTTCACATTACTGTGATTCTAATTCACTCCCTTTTCATAGGACTGAACGGATGCCAAATCTTGTTCGTTTTTGAAAAATCCTTGAGGTTTTGCTGTGTGGAACTAGAATAATAGATTTTTAAAAGGAAAAGGGATAAAGGAAGAGATGATTAAAAACAAATAATTGCACGCTTTGAGAAATCCTTCCCCTTTGGCTTCTAGTTTTTGAGGTGTGGTCATACCTGAGCGGTGTGCTGTTCTGCTGACAGCCACTAAAGAGAAAGCCACTTGGAGCCCGCCCTTCCCTGACAGCAGAGCCAAAGTCAGGAAGAGGACTCGCCTGCTGAAGCCTTTCCTGTCCAAGGGCAGCTCTTTGGGATAGGTCCTGGGTTGGGACTGGAATTCAGTGCTCTTCCAGCTGCCCAGTGGTGAGGAGGATGTTTTCTGTGTTTCTTCTCAAGCCCCACTGTTTGCCCCGTTTTGGCTGCCATTATGGAAATAGCTGTATCATCCCTTCTCTTTATGATCACTGCTTTGTGACAATGGCATCGACTTCATCAAATCCCAGCACTACTGTTGCCACCATCTCAAAGCGCCTGCTGCTTCTAGCTTCCAGACCCATCAAGATGAGGTTAGAGACCATGCGTTCAGCCATAAGGACGACAGTGGCATTAACCGCAGGAATGAATCACGGCATCCCTCTGAACCAAGCACTCTTGGCGAAAGGCTTTGTTTGCGTGATCATCTCAGTTATAACATCTACCTCATGGTAGTTGCCCATTTTCTTTTCCATCCCCCTCATGTAACAAGGACACATGTGGAGAAGGAGGACAGTATCTTATCATAGTTGCCTGTGCTGAATAGCTGAAGACGGGGGTGACCAGTTTGCAGTCTGACAGCTGTCACATTTACCGCCACCATCACCCCGAACACTGCTACCATGGTTTCCTTTTCGCTCTTGCCTGTGGTCCAGAGACAAATTACTTGTGTCTAATTACTCAAAGGTGGACCTCGTTTAAGCAGGTTAAGACCCTACTTCTCACAACTACCATTTTAAGAGTGTCTCTCCCTCCCTCCCTCCCCTGCTCTCACTTTCCCTTCTTCCCTCCCTTCCATCTCTCCATCCTCTTCATCCTCATCGCTCTCTTGCTTCCTTTCTTCTTTCTCTTTGTCTTTGTTTCTTTCCCTCCCTCCCATCCTTCCTTCCTTTTTGGTAACTTCGGAAAGAAAAACTGACATTCATTGAGATTCTATTCTGCCAGTTGCTATGCCAGTTCTTTTCACCACTTTGCCCCAGCAAGTTCATTTTGTAAGCACTGTTATCCCTAGTTTTGCAGAAAAGAAAACTGAGGCTCCATGATGAAATTTATACATGGAAATGCTAATGATGAAGCAGCAGTTTCACCTGAAAGCTGCTGTTTCTGATCTCCTCTCTTCCCCCACCCTGCCTCTCCTAAAGTCATCAAGTTTCTCACTTTTAAAGTGTCCATCATTTTCAAATGCAAGCAAATATGTTTTCTTGAAATGAGGTTTAAGTTGAGAAACTCAAGCCTCCAGACTCAGATTTCTCAATCACAGTCGCTCCTGTTCATTCCTTTTAGTCTTCTCAGGCCAGTTTAGTGCCCTGATCCCTGTTCAAGGTGTCTGCTTTTCTCACAGCATCTGAATATAGATGAATGGATTTAAAAAAACCAAAACAACGTGGTATAGACAGAAAATGAATACTACTCAGCCTTAAAAAAGGAAGCACTCCCATATGTGATAGCATGACTGGAGGTTGAGGACATTATGCTAAGTAAAATAGGCCAATCACAGGAGGACAAATGTGTGCTGCCATTCACCTGAGGTCTATTAAATCGGCAAACAGAGAAAAAGAGTAAAATAGTGATTGCCAGACACTGGGGAATCGGACGTGGGAAATTACTAATGAATTACTAATTCATTACTAATTACTAATGAAATATATAAATTTTTTTATGCCAGATGATTAAGGTCTAGAGCTCTGCATCAGGCCTATAGTTAATTAACACTTTAAAATTTGTTAATAAAGTAGGTAGACTTCATTTAAGTATTCTTACTACAATGAAGAAATGGGGAGAAAAAGGCTGTCTCAAGGACCAGCTTAAGTTTTCAGAAGCCAGATATAAAAATGACATTGTCCAAGGACTTTCAGATGTTATACTAAAGTGTACGTCAAGGGAAGATACAATTTTCATAAGAGCTAAACATTTCTTTCCACTCTCTAGCATTCTGGACAATCATTGGGACACTCTTGAAATGATTCCCTGCTGGAAGAAACAGGGCCTTGAACTGCTGAAATGAAGCTCAACTTTGAATAATTAGAGACAGCATCTTAATCATTACAGATACATCCTCACAGTGGCACCAATTCTTCTATTAAATCAAGGGATTGACTACAATGAGACCACAGACCCTCAGACCACACTGGGTCTAGGCTATTTCAGTATTTAATGGTATTCCACTTTGCCCATATGATGATGATGAACCTTCATGGATTTCCACTGGAGACATGAATCTGAATTTCCGTTCAAAAACCCCACAAGTCTCTGTCTCTGGCTCAGTCCAGGCAATGAAAAGCCTTTCACTTCCAGGAGAAGGCTGCTGTTTTTGCAAAGCTAATTTGATTTCATGCTACAGTCTAGACATAGCCTGGAATTCAATTCTCCCATTTAACTTTTCCAGTCAATACAAATATAGGATATTCCTTAAAAGACTACAAAGAGAATTATAAAGAAGGAATGTATTTTACATTTGGAAGGCACCCAATCAATCAGAAATTTGTGGGCTTTTTTTAAACATATAGCTAGCACTATAATATCCAATACAGTAACCACTAACTGTTGCCATTTGAATTGAAATTAATGAAAACTAAGGGAAATTTAAAAATCAGCTTATGAGTCATATTAGCCACATGCACATTCAAAGTACCCAGTGGCTACATGTAGCTACTGGATGCCTTATTGGACAGTGCAGGCGTAGAAAGTCACCTGCACAGGAAGTTTTATTGGACAGTGCTGTTCTTGGGGAAAATAATTTATTAACATCATAGTTTCTGTTCCCTCCCTTGACCTTCCCTTTGTCCTTCACTTGCCAAATAGAGTTTTTGTCTCTGCCAAGAAGTTGGCAATTGACTGCTTACTCTTAGCTATAGGTCGATAGCATAAATTCCTAGACACCTCAAAGGGAATTACTCTTCATTAGCAAGTATCTTCTATGTAAAATCACCCACCAAGGAAGGCACATGCATTCAAATACCTGGAATCACTAGGTGGCTTAATAGAACCCACCCTGGTCCACCTATGTATCACCTAAGTTAATCCATCTTTCTTCACCTTTCCAAATGGATAAATGAATTCATTCCTTTGCAGCACCGCTCTAAGCTTAGATCTAGAAACCTTGTACCCTCCTGTGCCACTCCTCCCACCCCAAGCTAACATCATATGCCCTGACTGCTCAGAGCGCCAGGAAAACAAGGGCCAGGGATTATTAGTGTCTGTATCTGTAGTGCTTCGCCAGGGCATGGCAAGTGCAGTGCACCCAGTGAATGTTTGTTGAAGAAATTAATTAATCAATTATGTAATCAATCAAGATGCCTTCAGTTTTCCCTGTAGGACTTTCACTAATTATTCCTACAGAGAGTTCATTCCCCAGCACAGTGATTCACAGAGCTGGCAGCACATTAGAATCACCTGGGGAGCTTTTAGAACCCACTATGCAGGGCTCACTCTAGATCAATAGACTCCAAATCTCTGATGACCAGGGTTGGGCATCAGTAGTTTTGTAAAAGCTCCCCTAGTGGATTACATTGTGCAGCCAGGGGTGAGAGCCTGTGCAGGCATCTGACTTGGCAGCCATAAATAAGTTTTCATTCCATTTGACATGTTCACCCCTGGTCTCCTCTCATCCACTGTCGTTTTTGCTGCAAAAATAACATGCATCTGGCTGTATTGGTAATCTTCCTCAGTTACAGAGTGATAGTGTTTCCACTACTTCAAAAACATGATGGGGGGGCCCTCCTCTGGTGGCACAGTGGGTTAAGCAACTCACTATGAAGCAAACCGCAGCCACTGCAGCATGAGTTTAATCCCTGCTGCCGGCCAGGGAGGTGACCCACATGGCGCAGCAGACCTCTCCTGCCTCGCCCGCTGCTCCCCTCAGTAGTGTGTTTCAGTCGATCTGCCTGTTCTGCTCCCCAATCTGTCTTTGGTGGATCCTCTCACCGCTGGCATTTCTGGTCTGTGTCCCAGTTCTTATATGAATAAAAAAATAAAAATATTTTTTAAAAAAAGCAACATCATGGGAAGATCAGTCTCCCTACAGAAAATTTATGTCAATGTCTTAATGAAGGTGCAGGCCAGAAGTGTATCAGAACCACACAGGAGAATCCCTTCCATTAAATCTTACTGAAATTTTAAGTTGTGGGTAGATTTGATGTCATTTTGAGCTTTTAAAAGCAAATACAAAGCAGCGCGCATGCTATGATACTAAGTATGAAAATGTATTTACAAGGGGGAAAAGACTTAAGATAATGAAACTCTAGTAGTAATTGTGGCTAAAAGGATAAGTTGAGGGTGTGGGGGGGGAGAGGGAATGGGTTCCTGGTCCTGCCCGAGAGAATTAGCAGGGAGAAAGACCACTGGATGGTACAGCAGCTGTCCCAGATAGGAGGGAGGAAGTCCAAGACATGAGCTAGCCGAGGTCAACATGGGACAGTACTACAGGCACTAGGTTCAAAGGTTTGGCTGGGAAGATGATTGGGCAAGATGGTAGTCAGAAAAGTGAGATGAGAGGATGAGGCGGAGGTCAGAATGTACTGAAGGGCGGGACTCTGAGCCCCGGAAGTGTTGGGTGTCCTTTTACACGGGGTCTAGGCAGGGTTGGTTTTTGTTGTTTTCTTCCTTCTTTTTCCAAATATTATAGTAGTTTCAAACATCGAAAAATGTCAGTCTGTGCATCGCAAAAATGAGCCAAAGGAAATAGGATGAGCCACTAGTAATAGTTATTATTTACTGAAGATCTGCTCCATGCCAAAGACCAAAGGAGAGCTAACCCTCTCCGTAAGTCTCAGATGATGTTAACATGATCATCGCCTCCTGAGAAGTGAGAAAACTGAGACTCATTTGATTTGCCCCGTCACATACCCAGCATGTGGCACAGCCCTGATTCAGTCCAATTCTAATCACTCCGAGGAGATTCATTTGCTCGCACGCCCAGTCCAGGCTTCATGTGAATTAACAGAAATTGCGTCATCGCACCCAGCTCTACACCTCACCAAAGGCCACCTCCTCTGTCACCAGGAAAGTGACGGGCTCATGCTGACGCTGGTTATCCTCGCACATTTCCATTATATGGTGGGGTTTTATGAGACTGTACCACAGGCTGTTTTTCAAATTTATTTAATTCATCCATCATGCTCTGAAGCCATTTGCTTTTTTATATTGGACAGATGTAATGAGATTTTGGACACTAAAAAATGTTTTTATTAAAAGTTATGACCCAGAGCTAGTTGGTAGGGGCTCTGCCATAAATCCCTAGAAGTGTGTGAATTTATAAAGGATGTAGCGACATAACCTTAACCTTTTGGGCCACACCATAGATTACAGGATCAGTTAGACTAATATTGCCTCCCCACCTCTGGCCAAATAATAGTAGTAATAATAATAGTAATCATTATTATTTTTATTTCTGTGGTTATCTGATGCGCTGTGCCTTCTCTCTTCCTGGTGCGCCAGTGTCTGGCAGTAGCAGGTAGCTGCTGATAGAATTCTCTGGTCTTGGCCTGAAGGCCTGGCTGCAGTAGGCGCAGGCCCATGGGTTCTGCTCTGTTCTGCAGCCCCGGAGCTGGAGCCAAGTGATATAGCACTCATGTTTTCTAAAGACAGAATAAAAGTGATTTCTGGCAAATGAAAAGGATTATGAGATTATTGGGTAATAGTTTCTCCACTCCTCTATTGCCATCAGGAAGCTCTCTTCAAAATTAGGAAATGCTGCAATTATTTCTGTTCATGCATAATAACTAAAATGTAGTCATAATAACTAAACAATCAATATTACCAGGATTATGTTACTGTTGCATTGCTTGGCAGTCATTCAAAGAATGACATAAATGATATGTAGAGTAACTCATGGGCGTTAAATATATATACATAGATAAAATATGTCTCAATATACTTTACCTACTATCTATGTTATTTTTGTGACTTTGTTAACAATTTTTTAGATGAGCCCTGGGGTAGTGGATGGTGAGCTGCAGTTCAACCAAAAATAACTAGGACTTGAAATAGAAAAGTGTATTACTCATAGGTTGTGGAGGAGGTACACAGTCTGCCTCAAGGGGGCCGGGCAGGGAGGTCAAGACGGGGTGAGGCAGAGAGGGCTTGGCAGGACCTAGGGTAGGTACATGCCTTTGTTAGGGCCCACAGATGGAGTGCTTTGGGGCTCTGGGCTACAGCTAGCTTTATAGTAGGAAGGGAGGGACTTGGGTAAACTTGCAAGGGTCTGATCTAATGCTTGTATCACAGGGACCCACAGGGGATGGGGGCTGGGGAGAAGTCATGTTAAGAACTTACATGTAGGCTATTGAGCAGGATTGTGGCCCAGGGCAGGGTTTATATCAGTTCAAGGACTGGGCAAGCTGCTTGGCCACACAGATGAAAGCGAAGTCAGTAATACACAATTTAACAGAACTCTCAATAGTTATAAACCATAAAATTTAAAAATTAACAAAGCAGTTAGATTTCATCAGCTGCCAGTTGCTTACATCAAAGCATGCATTGTTTATTTTTGAGAGGTCCTCTGTGAGCTGCTTGAGAGTCAGGAACACACGTGGGAGCTCTGAGTAATCAGAACAGACGATGCCCTACTATTTATAGAGGAGGGTTTTTCAGTTCAGAAATCAAGGAAAGCTTCCTGAAAGAGGTGACCTTCAGCTGAATTTGAAGGATTTGGTGAGCTTTGAGCTTACACAGATGAGCAGAGTGTTTCAGGGAGAGAGCATAGAGCAGTTCTAAGAGACACAATTTGAAGAGGCACAGAGCAATTCAAAGACTGCAACAGAGTTATATTCAGTTAAAGCACATGATAACAATTTTTCCTTTTAAAAAAAACTTTCAAGGTTAAACATCATATTCCTATCAGTTACCTGTGTTGAGATGGGTCGGGTAGGTTTGTCATTACAGAAAGATGAACTTTAAACTCACACACTTCCCACTGCTGAATTTCCTAAGCAGGCCCACTTCAGCATCTGCTGTGAACATATTCCAGAGTTTTCACAGTACACTGGTGAGCACTCCCACCCACTGAGACCATGGGAGTGTAAACCATAGATACCATCATCATTAAACTCATAAATCCTTGTCATTTGTGTGTCATCCACTTCATCATTCATCGTCCCTTACACTTTCAGAATGGCCATCCATTTGAGGATTTTGAAGAACGGTTTGCTGCAGCCACCCTGGTAAGAATGAGAGCGTCCTGTCTGGTTAACTGTTTCATGTCATCACCCCATCGTTCATTTCATACTCATAAGTCATGCCTTGTGGTTACAGAACAGAAATCTGCCCATGGACTTTGATGAGATTTTTGAGGCAACTAAGGTAAGGCCCCCCAGGCTCTTATTAAATAAGGATTGTTCTGTTATTCATGTGTCCATGTTATCCATGTATCCATGTTATCCTCAAGGAGCTTGCAGAAATGGCAGCTGATCATCTCTACTCTGCTCCCCTGAGTGTGCCTATTCTGATGTCCACAGGAAGACTATTGGGTCCTGCAACAAAGTCAAATTGTGTGTGTGTGTGTCTGTGTGTGCATGCGCGCGCAGATATTGGAGAGTAAGTGATAATCCTTTGTTTCATTCAACACATTCTAAATCTCCTGTCATGTCCAAGGGACCCTCATAGACCATTTCCCGAAGCTTGTAGCATAGCCTAGTGTAACACTGCATAGGATGGGGTAGGGCAGTATAACATAGTAAAGCAGGGATTCAAATACATAGACAGTGTGTGCTCAGTGCACCACTGGGAATAAAAACCAGCAAGGTCGTTGTTCATTCAGTGTACTCTGAAATAGATGTACTGATTTGCAGCCAGTGTTTCTTTATTCAGATTGGTTGATATACAAACCAATGAATATTATCACCTCTGAGTACAGGGTATTTGGAAAGCCTCTAGGACATGGGTCCTCAAATTTGGCTGCAATTTAGAATCACCAAGAGAGCTTTTCAAGTTCTAGTTACTAGGCTGTACCTCAAACCAACTAAATCAGAATCTCTAGAGGTGGAAACCAGACTTTAGTATTTTTCTTGCAGATATGGGAATTGATAACCACTGATTTAAGGTTATTATACTAACTGTTCATTGCAGTGGGATGGAGTGCAAACTGAGTTAGAAAACGCATCCAAGAAAGAAAAAAGAAGTCCTCTAATTTGTGTCCTGAATGATGGCAATAAACTAAATGGAGGAAGGAATGAGTGTTCTAGGTGGGAGGAAGGACCATGTGCAAAGGCCCTGAGGTGATCCTTCCTTCATGACCTGTGGGCCTTTTTTCCATAACACTGCCTTGGTCTGTGTCTACAGATTTGTCTTTCTCTAGAATAATCTTTTCAAACAGTAGAAACAGAATGCCTTACTCAACTCTGCATCCCTTATTCTTGACTCAGTAGCTGATGTACAGTAGGGGGCCCATACTTTTCCTAAATGAAGGCACTCCTGATGCCAAAACACAGGGAATGGGTCTGTGAGAATGAGTCTTGGAAATCAGCCCCAGATATCTCAGCCTTCATCAGTGGCACCTTCAGAATTTCTCAGTAGGAGAGACAGAGAAATCTAGTTGCAGCAGTCTAGTTGAAAGAAGGATCGGGACTAATCTTGCAACAGCAGTTGTACAGAATTCCATATTTCTTGAAGAAACATCTCTTGTATCAAGGAATGGCTAAGGAAGAAACAAACCTGATAGAGAATTAGGGGCTTCTCCCTCAGTAGTCAGCGATTGGTCTTGGCAGCTTCCAGATTCACTCTGTTTACCCTGGAAAATGCCCAGGGCCTAAAGAAGAGGCAGAACCTGCCATTGAAAGCCATCCCTCTACCTGAAGACCTGACGAGCCAGTAACTTGAGGGGAGTAGCATCTTGAGCTGACCTTTGCAATGGCTTCTTCAGATTGATTGGTGTGCACCATGGCTGACCCTTTAGGAACCCTGGCTTCCAGCTACAGCATATGTGGGACTGGACTTGTACTAAGTAGTACAACTAGGGCTTTGTGATTGATAGATGGTAGGTAGGTAGGTAGGTAGGTAGGTAGGTAGGTAGGTAGGTAGGTAGGTAGAGAGACAGACAGACAAAATGAATGTTTCTTGGACTGTGGGTCAAGTCCAGCCTCCTTTAACTAACTGAATCAATAAACTTCCTTTAACTGATCAGAGGCAAGTCACTCGACCTCTGTGCCTCGGGGAGCTCATCTGCGCAGCACACACAGTCAGCAGTAGCCCTGTACTGCCCTGCACTGCCGACTTCGTGGGGCTCAGTCAGTGTCAAAAATGACGATGATATATTGGAAAATGCATTATAAACTACAAAGTGTGTTACAAATGTGAATGGTTACTTTTATTCTCTTGAGGTCATTAAAATGATTAATTACAACAATATTATCAGATGGAACATGGCTTATTAGGTTACAAATAAAGGACTGAGTTAACATGGGGAGGGGGCTGTGAAATAGATAATATTCCAGATTCTCAATTACATAGGGTTATTAGAATTATTTTTAATTTTATGGCCTAAGAATCCCCTTTTTTCTGTAAAAATTTAATTAACTCTAGGTTCTATTTAAACAGCAAATCCAATGAAATGAAATAACAATCTATGTTTTATGCCTCTACATGTTTTTCTCGTTTAATCCTTGAGTGAAAATCATCTGGCAAGAGGAAAGTCTATAGCTCAAGAATGAAGGTTATTTTAAAAGTTGTGCTTAAGGGGAAAATTAGCCAATAAATTATATTTATGATGTTAGTAAAAGCATGCCACGAGTTCAGCACATTTGAAATGTAAATTGTGTGACTTAATTATTAACTTCATTTTAATATTTTCTTACCACTGAAAATAGTTGTGGGCCATTTTAAAAGCATTGAGTTCCATTTGCAAGAAAGCCCAGAGCTTCATTTTAAATGATTAAATAGAATTATTCCTCTTACGAATTTAGGAGCGAACCTAAAGGATTGGCAGAGTTTCACTAATAATGTTAAATATCATTCATATGCTAAAGAAGGTTCCCAAAGAAAGATGTGGAAGGGCACCCTGTACGCTGGCCACCTCTTTACCATCGCCTAGCTCTGGACTGTTACCCTAGGAGAGAGAGCTAGTGGGTAAAGTGTCGGGGGTGAGAGTGAAAGGCACTCAAGTGACACCATGACCGTTGGGCCTGGCCACTTCCACTTTGCAGGCTTTTTCTCCTGCTTTTCTGCTCGCCTTCATGCTGGTAACCCCTAACTGCTTATAACCCACCTCTTTGGACCTCTCTTCTTGCTTTATACTTCTGCCTGGACCACCCCTGTTCTTCATGATTACCTGGCTAATAGCTCTTCTTTTGGATTCAGAAAATTTTCCTTGGAAAGCTCTCATTGAACTTCTTTGCCAAAAGTTGACTGGCTCACCTCCTGGGTTTTCCCACAATATCCCATAGGGACCTCTGTCACCATCGCTCCTGCATCACCTTGAAGTTATCCACATCTGGGGAGCATCCCCATCAGACTGTAGGCTTCCTGCATATTGGGACTTGGTATTTCTCATGTTATTCCCTGTCCATGCCTAGCAATATGTCCAGCACCTAACAGTTGTACAATGTGCAGAAAAAGGTAGGGTGTAGTTGAGAAGGAAATTCATCTGAACAGGGCCATACTGTGCACCATGATGCAATCTGAAAGCTTAAGGGGAACCAATAAAAGTGTGTTAGTAGGCTCTTTCTTTTCTTTTAGTAAAAAACAAAAAAATCTTTTGTGCCTTTTAAACTACACTTAGCCAAACTTCAAGGAAATTCCTGCTATTCATTTTGCCAGTACCTGTGCCAAGTAAATACTATCATCTCCCATGTCCAAGTAAGAAAACTGTAGCATTGTGGGCATTGAAAGTGGTAGGCCCCAGGTCTGTTCCCAGGCCAAGCGTGGGCCTTTTCCAGCCCTCAGAGCTCACTGATTCAGCAGTAGGAGAGAAAGTTCTCTCTCATTCGAATCACACTTGGCTGTGCCTGGTTAGAGCAGAGTTCCAATGCAGGGGTTCCATGTGGCAGGCGTGCAGACTCTCCCTTTCCTCCCTACCGAGTGCTGTTTTTAAGTGTTTCCTGTTAGACGCTATCACTTAAAATCTGAAGATGAGTAGGAAGTGTTTTTTTTTTTTCCCCTCAGTGGGTAGATTTGCAAAAAAAAAAAAAAAAGCATGCAATTATATATTTTTCATAATTAAGTCAAGCCATTTGGTTCCTGGCCATAGATTCCCTACAGTGTCTGGAGCTAGAAGTGTATGCATATTTATTTCTAAGTATATCTTAAAGGGTTTCTGGCGCTGCTATGTCTGGCCTTGCTCAGACACTGCATGATGGATGGGAATATAGATGATCCAGTGTCTGCAGTGATGGAGTTCCTGGGAGTGATTAATAGTGTCTATACTGGGCTGTTTTGGATACCCTTCCTGGTGTTAAATGATATGTTTTCTTTTCTTCCAACTACATTTTTTATCGTAAAGACAGACCCTTTCAGGGCCTGTCATTTGACTGTGTGTTCCATGTGAAGAAAATTCACGTCTGGGCCTGGTGACTTTGAGGTCACTTCTGTGAGACTCAGTTTATTTATCTGTAAAAATGGGAGTGATGACTTCTGCCTAGCAGGGTTAGTGCTACTGGGAGCACTTACTGAGATGTGGCTATAAAGTCCTCTCGTGCAGTATGAGCACATTCTGTCCATGTGGGTACACTCAGGAAAGAAAAACAAACGATGGAACTGCCTGCCTGTCTTTATCTCTCAGAGAAGAGAAAAAGTATTGACATTTGATGTTAAATATGTGTGAAGTTATTGCAGTGGGAAGTAGCTAAGGAACTGTCTCCCTGACTAAGCCCAAGTAAACAGCCCCGTACACAGATACAAAGAATTGATTCTGGCCACATCCCAGACACTGTGGGATCATGAGGTAGAGTAATGACCAACGGGCTTATTGTTTCTGTAGTCTGATGAAAAAAGAGAAATGGGTCCTCATTTCCTACTGTTTTTAAAGAGCTGCCCAGAAACATCGGCTTTGCTTGTGGTGACATTGTTATCTTTTTGTTTTTCAGGCTGTGACCCAATTAGAACTTTTTGGGGACATGTCCACCCCTCCTGACATAACCTCTCCCCCGGTAAGTATGCATGCCTTCCAGCTCTGCCTCTCTGCCCTTCTCCAGCTACACAGTGGCAAGCACAAGGGCTTTGGATAAAAGAGGCTTGCCAAAGAATTTCAACACTGACTCTTTAAAACCATGTGGCTTGGGAAAGTTACTGTTACACACCTCAGTTTCCTCTACTATTAAAAAAAAAGGAATTATGATACTACATGCCTGTTTTGAGAAATAAATGAGATTATGCATCAGCAGTCACTTGCTGTTGTGCTGCATGATGGAGAGACATGAGCTAGACATGGTCCCTGCTTGCAAGGAGCACATGATCTCCTTGGAACATGGGCAAGAAACTCAATGGCCTATCGTCATGTGGCAGCTAAGGGCACTCTCTAAGACCTACGCAGCTAGAGACTATCCGAGTAAAGGCAGCATCCTCTCACTGCCCTTTTCTGCCCTGTTATCTTGCCTTTCCTAGTTCCTCCCATTCTCCTTCTTTTTGTTCCTTCCTGCTTCCATCTTTTCTCCAGGCTTCACTGAGTTTCTGATGAAGTTTTGGATCCCAGCTCCAGTTTCAGCCTGGTATTCCAATCAATTCTTGAAAGGCACAGAGATTGCAGGGAACACTAATTTGAAAATGAAAAGAAGGGGGAAAAAAGAAAACCAAAGCAAAAGAGAACCCCACTGCTTTGAGAATAAGATGCATTCAAAGGCAACCCTGCAGCCACTGCAAAGAAAAAGGGCTGAATCGTCCTGCCAGCTCTTTTTGGTCCACTCCCCGGAGGGGGGCAGAGAGCAGTCAGCCACAGCTGCACCAGCTGAAGCGGCTGGGCAGGGGCAGCTCCTCTGGGGACCACATAGCGGTGCAAAGCGAGGGATGGTGCTATGGTTCATTGGTGAGATGTGCATCACAGAGAAAAGGCTGTAACCTCACTGCTGAGGACAGATGGCCTGGGATCCTGCTGCCCACAGCTGCCGCCAGGGAATCAAAGCGCAGCTGCCCTACTCCAACACCTGATGCCCAAAGCAGCCATGATGGAGGGGACGGCAGCTCCTGTCTACAGGGAAGCCAGATAGCTCTAGCGCTTCACCTTCTCTCCTCAATCCTGGAGCTACCAGTTGCACCCTGTGCTCTTGTACTCTCAGATCTGTAGACTGTGAACCTAGAAAGTTCTGAAAAGATCTTCCAACCTTTTCCTCTTCATTTTACAGATGAGCAAACCGAGTCCCAAAGAGGCAATGTGATGTTCCCAAGGTCACATAGAGGGAAAGAATAGCATTGATTGTCTTTAAAAGTGCTTAACGCAGCAACTCAGGGCTGTGTTTCTGGCCCTGGACCCAAGTGCAGTCCAAATGGGTATTTAATAATCCTCAGAACAATGCCATTCGTCCTGCAAGCTGCTAGTCTAAAAATGGCTTTGTCTAATTGCCGTAGTTCCAGAATTAATTGCTTGCCCCGGTCTGTTCCAAAGGGAAAAAAAATTAAGGATATTATAGCATTGAGTAAACAAATGCTGTAGAGAAAAGAGCTCTGGAAATGGATGTAGATCTTAAGAAGTGAACACTAGTGTTTTTATTTCATTGCCCTCAACTTCCCCACCAGTTTATGCAACAGACCTTTCTGAAATTCCAGCATGGGCCAATCACTGTAGAATTTTCATCTGCTCAGGCACCTTTGTTATTACTCCATCATCTTCATGAAATTATCAAATTCCTTTATTGCGAGTGAAGATTCATGCCAAATTCTGGGAGGCATCAGAGTGCAAGTGCTTCAATCACAAAGCTCTGTTTGGTTGTTTAGTCAACCAATTTAATGTCTGTTAAATAGCAAGCCCTGAACTAGGTCCTGAATGGTTGTATGTTGACTTACATTGACCACTTCTAGAGGGTAAAAACCAGATTTTATGGGATAATTTGAGGGCTACAAAATAGAACCAAGAGGTAAGGGCTCAAACTAGCCATGTGCCTAACTGATTGAAATGCAGGATCTCATGCAATCCTCACAGAAGTTCTCAGGCGCTATCAATTTTTTCATCTTACCCATAGAGTATATCTAACCAGCTCATAGTCTGCGTATCGCATAAGGGACTTGGATCGTGACTTATATCTGCAAAATCACTTCCCTTAATTCCTGCCCCTCCAACACCCTTAATTCCTGTACCTCCACCAATTCCCGTACCTGCTGCCTCCTGTCCACCATGACTTTTGAGCCAGGGCTCCCAGGAGCCTCATGTACCCTCTGCCTCTCTTTGACAGACTCCTGCTACTCCAGGTGATGCCTTTATCCCGTCTTCATCTCAGACACTTCCAGCGAGTGCAGACATGTTTGGCTCTGTACCTTTTGGCACTGCTGCTGTACCCTCAGGTAAGCCCTCTTTCACCTGCTTCCCTTTCTTTGATCTCTACTCTTCAAGAAAATGAAAGGTTTGACTGAACCACCTGCAAACTAGGCCAGAACACCTCCATAGCAAAATACCATTTGTTCCTTGTGACTCTTTGGGTGACTCGAGAAGGTACCATATGCTGCAAAGGCATTTGGGGAATGGGGATGTTTACAAAGCTCTGGATTGCAGTGACTAGAACCCAGTGATAACTTTCACCTGAAAGCTCAAGATCCCAGGTTATCTGGGTGCACAGCTTTAGGGAACTTGGCTTGGCTTACGCACAGCCGTGCAAATCAGTGCAAGTTCATTTCTTCCTGTCCATTTCAGCCAGAAGGAAGAGAAGTGGTGAATAGGGCAACCCCAAGGATCTCTTGAGTTATGATTGTTTGCAGCAACCTGCCTCATTTGATGTAGAGTCAGAGAAGGGAGTTTCTTTATACAAAGAGAAAACCTAAGAGACAGAGCAAATCACTACTGAATTGGGAGGGAGTTGGGGCTGTTAGTGATTTAGAAGGTATTTGTTCTATTTTCCAAATATTCTTTAGCATGTATATACAACTTTTGCAGCAGGGTAAAAAAATAAATATAATACTATATATATAGTATATATAGTAGCAGTGTTGCAGATGAGCTAAAAATTGGGACCACAGACTTCTTGACTGGTTTCCATGGCATTCACTCCATGTAGGCAGGGCCCTCCACTTGGACATAGCCAAAAGGGACATTAGTTCTGCTCGCTGCATATACGGGAGCCATAAATAGAGTTGTATTTCTTTTTCTAACTACATATTTGAAATCTGTGGCTTCATCTTTCATTTTCTACTTTATTCTTATAAATAGCAAGTAGAATTTGAATATTTTAGAATACAAATCTTGCATTTTTTCTATAATTACCTTTAATTACATAGTGTTAGAAGCAAATTCTTGCCACCAAATATAAACCTTGCTGTTATTCAGAGTGAATTAAAAATTCATACCCTGTTTTGAAGTAGTTTCAGTTATTCCTTCTGAGCCCAAGGATCTAAATTACAATTTAGAATCTTCAGGTAACCTAGAAATTCACTTAAAATAACTAAATTTGAGCTTCCCAATTGATCCTGTTTTACCTATCTCTGAAATGGATCAGTGGTGATAACCAGTTTTCCTTACCTAAAATGGATATTTAAAATTTCCTTGGAAAAATGTAATAGCATGTATCCTTTTAAATAAAAAATGTGGAAATGAATCTACTTCTTGTGCTCTCAGCCTTTTGTTTGCAGTATCTTTGAAGATATGCTGAGATGAATGATGGGAACCCAACACCTCGAACTTCCTAATATGCAGGCAGTTTACTGTACAAATAGTCACTGAGTACTTGCTCTATGCCAGGTGCTATTCTAGGTGCTGAACACAGCCTCATCTTCTGAGGTCCACAGACAGACTCCCACCTGTGAGAGCTTCCTTTCTACTGGAAAGACAGGAAACAACATAAAAAGAAGTAACTTATGATATGATTTTTTTTAAAAAAAGTGTGTGTTACAGATAAAGAACATGTGGAGTAGAGTGTGGGGGAACAGAAGGAAGATAGAAATGGAGGTTCTATAGTCTGAAGGAGTTCATGCACAAGTGACATGTGAACAGAGTGGGAGGAAGAGAGAGGAAGGCTGGAGAGAGTTGAGAATAGCTCAGAAGAGGGCCCATCCCCTCTGAGTCTTTATTCCTTGTTTTGTTAATGAGAGGGTGGGACCAAGGCAGTCTCAGATGTCTGCTAGCTCTAACAACTGTGTAAAAGCATCCAAAGGCCCTGCTCCAGGCCTTCTCCCCAACCTGTGCCAGTTGAGGGCTCTGAAGACCTGCATTTCAGTTTTGCTTGTTGACCTGCCATGTTGCATGAGTCAAGCCCCTTCCACACATCCAGATTTGGGTTCTTTAGCTGGTAAAAACAAAACAAAAAACCTGGTAGATTACCTCCAAAATCTCAATTTTTAGACCATCAAGCTAAAATTATTTCCATTAACATTTTTCCCCTCTGCTTAAGATAAGCTGAGGAACAGAACTGGCTTCTGTTGGTCAACTCAGAATGTTGCCTTCCCTTGACTGGCCTCACAAACCTCTGCAGCTATTAACTCTACCCTAAGTCCCCCAGTCAGTGATGGGGAACAGGGGAATGGACGGGACCACACAGGACCATGGGTGGGCAGCTGGAGGCTTTTGTGTCCAGTGGGCTGGGTTGGAGTACTGGCTCAGCCATTTACTTATATATAAGCTTTAGCCTCCAGAGCAAGTTACAGTCTGTTAGAACCAGAGGTTTGTTTGTTTGTTCTTTTATAATCAAGTTGAAAATAACACTTACCTTGCAGTAATAGCATGAGAATTAAATGAGAGCATAAAGTTAAGTGCCTTAAAAAATGCTGGCAAATTATAGATGTTTGGTGAGGAAAGTGCTATTATTGTTATTATCATTATTACTCTGATTTCTGAAGTAGAAGAAAATATGCCTTGACCTACTATATTTTTTCCTTTACCTTTCTTGGAATGCTTCTTAAATGTGTGTATTAAGTTTAGGCCTTTGGTCTCTTCGCTGCATATGGTAGCGCTGGATGGGGTCAACGGTGAGGTCATGGGGAATGAACTGGGTGTGAATATAGACCCACCACAAGCAAGCGGCATAGTGATACGCAGCTAAGTCTCTCCTGAACCTCAGAAAACCTATCTGTAAAATGAGAATGACGATAATTCCACCTCATAGGTTAATTCATGAACATTTAAAACAGTGCTGGCTGTTTTTACACAAGTACCCCACAAATGTTTGTACCCCTGTTCATCAGGAGCCCTGAGCATGTACCTAGGCCATTTATAGCTATTAACCTCCCTCATGATATTGCAGCTTCTTGTTTACAAATTAAAGAGATCTTAGTAAGAGCCACCCTGGGGGCTGTTGCAAGAACCAGCTTTAAAAAAGGGTAAGTTTTCAAAGGCGAGGGTTTATTTATTTATTTATTTATTTATTTATTTATTTATTTATTTATTTATCGCTATTCCATGCTTTGCAGCATTTCCAGAAACTAAAGCAGTGCTCGACACCCAGTAGGGTCCTTTTTGAATGAATGACTCAATCAAATGAAATAACGTCATTGAAAAGTACCATACAAGTTGTTACAAATACTAGGGAGTCCCTTAGATTTCAGTGTTTTCCCTGCATTTTAGTCTATTTTTTTTCTTCATTCAAATAATAAGGGTATCCCCAGGTGCCAGCATCTGCTTATAAATTGCAATTTTCAACACTTTTTAAAAAGCTAACTGCAAGGCAGTAATGCAGGTGTTTCTGTTCACTTCACAGCAAGGAGATTTATGATTGATCTGAACTCTGTGACATAAACAGATGCTCCATGGCACCTCCTCCCTCCACTGTTGAACGTTAATGAGTAAATGGTTACTAAGCTGTTAAGTGGCTGCAGTGGCAGCCACCAAGTGGCTTCCCATGGCCAGTGTTCCTGCAGCTCCACCACTGAGTGTCCTGCCAAGCACGCACATTGCCATGTGGCCAGGGAGCTGTAGATCACAAGTATGAAGAGAGGCCAGGCTCAGGGACCACCCTTTCTCCCCCAGGAAGAGCGAGTGAGTCCTGCAGGTTCCTGAACATGATACCCAATTACCCTGTGCTGCTTTTTTTTTTCTTTCGACTGTTGTACTTTGGTCTGAAGCAGATGGCACGAAGCCAGAGAGACATGCTAATAGCTCTCTCCAGAAGAGTGTGCACAGCCCATCTGTTGGTTCCTTGTGGAAAAAAAAAAATAGGGGGGAAAACCTGCCACCAAGAGTAGACTCATCAGAGATCAGAGCACTTACAGATCTTGGAGTTTAATTGTACACTTAGAAAAATGCAGTGACAGCATTTATTCTACGATGACTCATTCACCTTTCTAAAGAGCTTTTCCCCAGCAGCATTTACAGAGCAGCTGATACATACTGAAAATTGCGCTTAGACACAGAGGGGAGAGAGAGACATGAAAGGTTCCTGCTAGCTAGCAGGTGGTTTCTAGTCTAATGAGGGAAGAGAGCAGGCAGTTGCCACACAATGCGACATGTGCTATGAGAGAGATGAACGTGGGCTCCAGCCCACTGGGGCTGGAGGGACAGGGATGGGTCCACATCGCTGGTGCTGAGCTAAATCTCTCCACGTGCCAATCAGGGGTGGCCATGTGAGAAAGAAGGGATGGCTTTCGAGCCTGGTAGCCCAGCAGAGAGGAGAGAGCAGGATCAGTGTTGTTTGCACCTGCATCAGAAAAAGGTGCCAGTGAGCATTCGAATTGAAAAGACAGATAAAGAGGTTGGAAGGAGCAGACCCCAAAGGTTCCTAAGCCGGGCTAAGACATGGGGGCCTGCTGCTCAAAACAATGAAGCACTATATTTGCATTTGTGAACAGTTCTCTGGTGGCAATGAGGAGCATGCGATGGAAGCAAAGCAAAAACTAGGCTAAATGGAAGCTGACGCTTCCTATTCGCTCACCAAACTGGGCGTCTAGGTTGGGGTGGTTGGAAGCTCCGTGGGCAGGTTTCCACCAGTCAGACCCAGTGCCCCCTTTTCACAGTGAGTAGTGGTAATGTTTTCTTTAATATCTTGAAATGAAATTCATGGATGATACAATCTGCCTACACAGGTTTTCAAAAATCAATATAAGACTGTAACTGCATTCTAAAGAATAAATGAAAGAAAGCTAATTTATAATAAAAAGATATGTGTTTCAAGGAGGAAATACCCAGGTACGACCATGCTGGAAGACACTCTAAGTAGTCAGGTCTGTATACCTGTAAATAGAACCATAGGTTCAGGTTAATGTAGGGCGGTCCTATTGGCCAAACCGTGAGAAGCATTTCTGTCAAAGACCAGGATTTCCAAAATGGTGAACATATCTTTTTTACTTTTACGATTTTATTTATTTATGCGTGAAAGAATTGAGGTGTAGGCCAGAGGTGGGGTAGTGAGAGGATTCATCAGGGGAGCAGAACAGGAATCTACTGAAATACACTGCCAAGGGCTAAGCAGGAGAGGTCTGCTGCACCATGTGGGTTAGCTCCCGAGCTGGGATGCAAACTCAGGCCCTCATGGTGGTAGCACTGAGATCTTGCCCCTGGGCCACCAGGGAGGCCCAGGGTGAACAACTCTTGACATTATTTCAAATGAAACAAAAGACAGTCTCCCCTCAATATACATGGCTATTATATTCTTGAAAGAACAAGTCCACTGAAACTGTGAATCCTATATAATTCAAAGCCCAGTCTGTATGCAAATAGGCATAAAGAGAACATGGGGTAATTCTTATTTGTGCGCGGTGGTCTCTAGCATCAACCCCCTGGCCCCTTGCATGCCAGTAGTGTGCGTCTCTCATGAAACTGACACAGAAAGCAGAACACTTCTGCAGAATGCCCCAACCACCCTGAGGTGGCAGCAGCACTCCTGCTAAGAACCACTGAGCCCCATCAAAGTAAACTGGAAAAATAAGAAAAAGAAAGACACAGAATCCTTAGCCTTTTGTTACCTTCAAGTCATTGAAGATGGTTATTACATGATCATCCAGGCATGAGGCGTGTTTAAAGTTTGATCTTCGCCCCTTATTCCGCTGCACTAGTTAGGACTAAGATGATCTTCTAAGGATTAATCAGCAACAAATCTATGGGTCCAGTCTTCCCTCTGGCATCTTCCTTGCCTGGCAAAGAAATGAACTGACTTTGCTGTCAGGGGCCTTCTTATCAATCATTTGAAGGCTAGTGGATGTGAGCGTGGAGCAGGAGTGAGAAACTCTGCACGTGACTTCTCTGGGATCCCAGAGTCACTGCCATGAGCACGCCATGACCAGAATCACGGTGCCCATCCGTTTCCCATTGGAAGTTTCTAGGCACCTTCATCTGCCCTTGACTTTTCCTGGTTGCAGTGCTCTGTACTTCTGGTTTTCTTCTGACAGCCATGAGAAAGCCTGTTCTGAGAGGCCATATAAGGCTAACTTCACCTTCTGCACTTTCTGGGCTGGTCATTTATCTTCTGTAGTTTAGCCTCTAAGGAGGATGGGACCACTGGAAGCCCATGGGAGAGTCTTCCAGGCTTGCAGTGTGCTAGACTTGATAACTAGGTACACCTTGCAAAGATCAGAAGTGGGTCCTGGCTGTCTGCACGAGGCAGTTTGACACAGCATAGGACACTGGCAGGGAAAAGATGACCTCAGTTCAGATCCTGGTCCCACTTGTGCCAGCTGTGTGCCCCTGAACAAGGTACTTTTTTCCCTCTTTGTGTACCTGTTTCCTTATCCCCACATGGGAGATCTGAATACCTGCCCTGAAGCTCCCATTCACCTCTCTTATAGGTATAAACAAAGTACTAAGTACTTCATCAGCTCCATCTCATTTAAATCATACAACTTGCAAACATCTGCTGAATGGTCACTGTCAGGTGGTCACCTCCCCTAATCTTTAAACCAGCCCCATGAAGCAGAAAGTGTTTTTATGCCCATTTTACACATCAGAAGATAGAGCCTTAGAGAGCAGAAGTTCCCTTCCAAGAATTGGCAGTCTGAATTTTAACGTAGGCCTCAAAAATGCCAGTATTCAGATCCTTATTTTCCACCCTGCTTTGATGCTGAGAAAAAAAGAAGTGTTATATCCTGGCTTTACAACAAAGAGACTGACTGAGTGAGCCCGAGCAGTGGGAATGTCCTCAGTCTAGCCAGAAGGGAGGCAAGACTCCAGCCTGGCTGACCCAATCTCCAGTCCTTTCCACTGAACCTCACTGCCCCTGAGCCTTTAACAAATGTGGAAAGATGATGATTGGTACTATTATCCTCCAGATATGTTCCTGGCTTGCTCCCTCACTATGCTCTGGTTTTTACTACAAATTTTCTCCTTAAGGAGATTTTCCCTGCCTAGAAGACTAGCTCCAGACAGAGACTCATGTCATGTCTTTGTAGCTCCATGCCCTGGCACAGCACGACACCCAGGACTCACTCATACATGTTTCTGGTCTTTTCGCCCACAGGTTGTTCGTACCCAAGAGGTTTTTAACTCTTCTTTTTCGCCCTTCCAGGTTATGTTGCAATGGGCGCCGTCCTCCCATCCTTCTGGGGCCAGCAGCCCCTCGTCCAGCAGCAGATCGCCATGGGTGCTCAGCCACCAGTCGCTCAGGTGATGCCGGGGGCTCAGCCCATCGCATGGGGCCAGCCGGGTCTCTTCCCTGCCACTCAGCAGCCCTGGCCAGCTGTGGCCGGGCAGTTTCCGCCAGCCGCCTTCATGCCCACACAAACTGTTATGCCTTTGCCAGCCGCCATGTTCCAAGGTCCCCTCACCCCCCTTGCGACTGTCCCGGCCACGGGTGACTCCTCCAGGTCAAGTCCACAGACCGACAAGCCCAGGCAGAAAATGGGGAAAGAAATGTTTAAGGATTTCCAGATGGCCCAGCCTCCGCCAGTGCCCTCTCGTAAACCCGACCAACCCTCCCTCACCTGTACCTCAGAGGCCTTCTCCAGTTATTTCAACAAAGTCGGGGTGGCACAGGATACAGATGACTGTGATGACTTTGACATCTCCCAGCTAAATTTGACCCCTGTGACTTCTACCACACCATCGACCAACTCACGTGAGTATCCTGCTTTGGAGACATGAACCCAACAAGAGCCATACTTGGTTTCTGGAGTCACAGCTCATCTAGTTACAGTCAGCAGTCCTCTCTGTTTAGATAATAATTAAGATAGCTTCCACCTTGGGGGTACAAATTAGAAGGCAGGTACCATCTCCAGATGCCTTCTGTTTAGTATTTTTATTCTCATGACAATACTTAGGGCATAGTATTGTTAAACTAGTTGGGCAGAAAGTGAAAGTGAGGTTCAAAGGCAAAGAGAAAGACGAAATGACAGAATTAAAAACAAGTCTCTTATTTTCCCACGTTGCCCCTCTGTCTCTTATGTTTTTGTTCTCTTGCTCATTCATTTGTTTATGTGTACACAAGCCATGACACACAAATTTTTGTGATGACACATTGAAATTAAAAGGGATGGTAAATATGAAATATTAAAATTTAGGATCAAGGGGGAAGGAGACCATGGAATATGTAGACGTTTATAAGTGCCTGGGCGGTGGGTGGGATAGCATACATTTGAAAAGGGGTGAACCTACCCTCTACATAATAGAGTATCCTAAAACAACATTACGTCAATAAACATCATACAATTTTTTAAAACTTTAACAAGGGAAAAAATAATAGAGCAGAACATTAAGGCCAGGAGAAAAGTTAGGGCAGAGATAGAGCTTACATTGAAGAGATAAGACTTACATTGAATCCAGATTTCCGTTCAAAGCTCTGGTAGTCAAGGAAAAAAGAAGATGGTAATAGCAGAACACTCTGAACTGGAAACCCAGAAAGCAGCTTCATTCCTTACGAGCTCTGTGCCTATGGGCAAGCCATTTTATTTTGCTGAACCTCGGTTTCTTCGTCTAGCTTAAGCTAAGGGTTATGTAAAGGATTCACTAGGACATGGAATAAAACATTCCAAGCCTTGCAGAATTTGAGGTGTTTTTCATCATTATTGCACATGAAGGCATGCTGTGCAGAACCCTGGACCAGGGATCTTATGTTGGCTCCTCAGCCACAACTTGTGTTTTGAGAAGCGTGACTGCCTTAACCTCTGCAGTGTCATGGGTGAAAGAAGTCAGTGGGTTGAACAAGCAGTGAGCTTCCGCCTAGTTTGGGTATTCAGTGATTCTACCCCGGCTCACTTTTCTACAGCAAGCATCTGGAAAACTGGAACCATCCAGCGAATCAGAACCCAGACACACTCGAGCACACATATGTTTGGTCGACACCCTTCGGGGAAGGTATCTGGTGATGCAGCTGCCTTGACAATTGATAAGGGAAAAGAAGAGGCTCATGGAACAGTGAATTTGGCGTTTTCATTACTGTCACGGATGATATGGATCACTGCTTGGCCAATGCTGTGAATTGTCCCAAAAACACATCTAATGTTAACACAATTAGATAGTGTCGTTTCAGCCAGTTTCGCGATGCTGTTCTGAAAATGAATGCCTTCTGTGTGTATAAACAATGTATTTCCAACCAGGCCATCTGATCTACACAGTGGGGGCATCTCTATTAACTCCAACTCACAGGGTTTCAATGAAGAATAATGAAGAAAAAATGAAATGCTAAAGAAATGATAGGCATACATAAATAAGCAAGCCTCTTTTATAAACAAACGCCTCTCTCTCAATGGGCTTACATGCCAGCACAAATAAAAGAAGGAAGTTTAAGTTCTTTGAGGACAGGGACTATACTTGATTGTTCCTGCATTCCTCATAGAGTGTCTAGTGCACATGGGAGACACTTGGGAAAGAGTGTAGAGAAGGAAACAAGTAGCCATTCAGTTACTGTTGAGACTTAGAGCGGGGCGTGCAAACTTTCCCTGATGATCTCTTGGGATGGCTGAGTCTCTGTGGCCAGGGCTGTCCTGTGCACCACAGAACACTGAGCAGCACCCCTGGCCTCTGCATAGCACATGCCGATAGCATGTGTCCTCTCCTCACAGCCCCCACCACCAGAAAAGACCCTGGGCATTGCCAAAGGTCTCCTGGATGTGAAATTCCCTCAGGTTAAGAACCCCTGTTTTATTATTTTCAAGTTAATTTGTTTAGTTTCTTACATCATTGTTACTTTGTGTACAGTATTTGATTTCCCTCCCTCAGGTATAGTGCCGGTAGTTCTCCCACCACCATAACACCCATAAAGCATCTCCACAGTCCCTTATGCTCTTCCCCTGTTTTGATTCCTACTCCTCCCCCTCCCCTGCTGGATGCCTCAGAGGTAGGGTCAGCTTGCCTTTTTCCTGACCCTTTATTTGGTTTCTCTACATTATGAATGTAAGTGAAACCATCTGATATTTATCTCTGCTAACTTATTTCGCTTAGCATAATCCCTTCCAGCTCTATCCATGTTGTTGCAAATGGCATGAGTTTATCTTTTTTGATTGCTGAGTAGTATTCCATTGTGTATGTATACCACATCTTCTTGATCCATTCATCTTTTGGGGAGCATTTGGGTTGTTTCTATATCTCAGCTATTGTAAATAGTGCTGTGATAAACATAGGAGTGCAGGTTTCCTTTCAAATTAGTGTTTTTGTGAGAATCCCTGTCTTAAAGGATAGAGGTAGTCTCTTAGAGGATAGAGATGAAGACACATAAACTCAGTTTTGCTTCTCCTTGATTTCATCCTGTAAGCATGAGCTGTGTACCTCTCAGAATTGGCAGCTCCAGGTTCTCAGCCCCTAGTAAGCAATAAACCCCTTCCAGCACTGTACAGAACACATTGGCTCCAATATCTATTAAACGTCCACCAGGTATCGGTATTTTTATATGGTTTCTCTCTCTCATACCAACTATAATTTGTTCCATAATCACCTCATGAAAAAAAAACTGCCTTTTAAAATTTTTAAAAAAAAACTTAATTTCTTACTTCAAAGAAAATGAGTAAAACCAGTCTTTATAGCCTCTTGTCCATCAGCATTTCCTTTAGAATATTTTGAATGGCATTAGTTAGAACAAAAGTAAACCTCAAAAAGAAATTAAGAAAGCACAATGGACCGGTGAGTGTCAGACAGACCTGTGTTAAAGTCCAGAGCTCCTAGTTCAAAGCAATGTCAACCCTGAGAAGGTCACTGCACCTCCTGGCCTGCCCTGCGGTGAACACCACCTTGCAGTGTTTCCGTTAAGGGGCATGGTAAACGTAGAGCGCCTCACACAGTGCCTTAATTCCTGGCATACGGTAAATGGCACCAGGCAAAAGATACTCCCTGCATGTTATAATCACTCGCTGTCTGATAAGCAGCCAGATTTTGTAAATTCTGGGCAGTTACGGTAGAAGACCTTATCAATGGCATTTGGAATTCAGCTACTAAATCAAGCCCCAAGTGAGCGCCCCTCACTTGGGCTGAGCCTGTGACTCTATTTCAGTTTTCAGTGCCAAATTAGAAACTATCTAAATAACAGGAGCTTCGATTGGTTCTAAACCTCTGGAACAAATGAGACAAGGGAAATGTGAGGAGGGCAGGACAGGAAATGCCTGTCTTTATGGAACGGGGGTAAACTGCCATTTGTGAAGTTGCCATCAACTGTATCCATTTTCCCAGATCTCAGAGACACACTTTCTGGAGTTTGTGTTTACAGATGCCTACTGTGGGCCAGGATACAAGGTCTGGTCATGCCAGTTGCCACTGTGTGACTTTGAACTAGTGTTCTTATCTGTAAAATGAGTCTAGCCCCTGCCTCACAGAGGTATTTCTACCTCTATAAGGGTTAGGGGTACTGTCTGCAAGTTTTCTGACTATGTCTAACACATAGAAGGCACTCAAGAGTAAACCACTGTCCTCTGATCATGTTTCCCTTTTTAAACTAATTAAATGATGCTTAAAAAGAGAGGAGAGAGGAAAAACTACAGCCTAGTGGTTTGGGACTTGAATGTGCAGAATCCTGAGTTTCTGATTCAATAAGCCTGGGGTGGGGGCCCAAGAATTCACATTTCTCACAAGTGCCCAGATGTGACTGCTGCCTCAGAGGCCCTTCCTGGAACCCCTGCCTTGGCTAGGCGTGTGGACCTGCTCCTTCCTTACCTTCCAGGTGCGAGACTATAAGAAAAAACATGTGCAGAGATTATTAAGCTTTTCTACTGATTTGAGTTGTGATGGGAAGAGTTCCATGATTTGACCCAACATAACCAGATCTCTAAGGTTTCTGGGTCATCACTAGCCACAGTCAGACACTTATGATGTTTCCTCTTTGCCTGGTTTCCATGTAGCTCCAACCCCAGCCCCTAGACAGAGCTCTCCATCCAAATCATCTGCATCCCATGCCAGCGATCCCACCACAGACGACATCTTTGAAGAGGGCTTTGAAAGTCCCAGCAAAAGTGAAGAACAAGAAGCTGTAAGTGACCACTTTGTTCTTTTTCTTTTTCCCTTAAAATTGAAACATCCATGTCTGACGTGGACAATGCATGAGAAAACTACAAAGAAATGAATGCTGGCTCAGACTTTTAAGTTCTAAAGGGGCTTTTCCTTTACGTTCAAATGAGCAGCTGAAAACCTATGTCCTTTCATTAAGCTGTTACTACGAGTTCTTGCCTTGTGGGTGTGGCATCCTCTACCTGAAGTTGCTGCCTCCTTTAAATAACTGATGATATGTGTGCATGAAACTATGCCCAGCTTATATGTCTTATATTTTCAATTGTTGAAAAGGAAAAAAGAAAAAAAGTGTTATCTTCTTGTGTTCTAGCCTGATGGATCACAGGCCTCATCCAACAGTGATCCATTTGGTGAGCCCAGTGGGGAGCCCAGTGGTGATAATATAAGTCCACAGGCCGGTAGCTAGATAGCACAGGCCTGGGTAGGTATCTGTCCTTTTTAATCTCCTTCACCTTTATGCCGTCTGCCTTGCCTCTCGCTTGTTTGGAAGCCATATTCTCAGTGTTCCCACCATCTCTCCCCTTGCTTGACATCTCCCTGATGTTTGGGTCATCTCTCCTTGCCTGATGTCTGTTTTCCACCTTGTTTGTCCTCATGGCTGCATGACCTTTGACATATGTTGGGAGGTAGGGGTGAGGAGTGGGGAATCGTCCTAATCTTTTATCAGTGACACGTTCTGAGTGGGTAGCAGTAGTGGAATAAAGCATGGTCAATATGATCATGGACTCGGTTTCTGGAAGCATCATTTAAACAAGGTGTCAGTGCATGTGCCTACACTCCACAGATATAAAGAGGTCGCCGAGCAAACACATTGAGGAGCCAGACTAAGAAACAAAACCAAGCTTGAGATAAGATCAGTAGTCATGGAGGCTAGCCCGTTTCATCAGCGACAGGGAGGGGGGCAGTCATCCCAAATCCTTGCTGGTGTGAAAGTGAAATTCAAAGCCCAACAACATGCAACTTTCGCTTCTGAGGCTCTGCGGTCTGCACCTGTGCTGCAGCGCCGTTTGCCACCCAACCACTTCAGATTCCATCAGCAGCTACTTTGAGAGAGGTGTACTTACATTTACCGTAAGTGGCTTTTGACACTTGAATTTCAATACATCTGATTTGATGGAAAGAAAGAGGAGCTGATGAAGCAAACCTTCTCAGGAGACAGAAGTACATCTTGTTACCTAGACAAGATTTCTAAGGTCACTCCTTGACAAATGTGTTCAATTTTCAGACACTTTCCCAGTTGTCCATGAATGTGTAGGACAGCAAGGTGTCCCCACAGAGCTCCGTTTTTAGTCCTGAACAGCATGGTCAGAACCATTAAAATGGTAAATAGTTTTCACCGTTCATAAATGGGTTCTGAGGCTACCTTGGAATCATTCTCAGTTCACATATAAGTTATTTTGACTGCTATTGAAAACGAATGCAGTGTTTTGAAAGCGCATTTATTAATACATTTTAAGAGGAAGGAACATAACATACCGTCTGTTTTGCTACATTTTATCAGTACAGCAGCACATAATAACACATTATGCCCCCACAGAATCATGAAATACTCATCTAAAAATTCAGCCTTGCAAAGCTATTTGGGGAGCCGGTGCATTAAAGGCAATGTCAATGTTGTAGGAAAGAGAAAAGTTGAGGATTATGGTTGGAATTCTTGGGAAGATTCCCCAAGAGGTTTTCTACCCCTTGTGTATGTTTTATTTAACGTGTTCAACCTTGCCTTGAAAAATTTGATGAATGAACCGGAGGTGACAAGAGCCATTCATCAGGATAACAGTAAACATCATCCTAAAATTGAAGTTCTTCTAAAAAACAAAGATGACTTACACCATTTGCAGATCTATGTATCAAACTCTCATCTTTCTGAGCCTATTGAACTTGAGATAGTTGCACAAGCTGAACTGTCTCAAAAGGCTTCAGCACAGCCACATTGGATGCTCCACCTAGAACCCCAGGCCATGGCTGAGTTGTCAGTGGACATAGCATGGTGTAGTGAAAAGGGCTTAGGATTTGAAACTTGAGTTCAAATTCTAGCTCAGCTGCTTCATCTTAAGAAATCTTGAGCAAATCTTGGGCAAAACCATAATTTCCTTTGTGTCTTTGTCTCCTAACAAGGGCTTATATTACCTATGCTGTTAAATGAGATAGCGTATGTTGGATCTCTAGCATGAAGATAAGCATTTAGCTTAAAACTTAGCTTAAAATTCTGTGTTGGAAGAACACTGAATTGAAAATCTGTTTCCTCTACTTACTGTGTGACCCTGATGGATTGTCATGATAATCCTCTATTTTATTTTGAAAAATAAGGATGATAAATGGTACCTACCTCCCAGTGTTTGGGATGAATGAGGTGGTGATTTATATGGAGCTCTTAGCACAGTGTCTGACACGGAGAAGGCAGACAGTAATATTAGCTGCTACCACCACTTCCACCATCATCGTCACCATCACTGTTGTGTATGCTAAATAAATTTTGTTTCCCTACTTCCTTGAATTTTATGTTTAGCCCTTATGTTAAAAAAGACTATTTACCGTAAGGACCCAGGTCATTGGCTGGGAAGATTTGCTTTATGCTTTTTATCTTCAGATAATTAATTTTCATATGCCTTGAAACAGCTTTAAAGGAAAAGAAAAAAGAAAAACACTTTTTAATTTTCTGGATTCCCACTTCCCATAATCAAAAACACATCAATTTGGGCTCCATAAGCCACCTCTCGCTTCTAAAACATGAACAGTCTTAGACTTACATGTAAATCATGATAAGTAACTCCCAGCTCCACAGGAGGGCTAGCCTGTAATATTTTTTAAAGATTTATTTATATATGCATATAAGAGCTGGGGTATAGTCCAGAGGTGCAGGGGGTGAGAGGATTTACCAGAAACAGAGCAGGGAGCAGAACTGATGGTTTGACTGAAACCCACTGCTGAGGGGAGCAGCGAGTGAGCTAGGAGAGGTCTGCTGCACCATATGTGGGTCAGCTCCCTGGTCAGGGATCACACTGAAGCCTCAGTGCTGATAGCACTGAGACTTAACTCCTAGGCTACCAGGGAGACCCCCATAGAGTATAATCTTCAATGAAGCAACTTTCTCCTTCTCAGAACTCACCTGGCAATCACACAGCTGATGCCAGCCTTGTAGACATAGTCCCTAAAACACCTACAAGGGAAATCCAAGTAAACTTTCTGGGCCCTCTGTCAACAGCAGCAGCACAGGCCACGTTTGTTCTATCTGTCGCCATCTCATTCACCCTTCCACCCCACTGGAAATTTACTGACTGCAATTTCTAGTGCCTTTCTAGATATTTGGAGGAGGAATATTGTGTGCAGTAGTCACATCCATGGCTCTGTTATCTCTTCTGCCCTCCTACTGTTGGAAAGTAGGCGTCTCATCCTACTTAACACCTTAGAACCATTTTCTCCAGCTGCTTTTTGTTAGAAATACCCACATAGTTGAATAGGTAGAGGTGACACTGTTGACAAATTAAAGCCATCATCGCATGCAGTAAGAGGAAGTCAAAAGATTTCACCAGTGGAAACTTCAGGGCCAATCTCAAACAGTATTTCTGTTTTAACAATAAAGGAAACTATCTTCAATTCTTTCATCCCCTCCCCCATTCTTCCATCTGGGAGAATCAAATATCTTTGAAATACCAGGTCAACGGGGGCATAAAAGAACCCAAATAATATTATAATGACTGGTGTGGGAATGGCAGGTAATTTATACTGCACTGATGTGTTGCTGGAGCAATTTTAAGGGTGAAATGTTAGCTTTAGAGGAGATGAAAGAAAATGAAAACATTTATTTGGTTAAATAGCTAAGTAAATAAACTGCCTATCAGACTTTCCCAGCTGTCAAGTCAAAGTAGCATCTGTAACAATAGTGAATTGTTTATTCTGTCTGCCTAAATAACAATAGCTAGTGCCATAAATAATAAGTTGCTGCTTTTTTTTTAGTACCGAATTTTGTAATGGGAATCCAAGATAGAAGAAATGCTACCTGATGTATTTGTAGTGTTCAAGGGGAAAAGAAGCTGAACTTGAAGTGGTTTGAGAGGAATAATCTTTGGGGTGGAGGGAGAGCAAGAAAAAGAAAAACAGAGTTAGGGAAAAGGGACTTGGGTCTGAATTACAGTTTCCCTGACAGGTGATCTTAGACAAGCATATAACCCCTTTATACTCCAGTCCTCTCATATTGATATATATGGACTTCTCAGTGCAGTAGCTTCCTCCCCAGATTGTCCCAGAATCAGAAAATATCAATATAAACGTACTTTGTAAGCTATGAAAGGATAATACAGGGCCCGCCCTGGTGGCGCAGTGGGTTAAGCAACGCACTATGAAGCAAACCGCAGCCACTGCAGCATGAGTTCGATCCCTGCTGCCGGCAGGGGGGTGACCCACATGGCACAGCAGACCTCCCCTGTCTCGCCCACTGCTCCCCTCAGCAGTGTGTTTCTGTTCTGCATCCTGCTCTGTCTGGTGGATTCGCTCACCACCCCCACACCTCTGGCCTATGCCCCAGCTCTTGTATGCATAAATAAATAAATCTTTTAAAAAAAAGTATAATACATATATTGGGTATTATTACTATGATTCTGTTTCAAAGAGAACCTGTTTGAACCTCTTTAAGGTTCAAACCTTAAAACAAAGAACCACAAAAACAGAAAGGAATGTCCATTTCATGGGCAAAGGATTCAGAATCAGGTTCAACTCAAGCTCTTGAATCCCTCCAGCTCCTGACTTGGGGATCTGGGTTGGGTGCCACTCTTTGTTTTAAGGAGCACGGAGCAGCATGCTTAACTGGAAAGAAGGCAAGTTCCACACTGGGACAGGTGGAACTTGAGGTGGCCTCGAGACATCCCAGTAGAGATGACATGAGGCTTCTAGACCTAAGATTCTGGGGGTTCAAAGAGAAAACCAGGCCAGAGGTGAAGATTTCAACATGGTTTTAATCCACTGTGATTATGGGTCCAAGTAGAAGACGTTGCTCCTTTAGACCAGACACCCAGTATGCTCATGTTTTATGGGCCATAAGCACTTTACTGCAACCACTCTACTGTTGCCGCAGGAAAACCGCAAAAGACAGTGCATAAACAAATGAGCGTGGCTGTGTTCCAATAATACTTATTTACAGATATTAGGCAGCCACCAAAGTTGACCAGAGCCACAGTTTGCTGATCTCTGATTTGGTCCGTGCTCACTTTCCTAGTGAGCTTAAGGTAATCACAATTACTTTCATTTACTACTATGAATAAAATATATTTTAAAATTGCTTTCATAAAGATCTTTAATATAGGATCCTCAGGAGAAGACTGTGCTTTTATTATTTCCATTTCTCCAATAGGACAGGTAAAGTAGAAAAGCTAATGACTTGCTGAAATCATAGGATTCACATCCGGTAAGACTTGACCCAGATTAAATGACTCAAGACCATTCACACAGGATTTGGATGACTGGGTTTTAGCAGCTTTTCTTTGACTTAAACACTATGTGACACAATCGTCTTGTGACGTGAGACAGGTGACTTAATTTCTGACCTTTGGTTTCTTCTTCTGTAAACTACCAACAGACACTTCCTACTCTGAAATTCTAGGACCTTCTAAGTGACCCAGCATCACCCAGCTAGAGCATGGAAGACCCAATCCTCAAAAAATGTCTTCCAAGAGTGTCCTTCTCCCAGGCTGTCCTTGCTTCCAGCTAGCAAAAAGGAGGGCATAGTCCCTTCAGTTGGTTTCCCAGAGACTGCTGATTGGCGATCTAGGCCCCATTCCCGATGACCAGACCTTACTAGGGATGGGTCACGCTACATGAAAAAGTCAAGAAAGATGATGTGTGAGCCAAAGCTGATAGCCACACCATCATTATTTTTGATAGGGACATGCAAAGTTGATCAGAACATGTGCAGCTTCTCCCCCACTCCAACCTCAGATTGTCCATCTGTATACATCAAGTGGGCTTCAGCACCTAAGACCCCAGGAAGAAAGTGCATTTAACAACGTCAATCGCTAACGTATTTTCATTGAATCCATCCCGTGTTTTGAAGACTTTTCCACCTGAAAGTCAGACTCGCAGGTCGAAAGTGGTCAGAAAGCTGTGTTTTTCTTTTCCTTTGAATAAAAAGGTTAGGAACTCTGCCACCACTCGTTAAATCCTTAGTTACATGAGCTCACTTACTACTTGTTATAACCATATGATATAGGTGTTACAAGCCCATTTTATGGATGAAGAAGCTGAGGTCCAGATGAAATGCTTGCCTGAGTTTACACAGCTAATGAGGGAGATTGCTAGAGTCTTTGTGGCTCTAAAACCCATGAATTTTGGGTGACCCTAATCATGTATTCAGATAGAACTTTGAGTTACTTCAGTCTTATTTCCACTCCCACTGAGCTAAGCTCCAGTGTGATGCTAAAAGGTCAGCGCTGACCTCTCCCCAGGCCCCCAGGATGGGGCAGAGATGGCCTCACTCAGCTGGCAGGTGACATGGTGCACTTTGACTTCACATGCTCCAGCATCTGTACCTGCTGCCCGGTGGCCAGTACAGTCTAATTAACTGGATGAAAAATAGTAAGCACATTTAGGTGGCTTTTAAGCGGGGCTCTTCATAATGTGCTATAGGAAACTATTTGCCATTATTTTTCAAACTAAGAGCTAAAGGGTGAGTGATGGGGAGATAGGGGAAAAGGCATAGGAGTGGGAGTGCAGAACTTGAACCTCTCTCTGGTGCTCTGTTCTTTCCTATGGACTTTGGAGGCAAATGAACCTTATGTCGGGAGCCTCACTTTTCTTGTGCAGGAAAGGTGCTGTCTGACTGAGGGCCCTTCTTGCTTTGGCATGCTGTGAAAGGGAAAGACCTGGAGATGTCTATAGCCACCATACAAAAAGCAAAGTAAATAAGACAACCATCCTGTTATGCTGTGTGCTAGTTGAGTGACTGACCTTGCCCAAGTTGCCAACCTGTGGGGACCCTCACTTCTCTGCTGTAAAAAAGAGATTGGAACAGCTGGGGTGCAGCCCCGAAATGACATCCAGGTGATACAGGACAGTTCTTTATAGACTGTAAATGTTTCTGTAGGTAGAAGCTATCACTCTAATTCTGTTTTTCTACTTGGCTGCTGGAGGTGTGAGCACATAATTCATACTTAGTGTGCAAACATGTGTCACTGTCTGTCGTCCACAGGGCCCTGCCTCCAGACGCTTTAGATTAACCCCTAGTTCTTCCTGTATTTTCCCCAGCTGACCCTGCACCATTGTTAGATTTCATAACGGAGCCAGTTGTGGTTACATCAGTCTGTTTTGTAGGAAAAGCATGTCATCCAAACTGTAAAAATGGCCCCACTTACCTCTCTCCTGGATTCCCCATTGCTCTACTCTTCCTGACTCAGATTCCAGAATGACAGAGATAATCCTACCCTTACTTCATAACAGCATCTTTCCCATCCAACTCTTACTCTCTTGCTCTTCCCCTAGAACATCTAACATAAACCTCAGTCCTTTAATAAGCCCCTTCTTGCCCCCTGTTGTAGAAGTGCCCCATGGTTCTGCTTGCTGCAGTGAGTAATAAGCCCAACTTCAAATACAAATGCACTTGGTGGTCTTCAGTGTAGGGAGCTGGCCTCAGGAATACGTGCCAGAAATCACAGTATTTAACTTAAGTCAGAGATTGACAGGGCTTGTTTTTGTTTTAGTTTCTACTGTATGGTTTATTGTCCTCTAGAAATGAAAATATTCATCTAACCAAATGACTGGAGAACTTTATAAGTATTGCCAACTCCAGTCTTGAGTTCATTGACTCAAGTTCTCCTTCCTGTTGTTGGTGGGTGCATTGCCCATGCCCTAAGCTCTCCTTTGAGTGTGGCACTCATGGGAGAGGCATAATGGTGCTCGGTGTAGAATGTCCTAGGAGAGCGCATGGCAGCAGCCAGAAGTCCTCACAGGATACCACTGGAGTCCAGAGCTGAGTGGCCCATGGCACCTGCAGTCCTTTTCGGGCCTTATATTTGAGTTGGGTGGAGAGGATGAGCTCTCAGCTGCAGAAAAGAGGCTCCCTGAAGGGAGAAGGAAGTGCCTGAGCAGAGTCTCAGAGATAGGAAAATCCTGTCATGGCCAGTGACCATCCGGGGGCTATGGAAGGTTACGCATACAAGAAGGGAGAGGTAGGAGACTTAAAGCGAAAAGTTTTGATTCATGGTCTGGAACAAATATTTATTAGCTCTGATGGTCTAGGAGACTAATGTGTCTTGCATGCCCAGCTTATCTTGCATGTAGAACCTTACTGTGTGGGTGATGGGGAACCTTTGAAGGATTTAAAACAGGGCAGAGATGTGGTCAATTCTGCCCAAAGGAATCAAACACAAAAAGCCACTAACAGCAAGTTCTGTTCATGTGTGATTCCATCGAAGGCTTTTGGAATATTGAAAATAGCCCTGACAACCCCATGGTGACCTTGCCAGAAGCCAAGTCGGAAGTTTCTAGACCAAATGATTTCTTAGCTCCCCTTTAGCTTTGACAGTCTAAGATTCTGTAACAAGGAAAGTAAAGCTATTGCCAAAACGTATAATGCATCACAGTGTCAGACTTTGGGATTATCTGCTGCTTGGGGTTTTCCACACCACTGCTCCCCTTCATTAGTGGGGATAATTGAGAGTTGACTGCAGTCGTTACCGCTGTTGTGATGGGTATTTGAAGCTAAATTCCGGCAAGCAGGAGATGTGTGAATATTTATCTCAGCTGCAGAAAGTTAATGCAGTGTGGCATTAATTACCCTGTATGAGCCTGCTGTCTTCTTCTGTTTTTAGGTGTCATTCTCAGTTGAATAAATTAGATTCCAAAATTAGAACAGAACAAATTGTAGGGTGAGATCAAAGCAGCCTGACTTCTTAGGGCATCCGGAAACAAGAGTGGGCTGAGAAGGTCTACCCAGAGAATATTATGATGCACCTTTGTACCTCCCCATTGACAAAAGCAAACACTTTTACCCAGTAGATGTAGTTAACCACTTTGTAACACCACGTGCCCCACTCCCAGGACACAAACACACAGTAAAGTTACACAGATAGTCTTATTCAAGTATTTGCAATATTTCAAGACATTGGCAAAGAATAGATTCATTGTTTAATAAATCATCTTGTTACACATTTTACTAGATTAGGTTTTAAGAGAATAAAACGAAGTGAAGTGTATCTTGGACAAAGGGACTAGAACATTGAAGAGACTAGAAATTGTATCATAACCATTTGTTCATTCCTGGAGCACCTACACTGTGCTAATGCTACACATATAAAAGGATAGCAGGCCTGGCAGGCAGTAACCCAGAGGAAGGATATGGAGGGATGGACATCTGGAAGGATGACGCTTCTTTACATTTCCAAGGTTGGAATGATGTCTCATGGATGGCAAGCTTGAGGGACAAATTTTTGCTTGGTTTACTACAGAATACAGTGCCTCCAAGGGTGGATAGCTCCTTCTCCCTGGAAGAACTAGTATAACAAGTTCTAGAGGAATATATACACAGTCTGATGGCAAGGGTACCAAGTTTTGTTTATGGAGCTCTTCTCTGGGCTTCAGTTCCTCATCTGTAAAATGATAGGCCTGAGCAAAATTATCTTGTAGTCCATTCATACTTTAAAATAAAAGCAAACAGCATGGTATACTGAATACGTCAGAGGGTAATACATTGACCTTGTGATCACACAACCTCTTTGGCCTTCAGTTTTTATCTGCAAATGAGATGGAAAGTAGAAAAATCACTCCCAGGATAAAATAATAGATGAAGTTGCTTCATAAACTCCAAAGCACTCTACAACACTGCAAATGGAGCAGCTCATCTCTTTTTTAATGACTGTAGTTACAATAAAAAGCACTGGATCCTACTTTTGGGTCTCATTTCCCCAATTTACTAGCTGGGTGTGACCATGGACAAATTATTTAACTTCTCTGTGCTTTATTTCTCATTTTCAGAAGAGATAAAGATTCTGCTTTCCAAGGTTGTTGTGATGAGTTTTAAAAGACAGTATACTTGAATACACCACGTATAGTGCCAGCCACATACAGGGACTTATAGAATTGAAGTTCAGTTCTGATGGTTCAAGAAAATAAGTAAATGAAAAGGGTCTTTACTCACAGACGGGAGGCAGCCTAATATATAAAATGCACCAGAGTGAAGATTTCACTGTATCTATTTCATCCAAGAGTGACAGCGTAAAAGTCGATGCTAGCAGAAGGGCCTTTGTGTGCTTAAGATCAGAGTGTTGATCCGATCTGCCTGGCCAGTGCACCCTGGGCCATTGAACATAATTGTGAAGTTGAAGTGGTTTTGACAGGGCCCAACGTTACTTCCCATCTACATGTGGCTAGAAGATTTGCTCTGTCCTATGCTGATGACATGTCTCAGGACGCCCTACTGGGTGCAGACAAATGACCAACTAAACCTGAAACAGTGGTTAGAGTGGAAACAAGCCCCTGAAGCTTTTAACATAGAACAAAAGGTGCAGTCACTGTTGCTCTTGCTCAGAAAGGTACCTAGTCATCACTGCTTGTAGAAAGAAGAACAGTTTGAAATGAAATTTCAGTGGTCTCAAATGGAAATCCATGGAAGTTAAGCATGGAAATCCATGCTTACCACATAACTGTTACCATTTTCTGAACACGTGTTACTGCCAGATATTGTGCTAGATGCTTTATATATGATCTTTAATTCTCTCAAAATCCTGGAAGGGAAATAGTTGTATTCCCATTTCATGGTTGGAGAAATGGAGGCTCAAAAAAGATATTTTTTGCCCATATCACACAGCTTGTCCAGCTCTCTCTACTATACCATGCTATACCTCTCCTCAGAGGCTTTAAGGAGTTCTAGTGAAAAAAGATGCCATCAGCCTCAGCTTGAAAATAACAAAACTGGGTGAGCTTTTTGTTCTTGTATCTTCAAGAACAAAACTTCTTGAGGATAAAAACAGAAATTGCCAAAATGACATGCACCATGATCAAATAATCCAAAAATAACCTAAGTCATCCATCACACACTGTCACCTTTCTGTTCTAATCCCAAACTCTCCTCCCCAAGCTGTCTCAGAAAATCTTGTCTGGAAAGGAGCAGGTCTCATTTTGTCCCTCTGTCCCTAGGAGCTGGAGCCTCTCTATGCACAGATCATCAGACCTAAGAAATAGCATCGGTGTGGGCTCGTGGCAGGTGCATCAAGACTGGCATGGAAATCAGCATCGCGACAGGCTCTCTTGTATTCTTTCACTTCACCTCATCCCATGAAGAAATTCATGATTGCCCAATGGAACTCGTTTGGAAGAGGGAACTGAGAATTTTTGGCAACCAATGGCAGATGTCTATGGCAGCACAAAACATGCACACAAGTATAAAATAATCATACCCAGTATTAAATTACAAATGAAGAAAATGCTTGCCCAACACATATCCTGAGCTCTCTTAGCATGGGTTGAAGATGACCCAGTATGTGACATCATCATTCTCCTTATCTCTCTACATATTAAGCACTGCAGGACATCCAGTTTGGAGTGACAGACCTCAGAGAGTTACAACAGGATTGGCACTCACTTCTTTTTAGGCAAAAGCAAGAGGCTCTCTATGACCACAGTATCATCACCCATATGCCTTTTGACATATGGTGATGTTTTTTTCTTCACTCCACAGGACCTGGTCTGCCATTCGTCCCTTCCCCCTTTCCTTTCTTTGTCATGTTTGAAAATTAATGGGTGTACAAATTTTTGTATTGCTTTTGACCTTTTTTAGATATGGGTGAAGAAATCTAACTGGGAAAAAAAAGGCTCATGAACAAGACAAGTGGTTGATGATTCTTTAAGATCAAGAATGTTGCCAAAACATTTACTATCCTGCATCCTGGTGAAGAAAGACAGCTTTTGGTTTGGACCTTCATTCTCTAAGTAGGAAAGGACATCAAATCTCATTGATGAGAAAGGTGAAAAATGCATCTGATTTCCTAAGAAGTTCTAAACTCTTACGTACAATAAAATGATATTTTTTATTTTTCCGATATCTTGCTGCTGTGATGCTATGCAGACAAGTGTCTTCTCCACGTGCCATTTTCAAAGAAAAGTCATTTGCCAAATAATTCTGGTACAATCCTGGTAATGTGGTTTTGGATCTTAAAAACTGACTTTCTAACAGAACAATGGTGACATGAATATTCAGAATAACAAAACTGATTCCGTGGTCACAATGGTTCATCTCTATCTCTTTTTGTACATCAGAAAATTCAAATGGGATTTTTATTTTATAACTTGAAAAAAGAAACCTTACCATTAAACTCTTTAAATATTTAAGGGAAATGGCTTTAAGGAGTTCTAATGAAAAAAGATGCCAGGTGTTTTTTTTTTTGTAAATATGTTAATGAAATGCTTTTTAAAAATGCCATTACACTGTAGAGAAGGTAGCAGATTGAGTGCAAGATGTGACAAACTTGATGGATGGGGCTCACCTTCCAGATGTTATTCTGGAGCATATGGTAGGAAGCTGGAGTTCAGGAACAGCTGGCAGGAGCAGTTGGCCAATCAGCAGCCAGTGCACAGGAAGGGAGCATGTGATGCCATCACCTGGCCCTCCCTTTCGAGTACCCGCCCTCACATTAAACACAAAAAGACAGTTCCATGGTGTGGGCCTGTCCTTCCGTTCTGAGGCCCTCTCCCACCTCTCCACTTCTGCTTACCCCTAGAGATCACTGGGCTGTTTGTATGTGAAACAGAAGAGTTTAAGCTTCCTTTTTTTACATTTATGAGACAAAAAGTGCAGTGTTCGGTTCGTATGTTTAGCACATGATTTTCATAAAGAATCTATATATTTTTGCCCTACAGAGAATTGTTCTACAGGTCAAATATGTTTTCCTGATGTTCCTATGCAGTTACAGTATGTTGAATTTAGTGGTTTAACACTAAGAAGGAAACTTTAAAGAATCATGTGATTCATTGGATTTGGGGGTGATTATTGCTACTTGTTTTAAAATTGGAAAAGTATAATTTACACTGATATGATTGGCTTAAATGGGCCTGTGTGCTTTGGTTCTTCATATCAATAGAAACTAAAGCAATTCAGAAGGAGGAATACATGGTAACAGAGAAAATTGATGTCAAGGTGATTGTTACTCAGAAGCGCAAATGTTATGCTATCAGGTTACTGGAATCTAATTTCTTTTCCAATTAGGTAAGCTGACCAAATGTTTCTTACAGAATATATGTAAATGTCCTAATGTGGATGGTCTGAAGAACTGGAAAATGAGAAGGGCCATTTACCTCCCTCCATAGCTATCACATATTGGCCCACGTGATTTCTCTGGGACGTGTGTACATTTTGTGACTAGGCAACCGTTTCACAGAAGGGGAACAGGAAAGGTTCGATAACCATGCGAGTCATTCTGAAACCAGTTCTATTGTGTTTTCTGGGGGCTTGATAAGATAGGCAGCTCCCGTGGGAAATGGCTTAAATTGCTGTGTTGTCTGTGATTCTGATTCTGAACAAGTGGTGCTATCTTCTCCCTCAACATGGCTGTCTTGAGCCTGTCCTGCAGTATCACACCATTGTATGATCCTTTGGGTTGCTTCTGACATGTGCAAAGTGAACTCTGGCTGATATTGCTGTTTGGGGAATAGCGTCTGGAGTTCGATTCACAGCAGGGAGTGACAGTCCAGTGGGCTTAACATCACTCACTGACTGTGATTGAAAATGTAACTGATTCTGAACTTGCAGGAGATGCCCATGTGATGCATTAAAGGGAGGGAAATCAAGTTAAATTTAAGCTGCAATCTAGGTAACCATTGACAGAATTCTGATTTTTAACAAGCACTATTTGGCGAGCCCAGAACCACCCCCATCCTGGAAAAACAGTGAAATTTCCAAATAAAAGCTGAGGTGCCGATACCAAAAGGCCATGGGGAGTCTGCACAGTTCCGGGTAGATGGACAGAAAATCCATGTGTGCAACTGTTAATTCCTCATCCTTCACTAGCACTAAATTTGTCACTTTAAATTCTAAAACCAGGGAAACACCACCTGTCATTCTGTCCCCATCCCCCATAGCTCTTCAATCTTTCCGTGCCGCAAGACTTTTTGATAATTTGTTCTCATCCCAGTGTCTCCTAAAACCCCATCGTGTAATGTACCGGGCACCTTCTTTTAAAAAAAATTTGTTTACTCTGTGGGTTTGGTTCATTTCAATTTCTGTGTTCTGACACATATTTTTTTAATAAAGATGAGAAAGAGAAAATGACTGTTGCAGTACATTTCTAGATCTACTTTAACTTTACCTCAAATGACAGTTTGTTAACATATATGGACACATTATTTTTAACTTTATGTACAATGCATACAACAGAACAGCAAAATTTTTAGAAATTTTCCATTAATTTCTGTAACACACCATGTAAAACTGTTACAAATAAACATGTTTGAGAACAACAGCTTAGCCTGGTTTTATTCCCAAGTTTCTACTGGATGTTCTGATGAAGTCCTGCAAGAGAAAATTGCTTCTATCGAAGTTTCCATTTGACCAGGTGAAGGCCTCTGCTTTCCTGATACTGGGCCAGGAAGAGAAAGTTGCTCTCAGGATTAGATCAGTTCATCCTCAGTTGAATCCAGACAGCTGCTCTTCTTGGGAAAGCAGGCACAGCTGAGAATGCAGAGGATGACAGAAAAAGCAAGCTCTGAGTAGACAGGGTGTTGGCACCCCCATTAGCATGGACTTTCAAGCAAAAACCAGGTCTCACCCTATGGATTTATGTTTTCTATGAATATATATATATGTATATATCCCTACTAGACTATGGTTGGAAAAAACAAGGTTAATTTAGACTCAAAGAGTTTGCCAAAGTTCACTTCAGCATCATCAGCTTTAAGGGAACCAAAGAAGGAAGTATTTGTTTCTCTCTTGTTCCTCACGTACTTCACGCCAAATAAACAAAAAGAAACCAGAAGCTGGACCTGGACCTTTGTATGTATTGAAGAACACAAGTCATGTACATATATATGAGTGTCTATGTGTATGCACATACAACATATTTGTGTGTATATGTATATGTGTCTATATGTCATATTTCTTTTGGAACTAAATCAGTTCATCTGTCTAGTAACCAATCAGATTACAGATTACAGTGAAGTCATTGCGATGCCAAAAACACTTCTGTTTAGGAATGGTTATTTTAATAGTTACATAAACACATGGCCTCAATCTGGCCTCATTATATAGAAAGTATTAAACATGTTATCATAAACTTTGAGAAAATGAGAGAACAGGCTTGGATCCCAGCAATGTTCATTTGGGACAGAGAGAAGAAACAACCTTCATATAGTAAGCAATGCTCACTGTTGGATTGAACTGCCAGGAAATGTTACAGAGGTTTTCTGAATAACATCAGACTTTTGGACACAACTCATACTTGATGAGCAACTAATGCCTGATGGAAATGGTGCTAGACACTTAATGACTATTGCCTTGGTTCATTCTCTAAATAATGTGGGGGAGGGGGAAGCAGATATTACCCCCAATTGATATTTTTTGAAATCAGTTAACTTCTACCTAGAAAATTTGAGATTTGATTTCTAAGTCTCCTTACTCATGTAAAAAAAAAAAAAAAAGGTCAGATATTCACTCTCTTAAATATAAAGCTTTGCTCTCCTATGCCTCTTCCTAGATCTATGATCTTTGGTCATAATTTAGATTATACATTCCTCCGGTTTAAAAACAAAATTCCATTAATGTAACTATCGTAAGTATGATCCTAAATATAAAGTTTATTCTTTAACTGGCAGTGTTGAACAGGTCTGTGTCTAAGGCATCAAGAATAAGTATACCTTTTGGCTCCTAGTAGTTCAAGTTTAGCTGAAACCAAGCACTGGTGATTTACTTTTCCAGCCTAAATGAATCTTAAGGAAGTGACAAATTAAAAGGTGTCCTATTTAACTGCTAGGCAGATGCCAAAATAAATCAGGCAGACATATCTGCTTTCATTTTGTGCTTGAGAGCAAACCCTTGTTGTTTTGACAGTAAATGTTTTTTGTTTTACTCAGAATGACAGTAGGAAAAACGCATAGAATAAAACCAGGTTTCATGGAAATCAACCTTCAAAGCTTTGAAAGCCTTTAGAAGATGTTTAAATTCAAGGGAAATGTGAGTGGTGGTTCCTAAAAGGTTTTTTTTTTTTTATAAAAAGAAAGGGGGGGTTATTTAGACATAGGAGAACTGGGGTATAGACCAGAGATGGTATGAGAGGATTCACCAGAGATAGAGTGGGGAACAGAAAAGGTGGATCTACTGAAATAAACTAAGGGGAGCCACAGGTGAGTCAGGAGAGGTCTGCTGCACCATTTGTGGGTCAGCTCCCTGGCCACGGATCGAACTCAGGCCCCAGGAGTGATAGCACTGAGATGTCAGGCTGCCAAGGAGGCCCACTGATGTTTTTATTTAAGTAAACATGTAAATGGCTTGAAAGTCAGTCAGTGGCCAGTTCTCGGTATTTACGTTAAAATATGAACAATAGCTGTTATTGTTGTGCTCCTCCAGTAAATGTGCCACTCATTTTCCAGTATTTTGAAATCCTCACACAAACCCCAAGAGAAGAGGAATAGGCCTCCCATTTTATAGCTTAGGAAACTGAAACTCAGATGTTAAGAAATAGCTGTCCATTAACAGCCAAAGCGCTTACCCAGAGGCTGCCAGGACTCTCAAGGTCTGATTACGAAGTCTTCCCTCTACGCCAGGGTTGCTCGCATCTGCCAGGGCTTCTGTGATGTCAGATCCCTCGTGCTCCCTCTACAAAACACTGAGTCTGTATTCAATTCCAAGTTGTGTCTATTCTATTAGAAAAATCACACCATGCATTACCCTGACTGATTCAGTACAGACATTGATTCTTAAGTAAAATGACTGTAGTTATTTTAAAACAAAGGAAAAATTCCATTTTATTCTGAAGAACAGTAATAGCTCTAACCCAATCCAATGAATATTTAATTCCAAAACAAAACCCTAGCATTCACTTTATCTTCGAAGGTGCAAAGATCTGAAGGGAGAACCTTTTTGAACAGGCTTTCAGTTCGTCCTTTGCTGAAGAATATTAATGACTGCCAAGTGGAAAAGGTCTAAATATTCTTGAGAAATGGCAGCCTCTAGTGACTTGGGTCTTTAATCTTCTGAACACCATCTTGCCACTTCTATCACTCACACTGGGGTCACAGTCTGGAGTGGGGAAGCAGCAGGAATGGTTGGGAATAAGCAGCAGTCAGCACAGACTTGTCAACAGTGAAATGCTCAGCCTCTTTCCTACACTACTTTCTGCAACTCTAGTGTGCCTTGCCCGGAGGGTGGCAAAGTCTCTCATTTCAGATTATAGGTCAGAGTCACTCACTTCTAGCTCAGGGCCATGAACTCATAAATCTAGGATCTTGGGTGTTATGTTAAAGGAATATTGTTTCCTTTTACCTGTCTGTACCCTTTCTGACCTCCACAGAAGGAACAAGAAGGTGGTCAGGGACCACACAGACCATGTTTGTCCTTTTAGAATCGAACAACAGAAGAGCAGAAACTAAAAGGAAAATTTATGTGGTGGTTTGCCCCACTTAGAAGAGCGACCCGTGATGCAGGAGTGAGGCAGGTAGGTGTTCAGTAGTTCTCTTTTCCCCCATTGTGCACTTACTTAGGCAATATCTGGGAAGTAAGATTTAACCATCTTCATCCTTTCCTGTTATTTGTCTCCTTTCTCACATAAGCAGAGCATACAATCTACTGATGAATCAATATAGAATTGTTTCCAGATGATGCACTCTGAATTCAGAAAGTCTTGATTTAAATTCCTATTCCATGATGTGCCAGTTATTAATCTCACACAAATTCCTTGAACTCTTTGAAATCAGCACACTCACATCTAAAATTAAGATACTATGCACCTCATAGACCTGTTATAAGAAGTACATTGGATAAGTCCAGATCTGGAATGTAAGAAATGCATAATACACATTACCTATTATTAAACTCTGATAGCTATTCAGTGTTTTTATACTTAATTCTTTCACCTTATACCTTATCCTTTCACATCTACTATCCCAGCACAGTAATTCTTCTAGGTGAGCAGAATGGCACTTTATTGTTAAAGAAAGGCAAAGAAGCACACACATACCTTTTTGAAATCTTTTCACAGGAAGACTTACAGCAAAAATGTATCATGGACTTCTTCTTGTAACAAAGAATTATTTAGCACACACTATGTGCCGGGTCCAGATCAGCCTGGAGATTCAGGGAAAAAAAAGTTTTTGATGCATACATGACTGAACCTACTTCAAGAAGCTTAGATTCAAACAGGAAAGACGGGATAATAGAGGATTATGCTGGAATAAAGGCATATATTATGGGCATGTTTGGAGAGGGCTGCACCAAATAGTGATGCTAGAGTTGGATCTGAAGAAATGAGTAGGGGTTCCCCAGGAGGTGATGATAGGAAAGGGAGGAGAATTTTCAGAACTGGCCATGGCCTGGTGTTGCTGGAGTGGCTGCAGTAGATAAAGGGAGAAAATGGCACACATATTTCAAGCTGTTGAATAAGACAGGAAAAAACAGTTTCTCGATTCATCTTTTCAAAGCTAAAAGAATAAAACATCAAAAAGCGGTACAAGTTATAGCCTAATCACTCTAACGAATAATCAGAAATTCCTAAATTAAATATTATCAAATTAAGCACATTGTAACATGACTAAATAAAGTGGAGTCTTGGAATACAATGAGTAGGTCAAAAGATGCTGTCTCATCTTACTGAATGCCAAAAAGGCATATGATAAAATTCATTCTCCTCTTCAAGGAACACATTGGAAAGTAGAAATAAGAGAACTAACTCCCTTCACATGATGAACATCTATCTCAAACCAACAGCCAATATAAAACAGCAATGAAACTTGAGAGCATCCCCAGTAAAACCAGATGAATGTCAAAGCAGTCAGCCATTAATTCTGTCATTTCACATTATTCTGAAATTTGAAGTGATGTGAGGCACTGATAGAAGAAAAATCAAGTATTCATATGTAAACTGAGAGAAATGTCAGTGTTTGCAGCTCTTAGTAGTATTAGTCACAACAGCCAAGTGATTTATGGAACCCAACCTAAATGCCAGTGGCAAACAACTGGATATAGAAATTGTGGAATACATAGTCCATGGAGTACCACTCAGCTATTAAGAAGGATGAAATAGTGCCTTTTCAGACAAAGTGGATGGATCTTGATGTGATTATGCTAAATAAAATAAGCCAGAAAGTGAAAGACAATTATCATACAGTTCACTCACTTATGGAATTTAACCAAAGCAGACAGGTTGACAAAGCACAGCAGGAATAATAGTTTGATTCTGGAAAATCTACTGGTTACCTGAGGGGATGGGAGAGAGGGAAAAGAGGGCAACAGAAAAAAGGAGATAGGATGATGGCCCTGGAGTTTTGGTGTAGCGTGAGGAAGCACAGACATGCACATGTGTGAAGTTGTACTCCCCAAATTATAAAGTGATAAAAACATCTGCCAAAAAAAATTGAAAAGAGAGGTTTTATGGACCATTTTGGTACCTGCTGCTTGCTAATGAATGCTCATAAAAAAAAATGCCTCCAGGGGAAGTAAAAAAATAATATTTTTGACAGAAACTATCAGTAGCTATAAGATCTAATAAGGGAATTAAGATTACTAGTTTAAAAATAAATATAGAAAAATCAATATTTCTCATATTGCTATAAATAACCTTTTAAAACATTTAATGGAAAAATAAATTTCATTAATGGCAACAAGAACAAAATATCCAAGAATAAATTTAATGCAAAAGATGTAAGATCTAAATTTGAAGCAAAACATTCAACCAGCACATAAAGCATTGATAGCTGAACAAATTGAGGGAGGAAGGTTCAGCATTATGAAAATGTCAATTGTCCCTAAGTACTTTATGAAAATGCAATTTCGATCCTAATCTCAATTCTACATCTTCAATCATATGTTCATATTCAATCATATTCTTAATTAGAACTGAAAGAGGAAGGCGGTGAGAATATTTTTTTAAAACTTAATGTAATGATGATAAGCATATTCTATCAGATTTCAAAACATATAGCCAAGATAATTTAACTTTTATACACAATAAGGACTAAAATGATCAGTGAAATACAATATATAGAAATTAATGTACAATTAATGTACAAGATATAGAAATTAATGTACAATTAGTGTATCATTGAAAATATAGATCAGTGGAAATAAAGATTATTAATAAATAGAACTTGGGTAATAAAAACTGCCAGAGAGTTAGACTCCTGCTTCACACCATGTGTTAAATATCATATAAGTCAATATCAAGTGTACCATATGTAGACATGAAAGTATATGTTAACTATGAGTATTCATATAGGGCTAGGACTTGGAAAATTACAAAAATATTTATAGCATATGTCATAAGAAAAGCTTTATTCTGAATATACAAAAACCCCTAAAAGTAGAAATGTTTATGGAAAAATTGGTAAAGAGTATAAACAAATAACTCTGAAAGAATAAATACAAAGAGTCCATAAGTAATAAATAAAAATGGAGAGAAATGAAAAGGTTCATCAATAGGGAGAACTTTATTGAAATCATGGCACAGTGCAACACTTTGTTAATGCAAAGTATAAATAAACTCGTATGAAACTGTCAAAGATATATAGGAATAGTACTCAGTTCCTATTTCTCTTGGTAATATAAAAGGTATGCATACAGGTGCTTATGTATCCATAGAAAGACATTTTCATTATGATGTTCAGTAAACTGCTCTTGTGTTTTAATGAGCATCTACTGAGTGCCAGGCTTGTGCTGGGCATTGTTCTGTGTGCTGGGAAATAAAGCTCTGGCCCCAATCAGGAGTGTTAGTCTCATCATAGTCCTTCAACACTTAATCCTAATTGTCTTTTTAGATTTTATGTTTTTTGATGGCCAAAAAGTATTTTTGATGCATACATTCTTATAATCAAACAAATTCAAATTAAGACTAATTTTTGCCTATCAGATTAGCGGTGATTATCCCTGTGTGGTGAGGATATGAAGAAACAGACACCATCAAACACTCTTGAGTGTTTGATTCAAAGATTATTTTAATCAGAATCTTTTAAAATGTGCATAATCTTCAATATGTTTAATTCCATGTCTAAGGATGAAATTTAAAAGAGAAATTGTCCCAGTGATGAAAAAAATAAACATTAAGATGTTCTTCGCTTGTTATGTATTTAGAGAAATGCTGGAATTTCCAGTATGCTGAAATGGCCTGTTGTATCTCTGAAATAGGATCCTACTCCTACATCAGCAATAAACTCCCTGAAGACGAGGGCCACATCTCTTCAGCATCACACAGTGTAAGTTTATGAATGTGGTTTATGCAATCACTAAAATAATGTAGAAACTACATATTATCCTAGGACTTCCTGTGGCACTTTTTAAAATTAATAATTCAGTACAACAGTGCAAAAGCATATATACATTATCCTAATTTGGTTGCATAAATATATATATTCACATACTTTCATAGAAAAAAAAACCTGCAAAATTTCAGGTAGTAGGATTACATGCAACTTCCATTTTATTCCTTTTGTTAAATTGTTTTGTTTTCTAGTTTCTCTATGGTGAAAATCTACTACCTTCTCAAAGAAATTAGTAACTGTTATTTTAAGAAAGGAAGCATTACACAAAGGTGTTAATACTTGACAGGCAGTTATAATAATAGGTAATATTTGTTGAGTCTTTATGCCAGACACAGTGTAAAATGTTTTCCCTAGATTATCTCATTTCATCATCTTCACAACGTAATGTTTATAAACTATTATTGTTCCCATTTTACAAATGTTGATACTGAGGCTTAAGAAGAAAATACCCAAGTCACAAAAGTAATGGTTGAAAGGGTTGAGATTCACACCCAGAATCTAACTCTGGAACTCAGGTTCTTAATTATTACATCAGGTTGACTCTTCAATTAGTCACGATGAAAAGGATCCTTTGAACCATGGAAGGTGATTTGGAGACAGTGGCAATATGTGCTGGGCAAAAGGAAGAAGACATGGCAGAGCAGAACTGACTCAAACAGGTAAAAGCAGCTCTCACTAGGCTACACACCCCCTAAGGAAGAGCTGGTGGAGTGACGTGCACACCCTGGTCTCTACAGGGGAATGACAACAACCCACCTCAACCACATACACATTTCTGGCCCTCTCCATCCTGTCCCACTGCTGGACAAGCCTCCTAAGTGGTCTCCTTGTCTTTCCTCTTAAACAAAGTCTAACAAATATTTCTAACCAGAGTTCTATCCATTTACTCTGTTCCTCTAAAACTTTCCATGGCTCCCTGTTACCTGCAGAATTAAGTCTGCACAAGTCTAATATTTCCACCCAGGCTGCCAAACAAATAAGAAGGAATTAATATCATCAGTGGTAAAATTTCTGGATTTTCATCATAAAGTTAGGCTGAGAGCACTTGCTGACTCTTCTCCTTATATGATCCAGAAGCCTTGATGGGCTCTCATTTTGTCCAGGAAGATTTGGGGACACTTACAGTCTTCATCTTCCCCCAGCCGCCATCAGCACTGCCCTGCTCAGCACTGAGTCAGTTCCCACCATGGAAGTGGTTTATTATCAAGCGGCCCTGTCCCCACCAGCAGGTGGAGTTTGGAGCTGGCTCTGCCATTCCATTCAGGGTGGGTCTCCTCGTGGAGCCACTGCCTGCCTTTTGGGCCCTGGCATGAGCACCCAGCCCCAGCATCAGGTTTAGTTCCAGGATTCAATGTCTATTCCAGTGTGAGGTGACTGGGTGCCCCCCCATCCCTGTAAGATTCTGACCCAATTTCTCAAATCAAGTCCTTGCTTCTCTCTTGGAGACTGGATCATCTGGGTTAGGCTGGAGTGCTGTTTCAAGTCAATCTTCAGACTCCCAGAAATAACTGTGCCAGGTTGCTTGGAACCAGCTGTCTGCCCCCTACCCCCCTGAGACATGGTTCTTTGGTCGGTGACCATCAGCCCCTTCCCAAATGGCTGGTCTGGGAGCCTGTCCCTTAGCCAGTTCATTCATCCGCTCCACCATTTATGTTGCTGCCTTCTCACCAAGACCCTTCTTTCCCACCTCCTTATAACCAGGTCTTTTTTTCTTTAATAGAGGTTGGCATTTTATGGGGCTAACAGCTACATTCTTGGTTTGGGGTGTTAAGGTTTTTTTCTTTCTCACAGTAGCCCTATGAGATAATTATTCTCACAATTTATTGTAGAAAAAAATGTTCAAGGACAGTAAACACCCTCTCCAGGTAAACCACACAGCCAGAGTTTGAATCCTGACTCACAGCTTCCAGATCCCATCTACTACTCCATCTTCTCAAGAAACGTGAAGGTGAGGGGACTGTCCTATCATTTCCCCTTGGGGGTCTTCCTGGCTCTCTGGAAGCTCCTGGATCATGAATAGCTATGAAGCCTTTCCCAGGTCTTTCCATATTCACCTGATGGGAAGAGGTTAGCGACTGCCTTTTACATTAATATAAGACATTCACCATTAATAATGCCATGTTATCTCAGTGAAAACATCTGGTTTATGGATCATTAGGAGGGGGATTTTCAAATTCAACATGAGCATATTCAAAAATAATGTTCTAGAAAGCTGCCATACTTTGTGCTGATAGTGTTTCAGGTAGAGTCAAAATTGGATTTTGCAAATGCTGCAGTCATTTGCAAAACATGTGGTGCTGTGGAAGCCATCATATCGAGAAAGATGTGTATTAGGTTGATTCTACTCTAAAAGAAAACCAATATGCCAGAGGCACAAAGAAAGTTGGTCTGTGGAAGTATCTGTGTATTTGTGCCAGGTTCAAGTTAATTTCATAGTGGATGCTGGGACAAGCCCAAGGAATTAATGAGGACAGTGACTGTGGATCTGGTGGGAAACAAGAGCAGGGAATCTCGATCTAGAAAGTGAGCCACAGACAGAGAAGAGGCTGAACATCGTGAAAGAATGAGCACCAGTCCAATGGGTCACCAGGAGGAAGACTCACACTCCAAACAGGCATAAGCAGTAGTGCAGTGTGGCCGGAAGCAGCTGTCGAAGGCAGCTGAAGGGTTCGATATGAGGGAGGGGCAGCTCAGGACAGGTAAGCACGGAGCAGCGTTCTGAAGGGATGCCAGGCGCCTTGGAAGAGACAGTCTCTGAATCCTCAGTGCTGCTCCATCTTGATGGTGGTTTAGATGATGTGGACAAATGTCTTCTCCCTCCTGTTGAATTGAAACCCTTTGAGCGCATCATTCCTCTTCTCTCCACACAGCAAAACTAGAACAGAGGAAGTGACAGCAACTAGCACATAGTAGGTGTCACCTCCTAGCACATAGTAGGTGAGGGTGCCAGAGTTTACTGAACATAGAGGATTGAGAGAAGGGTACAGGGCTGGGCCAGAGTTGACTTGCAACTCTGCTTCTTTAGAGCTGGGTAGCTTTGGGTATATTGCCCTGCCTCTCTGATGCACAATTATTTTACTGAAGAAGTTGGATGATAACTGTCATGAAACTTTTGATGTTATGAAATATCCTGAGTTTACACTGAATGCGTGCATGAACAGTGACCCCTTGGCAGGGTTACTAGCATTTTTACCAGCAAAGCCAAGTCTTCATAGGACTTCCCTATGAGAACTCGGAATAGAAAATGAAGGACATGGTCTCCTAATGAACTCCTCTTCTGCTCCCTTCTCCTTCCCCACCCTCGTTTCAGATATTGAAGATAGAGGGAGAGGGTGAAATTCAATAATCTTTGTGGTTTCCAAGTAAATGTGGGCCGCAAAGCTCAGATTAACAGGGAAGGCTCTCGTTCTAAAGATGAGAGTCTGAGGCTTGGGTAAAGGAAATTACTTTCTCAGTCTCAGGGCTGATGATTGGAGGAATGTAGAGTAAGTCCCTAATTTCTGCTTCCTTGGCTCAAGTTTATGATCCTTATGACTTCTCCAAGCTTGGTGAGAACAGCAGCAGGCTTCCGCAGCCTTTCTTATTACCAGTAGGAAAGGTGCTTCTGGCATCCAGAGCGGCACCACTCTGAGCTGTGTCTGGACCTCTGCTGAACTCCTGCTCCAGAAGGAGTCCAGGGCGTCGCCACCTGCCAGGTGGTTCTGGCTCTTCACCAGCATTCAGAGGCCTCCAGGTGTTCAGCTAAACAGCTGTTAGTTTATTATCATGCACTGGTGTTTTAAATGTTAAGGAAAGGAGGGAGAGTGTGGAGTTGGAGGGAGAGGGAGAGAGAGAGGGAAGCAGAGACAGAAAGAAAGAAGAAACAAGCCAGTCTATTTTCTCTCCAGCAAAGGATAACTGGGATTTGAGCAAAAGTCCTTGGCTCAACTCCTTACATTTATCAAATAATAATAGCTATTATTTAAATTATAATGATGGAAGCTGATAAATCCTCTTCTTGGCAACAGGTGCTGTGCACGTGTTTTGCCCCCATCATCTTTAATCCTTACAAAATCCCACAGGTGTCCTCATCCCTGTTGAGGGAGAAATGACCCCTGCTTTATCAGCTCCTTGCCCAAGGTTACGTGGTGATGACCCCGCAGCCCAGGATCTGAGTGCAGATCACCCCAACTGAAACCCTATTTTCAAAAGCTGTGTGACCTTGAGCAATGCAGGTCCCTCCACTGTGACACAGTGAATAATAATAAAAATTCATGTTGTGGAAAGACTTGCAGAATAAATAAATCAAAGTAAATAAAATAACTCCTACCTATCAGGTTTGCTGTCCGGATTAAATGAGTTGATATAGGAAAGTGCTTTGTAACCTGCAACACACTGTACAAATTTTATCATTATTATTTCAAAAAATATGTCTGCTCCCAGAAAATAAAACTGCCCGTGCCATGTATTTATGACAACATGCCTCAGAAACAATTCCCATTCTGATGGGCCGCCTCCCTATCATGTTATTAAAAGGTTAAGGAAAATGAACAACGGAGGATTAAGATTAGATCTTTCACACATGAAACCACAAAATCAATAGAGCTCCGTAATCCATCCAGCGATATGAAGAAATAGACTGAGCGCCTGGAACGATCACTCAGGGAAATGTCAACAGGTATTGACAAGAAGCTTGGCAAGGCGGCCTCGGTCCAGGCTCGGCCTCGGCCTCGGCCTCCCTGGCTCGGGTACCCCCCTGGCATCCAGAAACTGGCATCCTGAGAACATAGAGTGGGGAGCAAAGGGAGGGAGCGTTTCCATCTCCCAAAGTTCTGCAGAATTTCTTTTTCTGAAATTGGGTCAGAGCTGTTTGGAAAAAATGATAGGCTAAGCAGCCCCGCAGGGAGCCTGTGATTACACCTATTTGTGGTCAATATAAAGCCCATGTTTTAAACTTGCTGTGATTATCCCTGTGCTGTGATGGTCATTATCCCTGTCATTCTTATTCAGCATTTCGAGAATGCCCAGCTCTCCCCAGACACCTGTGGGATTGGGGCCAAGGCTGAAAGCTCAAAGCAGCGCATCCTTCTTGGAGGATCTATTCTCCCTGCTCACCTGGGAAGGTTCACCTGGAGCTCCCTGGGGAAGGTGAGTGTTTTGGTGGGATTTTTAAGCCCAAAGTCTGAGGTTTGGCCTGGACACTTAGGCTGGCCCTGAAATGCTCAGGTGCCTCATCTACAGTCACTGTCATACTTAATGCACAGGTGGGAGCCTGAGAGTCAGAAAGAAGATGTGACTCTCCAAGGACACACGCAGGTAGTATGCAAATTTGAGGGATGGGAGTGAACCTCATTCTCTGGTGTGAGCCCCAGCACTTTTCTTTACACACCATTCCACCTCATAGAAGATTCTTGTAACTGGACTTGATGCCGGGTTCTAGTCATCAGGTAGAATTCTACATCTGGGAAAGGTCCCCTCTCTGGCCCTTTGCACACTTGTTCTTGGACTTGACCTTTAACTTCCCAGCCTCCAGAACTGTGAAAATCCTTGGAGTTCAGAGTCAGGGTCCAGAGAAGGGAGGCCTGACAATTGGGGTAAATAAACCATTGCCATTGATACAAGCTGAATAACATTACTAACGCTAATACGTATAAGTGTACTCCTTGAGACCCATGTGTTGTGCTATTTTGTGTATGTCAACTTATCCACCTTTACATGAGTTGGGTATCACTAGCCCATTGTTTTCAGACAGGAAAACAGCTTAGAAATACAGCTCAGTAAGTGCAGAAGTCCACAGCTAATAGACTGAACATTTGGATCCCCTGAAACTCATAGATTGAAACCTAATCCCTGGTATGATGTGGAAGTGGAGCTTTCAGGAGGTGATTGGTCCTGAGGTGGGGCCTTCCTGAATGGCTACTGCCCTCATGAAAGAAACCCCTGAGCTCCCTCCTTCCACCAGATGCGGCCCTGGCCAGAAGATGGCTCTCACCAGACACTGTACTGACTTTGGACCTCCCAGCTTCCAGAACATAAGACAAGCATTTCTGTTGTCTGAGTCGCTCTGGCCTTTAATGTGGCAGCCTAAATGGACTCGACACCCACTTCTGCACCATGCAGCAGGCTTGCAGCGTGTGCCCTTACCCTCTGCTCCACGGTGCCTCTCTCATGAGATGGCTTATTCCCCATGCCTGCCTCACATACGGAGATGCTATCCATCACCAGGGCAAAGAGAAACCACCAGGGGGAGCGATGGCAGACCTTGACAAATGCAGTTACTCAAGCATGGTCCAGAGCTGGTACACACATGCATTCAAGATAGCAGAAACGTGCAGTACTATTTTAAACAAAAATCAGGATTATATTTACTCAAGATTCCTAAAATAACTTATTTGTACATCAAACCACCACAGCCTTCCGTGAGTTGGTCAGTCAGCATGATTTAGATGCCCAGAGGACTTGGCCTTGACTCAGGCTGTGCTGTTTATTGACTGCTGTGGGGGTAGCCATGCTCACTGAGCCAGGGCGCCTCCCTCCAGTGCTGCGAGACTGGATCCTGGCTGCACCTGGACAGATATTAATGTTCCCTCCTGAAAAGAGGTTTTATTCTCTTCTGGCTTTGGGCACTCGGGTGCTAACATCTTCACATCAGTGCACAGTTTCAGGAGCCCATCCAAGTCAGCAGTCTAGCTAGAGGGTCCGCATAAATTGAAAGTATAAAATTCACAACCAGAATGACATCAATAATGGTGTTTATAGTTAGACAGATGTTGATTTATCATGTACACCTGAAACCTATATAATGTGGAAGAAAACAGTATTTCAATTGATAAAGAGAAGGAACAGCAAATAAATAGATCAAAACCAAAAGGTATTATTGATGGAGGCCCTCTTCTCTAAGGGCTGTGTGTAAGCCCTTTCACCTTCTTGTTATACTTAAGCAACTTTCTTAGTTGCTTTATTTTTTTACCCAGGTAAAATTGGCTCCAGCACACACATGACTCAGTTATAGAGTCAGTCATACCTCTTCAGATGCTTGTCAGCGCACCACACTGACCACCAAGGCCATCATGCCCCCTCCACCTGAGCCAAGTCACCTACACAAGGCCACTCATCCAGCAGTAGCAGGAGGCAGGCTCCCCAGACAGACACCCTGACTGTAGCGTCTGGTCTCCTAATGTGGTGGTGAGACAGGCCAAGCATCCTGTGTTTGTTGACTGCACAGTTAAACAGAATCATGTGCAATGCACCATGGGAATGCTGGGCTGGGCTTCTGCTGTCAGACTGGATGCCTTCCTTGGCTAGGGGGATCATCTCCAGGCAGGTAGGACCAAGTCTCCTTGTTCTGCATTGCTTGTAAAATCTGAATCTCTTCAGAGTGTCCCTGCTCTTCCCTCTCACTCAGTCTCTGGATGCATCATTTCCATGTACCTGTGCTCTTGAAACCCTTCGAAGAAAGCTCTTGGTCTTTACATCTGCCAGTTCTCAAAGTCCATGGCAAGCCTCGAAGTCAGAGAATCCTGCTTCTCCTGGAGGCTAGCAAGGACATTCCGTGGGATGGGTGGCATAGGGGCATACCTGTATCTCCAGTCAAAAGCCTCCACCTTCCTCTGGGAACTATGTTCTCTGCATCAGTGACTTTAAAAAGGAAGATACTTTTAGACTCTCTGTGTGGAGAAGATTCTTTTAGACTCTTTGTGACTAAAATTTATGTTTAAAAAAAAAAAGGCAATCTCATCTTCAAACAGTGCTATCTCCTTGATATGCACTGGTCTCCAAAGGTGCTTCCCAATCAACTAACCCTCCCTGTGTTCATATCCTCCCAGTCCACACTCAGTGGACCCACTTTAGACGATAGAGTGTGATGGAAGCAGCGCTGCACCCATTTCAGTCTAGAGCCTTAGGAAGACCCAGCTGCTTCTGCGTTTATGCTCTTGGGCGCCCAGAGCTACCAGAAAAATGGATGTTTTAGCTCTGGGGTAGTTCTCTATGGCAAAACCAGAGAGTAAGAACAGTGTGGGACACCACATGACATCAGTAATTCAGAAGTGCCCCCGTCACCACCCTAATGCTATCAGAAAGCACATGGTCTTACTATGTACAGTTACTCAAGTTCTATGCAGTTATTAGTGGTTATTCCTTCTGTGAAACTGGAATCTCTCTGTGGGCAGGGATCCAATGGTAGAAGTTACTGCTACATTTTCCACTTTAGTACAGGACTCTGTGCATGGTAGACCTTGAAAAGATACGTTTTTGAATGAATAAGTGAATTTGTGTGAAGGCCACACTGAGTCTTCCAGATTGAGAAATCGTTCATTTGCTAGGTTAAGGAGTTTGAATTTGATCCAGCAGTGAATGAATGAACAGATCAAAAAAGGTGGCTTAAATTTTACTATTTGCCACCATTAATCCAGAAAATCAATGCAACTACTTCATCCCTTGAGTTGTTTAAAGTCCACTAGGTAATTAGTTTCCTGGCATATTGCCAGGTAGAATCCCATTTTCCTTCCACACACATTTCTAGCATTTCTGGGGATACCTGGAATATAAAGTAAGTACTCTTTTTTTTTTTTTTAAATGACCTATAGCTTGGTATGAAAACATTTGCATGAATGTGTTGCTCTGAGTTGATTTTTGAGCTGTTTCGATGCCTATGCCAATAATGTTGGTGGGCATCACAAGGTCAGTAAGATACCCTGATTTTGAAAAACAAAAAAGTGCCTACAATAGAAAATTTGATGTACTACACTCCAGTATTAAATATGTAATTAGATTTAGACCCTGAGAACTTGGGTGACCTGTAAGCCCTCCACCTTGCTCACCTGCGAATATTAGGGACACTATTGCTTCCTGATCAATGTTTAAAAATCTCTCCCTGTTTTGAAGACACCATTGAAAACAAACCCTTTTTTCCCTACCACCAACTTTTATATTTCTTGACCCCTTTTCCCTCTCTTTTAGCCTCGAAAACCACATTCATTTATTAATGTCCATTGTTCTTTTTATAAGTATTTTCCTTTGTCAGATCATCCACTCTATATTTATCCAATATTTGTCATTCTAACTTGCTTTACTTCACATAACCCCCTGAATGTTCTTCCATGTTTCTACAAATGGCAATATTTTATCTTTCCTTATGACTAAGTAGTATTCCTCAGTAGTGTAACTCATCATAGTAGTATAATTCATCTTCTTCCATCAGTGGTCATTTAGGATGCTTCCATGCCCCAGGTAGTACAAACTGTGCTGCATTAAACAGTGTAGAACATATAGTTTTTTGAGTTGATGTTTTCACGTTCTTTGGATAGACGCCCAGGGATGGAATTGCTGGATTATATGGTATTTCCTCTTTTAATTTTGTAAGCTAAGTCCAGACCAACATAAACCACCAAGTGTATGTTACCACTAACAGTGTGTTAGGGCACCTCTTTCTCTACATCCTTTCCAGGAAAACATAGATTTTATCATTGTCATACACCACCTCTGTACTTCTAGCATTTCCTCTTTACCCCTTCTTCTCACGTATTCTATTAGGTCCTCTCTAATCTGAACTCTGGCCAATGGTCAGGAGCCAAGCAGTGTGCACATGCTGACATCTGTCCACCTGGTCTCAGAGCTGACTGTCACCATCATTAGTGCCAATGAGCTATTTGTGGCTCACTTATATTTTCTGCACTGACTTGCTTTTAGTTTCCTGTATCTATTCCTCCTGACTTATAACCAGAGAGAAAACTGCATCTATACTTTCTAGACCCTCTAAAGTAGACCAAGACACCTGTGTGTAGCTACAGAAAAATGCCTATTAGTAGTTTACAAACAGACATGCACAGATGACACAAAATTCTCAGGTTTGTAAAAATGAAGGACAATCAAAATCCTGGAATACAAAAAGTATCTTCTCTGCTAAAAAGGCCCCACCTTCCTGCCACTAGGGCTGTGTCATCAACATTGGCTGCTTACTTATATTTAAACTATGACCCTTTACCTGAGCGTGCTGCTCATCCTGTGTTGTAAAGGGAATTTTGGGAAGGAGACCTATCAGTTTAGATAACACTAGTCACTGTAACAGAAAATCAGCAAAATCTCAGCGGCTAGCTAAAAATCTATTTCTTGCTCATGTGTAGCCTAATCAACAGAGAGGAGGGGAATCCAGCTCCTGGTCATGCAGGAACCCAGGTTGCCAGAGACTCTGCCCTCTTCAGCACTGACTTCCAAGGTCATTCTGGAATCCACATCCAGCTGGCAGGTGAGCAAAGGAGAGAGTGTGGGATTGCACATGGGAGGCTTTTCTGGGGCAGCATAAATGGCATGCATCCCTATCTCCCATGCGACCTTAGTCACAGGACCAAGAATAGTCATAAAAGGAGCCAAGAACTGTAGTGTAGCTGGGTGCTTCAGAGGAAGGGAAATGGGGGAGGGGCGACAGGAGGGACCCATGAACTGAGACACTCTGCCACAGAAGAATGAGGCTCAATTAATTTTACTGGCTATCTCCCACCCACCCCCCATTTCTTATTTTTCTAGTAGGGAATAGAGCCATTTCTGTTTCTTGTCTGGGTTTTGCTTTTCCCCAATTAGTCCTCCAAACACCTCTTTGTCCACGCAGCCCACCCACCCTTCTCTCTGGTACAGTTTGAGCCACACTGGAGATAATACTTCTGCCCAGGATAAAGAGACCCAATGGGCACAGCCCCCCCTAGTGTTAGCACCAAGGTCTGCTAAGGGTTCTTTAAAATCAGTTCCCCTGTCCCGGGGAAAAGCCTAGAGTGAAAGCATCAGAGATCAGGGCATGCCAGACACTAATCAAATGTCTAGAACTAGGAGAGGGGGCAAAGCCTGCCCTCCACGATCCAGGGAAGGTAAGCCTGGAAGAGAACACTCCCTTTAGGGTGGACAAACCTGTGCCCTTTAATCCCCCGGTGGGGGTGACAAAGGAGGTGATGTGCGTGGCCCAGAACAGTGCTGCTCTGAACAGTGAGCTCAGCACCAGGCACTTAATACACCCTCCTTCACAAACAGCCATAATCTCAGTCATCATAATCCTACCTTTGTGCAAAGCTGCATAGTTTACAAAGCCCTTCACAAATAGTATGTTATTTACTTCTCTCTGTAACAGAAGACAGATATTATGTTTATGCTTCCTCTCCAGCCTCGCTGCCGCCGCCCTAATTCAGGCCTTCATCATTCTCCGTGGACTATTATAACAGCCTCCTAACCAGTCTCTCTGCTCCAATTTGCCTCCCTCTAATCCATTCTCTACACTGCAGCAAGAGTAATCTCTCTCACAAAGAAAGCTGCCTGCTCCTTCCCCTCCTAACACCCTTCAATAGCTCCCCCTTGCACTTAGGATAAAATCCATATCATTAGCACTGCCCATCAGGCCCTATGTGATATGGCTCCTGCCTGCCTCTCCAGCCTCACTTCTTTCCACTACCCATGCTGAACTCTGCTCTAGCGATGCCGAGTTCCCACAGCCCTGTGTGATTTCTCACCTGTGTATCTTGTTATGCTGGCCTCTCTCTCTGTAATATCACATGCCCTTCCTTTAGATTCTTTGATTTGCTAATTCCTCTTCATCACTTCAGGACTGGCTCAAAAATCACTCCTGAGAAACTTTCACCAATGACCACACACATATGCACACACGCACACATATACACATGCACACACGTAAATTATATGGTGCTGTCATCATTACAGTGCCCTGATGGTCCTGTGTGCCTCTGTGCACCAGGTTGTCAGTCTCATAGAGAAAGTCAAGTCCATATTCATCTTTACAGCCAGGTGCCTAGGATTGTGCCTTGCCTCTAGTTGGCTCTCAATAAATGATTATTGAAATATTCTTTCAACAAGTCTGCATTTTAAATTAAGAGCTTAAAGGACTTGACCAGGCTATTAACTAATAAATGGGGGGTGGTATATGAAATGCTGATCTACATCTCTCTGACTCCCCAGGTACTCCAGATTACCCCCATACTACCTTCAAAGGGACCACAGATAATTTTATGAGCTGAAAATAATATCTCTTAAAGGAATTTTTTGTTTTATTTTGTCTTGTTTTTACTTCTTTTGAATCTAATATTTTGAGAATATGAGGAAAGCTATGGACTTTCCCCCAGAAAAATGAAAATATTCCTTACATTTCGTATATAACATAAGTGTATATTAGTCAGAATAAGGTAGCTGTTGCTGCAGTGACAATATAAACCATAAAATCTCAATGATATAACACAACGAAAGTTTAATTCTTACTCATATAAAGTCCTTCTGGGTTAGGAGGGGCTGGCCTCTACCTAGTAAGTGTTTTTCTACCAGCAAGATTCTATAGTCTCAGCAAATGCTTCCAGATTCCTGGGATAGGAGAAGAAAGAAATGGAGAAGATACATTTGCTTCTAACTGCATGAAAGTGGCACTTGTCTGTGGTAAATTGTAAAATGTCCACAATTTCCTTCCATTTGTGTCTGCACACCCCTTTGCAAAGTGTCTCTGCTTCTCCTCCTGTCAACAGGTTTACTATGTAGGTCTTATCTCTTGAATGCACGCTTTGCCATAGCTAATTCCAGTGGGGCCTCAAGGAACTTAATGCTAGTAGAGGCTTGAAAAGTGCTTGTGCATATGGGCTCTTCCATCTTTGCTGCCTTTCAGCACCAGGAGATCACCCTGAAGAAGCCAAAATCATTCTGTTGGAGACCTATGACTCAGTTACCCCGTGATGTCCACGAACAGCCACAGCACTTTACATCCAGAATGAATTATCATCAGGCAAGTAAGGCCATCCTACATCACTGAGATCATGTGAGTGAACCCAGGAAAGCCCCGCATGGCATCCAACTCAGCCCCAAACTACCCAATAACCAAAAAACTTATGAGCTAATACATGACTATATTTTCAGCTACTAATTTTGAGGATTAGTTGTGATGCAGTAAAACCTAATACAAAAATAGGTACGAGGAGCTGGAATGTGCTACCATAACAAAATCAAAGACATATGACATTAATGGCTGGGTCTCAAAGGCTGGAATATTAAAAACTGTTAGTGGAGACCTAGAGTTACAAATTCCTATGTACAATTTAAAGGCCTACAGACACAGGACGAATTTAAAAAACGCTCTCCTGGTCTGTGTCCTTTGGACCACACTTCTAGACCAGAGGAATGATGAGATAAAACATCTGAATAGAGACATAAAACTTAGTAGCTATGGAACCACATCTCAGGCGTGGAAGTTGATACTTAGTTTCTTGGTTTATTGTATAGGTCAAACAAGATGGGGGGAAAATGTTAAATTACTAACAACTGTCTATAAAAATATTACTTTTCTATTAATTTAAATTATTATTATGAATTATTATCACTGAAGTTTGAGGTTGCCTTGCTCCTGGTGGGACCTCAGGTGAGCATACCGGAAACCACCAGGGGGCACTATGAAGTTGGAATTCCAGGAAAACTTGGAATCTGAAACCAAATAATCCCAGGAGAGTCGATTGCGAGCGCTTATTGAAGACTTTCTTGACATTAGTCTGAAAATAAAGAAAAATCATATTTAACCAACTGGCCTGTATCCTGGGCAGAGGGAACAGCGTGGACAAAAATCTAGAGGTTAGATAGCAATGATTTATTTCTCTAACTGCTTAGCGGATTCCTCTAGGAGCCCATTATGTCGAGGACCCAGAAAGGGTACCCTATCTTGTATGGATGTGACTTCCCTTAAATGCAGAGTGACACAAGAGGGGACATGGATCTTTCTTGAAACACAATTTTCTGCTTGTTTACAAATGATTAACTACCACAATCAATTGTGTCAAAGTTCAGGTCGCCACATCCTTTGGGACAGTAGTGAGCTGGTGCCTGTGCTTGGGCTGATGATAACAGAAATGAGCACGGGGGTCCGACAGCAGCGCTTGCATGCTGTGCCCTGGGCACCATTCATGTGAAGGGACTACAGCCCTCTACAACTGTCCATCTGTCCCCTCCCTTATCTTCTTGATTTCCATTTCCAGCTGCAGCTGCTCCAGCAGACATGGCAAGATGGGGAGAAAGCTGCACTCAAGGGTTCTCCAGCCTGTGTCAGGAAGTGGGTTATGGGCTTAATATTTCATACATTAACATATTCAAACCTAAAGGAGCCCTAAGAAATAGGTATTGATGAATTGTTACCCCCATTTTACTGATGAGAAAATAGTGTTAAAGAAATTAGTAGCATGTTTAATGAAATGAAGTCCAGCCAGTGTTCTCTCTAGCCTACCTTCAAGTTACCTGCTGCCTTTCTCCTCCAAGGTCCCTCACCCACACCTTCCATGTGAATAGCCACAGGACAGTCACCTGCCACCTCCAGGTAGTCCTTAATGGACCTCAAATTGGTTTCATAAATACCAGGTTAGTACAGTTTGGACTTTAACTTGTTGATTCAGCCAATGGCATATTTTCTCTGAGTTTGCAATATGGTTTTTCACACCACGCGTCTGTGCTCCTCACCGCAAGCAGAGTAGCTACCCTCCCCAGGCTGGGAATCGGGGCTGATGCTCCAGCCATGCTGGAAGCTGAAAACATGAATGAAAACATCTGTCCCACCTCTGGGCACAGGCCATCTGGAAATTGAAAGGGTATCACAGTGGCTTGGATGATTCCATTTCAAGAGAGACTTAGTGTAACGTTTGCTTTTAATCCCATTTAGTAGTGACGCCACATATAGATGACAGAGTAATCAGTGCACTTCTCAGAATAGTGAGAAGATGAAGGATGAAGATTGCTTCTAGGCTCAAATAAAACAGTTCCGTTTACCACAACCCTGAAGCAAAGACAGTGGGTCTCTTCTGACCTTAAATGTGGGAGTGGAGAGGTGAAGGGCAAAGGTGTTTCTTGAACAGATGCTTCTCTCTCTTGTGACTCTTGCAGATTACTAGCAAGGAGTGGAGGCAACTGTTAAAGCTGCCTGATAGCAATCATCGCCTATGCTCTTCTTCCCGAGGAGGTCACAGAGGCTGTCTATTTCCCCCCAAATACAGTGACATCTACATACATTATGTAATTACAACTACATTTACTTGGATAGTTATTTGCTTACAGTTAGTCTTTTTTATAACACTTACTGGTGAAAATGTTCACATTGAGTATCTTAACTGACTCTCTGACTGATAAGTGGGTGAATACTCCAAATCTTACATATGCAGAAACAGAACCAGAGACAGTTAATAGGAGCATCAGCTCTCTTATAGAAAGAGCCCACAGTAGGTGTCTGGCACTGTTCAAATTTTGGTTTTTTATTTACTTATGTTTTAAATTTTATTTTTATTTATTTGCATAGAAGGACTAGGTGTGGGGGTTGAGAGGATTCACCAGAGACAGAGTGGGGAGCAGAACAGGTAGATCTACTGAAATACACTGCTGAGGGGAGCAGCAGGGGAAATAGGAGGAGAGGACTAATGCATCTCCTGTGGGCCACCTCCTGGCTGGGAATCAAATTCAGGCCACAGCAGGGATAGTGCTGAGACTTAATCACCTAGGCCACCAGGGGGGCTCTGTTCAAAGTGTTTTAAATGTCTGGGTTTATTTTGTCTTCACAATAGTCCTGTGGATGAGTCCTATGATGACCTTTGTTTCATAGATAAGGAAACATGGGCTCAGGGAGGTCACACAGCAGGGAACCATACACAAAGAATTGGAACTCAGGTGGGATCTAGAGCGCTGCAGCTTCTTTCCAATTTGCTCAAAATCACACAGCTAGAAAGAGTCACAATTGGAAATAGAATTGGAAGCCTGGCCTATCTGACTCCAACTCTAAAATCTTACAGGTCTGAGCGCTCTGAATGGCCTCTTCTAAGCCCTTTACTTATGTCAACATATTTAATCCTCACCGTTTTGCAAGTGAGGAAGCGTGGGAAGAGAGCAAAAGTAACTTGCCCATGGTTGCAAAGCCAGTAAGTGGCAAAACCAACGAGGACTTGAACCCAGGCTGCCAGGACCTGGGACCTGCAGTCCAGATTATTGCTTCACTAACAGCCTATCCTCTCGGGGACTTACCCAAAACTGTTACAGATGTATCAACACAAATTCCTGTAGAGTCCGCCATCCTTGGTATTGGTTTCTAGAGTCACGGGCAGAGTCACCGGTAAGTTTTCTGTCCGTGCAAAGTCTAAGAGAGTCCCAGCCATTGGTGGCTTTCTGTTTACTTGGTGGAAGGGTCTGTTTGCTCTACGGAGACAGAGGCTGACCTAACACTGACTGTGCAGGTTTTTCATGGATCTTGGAGCCTCAACCTGTTCTCCTGTCACAGAGAGAAAATGAAGCTAACCCAGACAAGGACTCAGAGGGTGCCGGTGGAGCTGATTCTCTGTGCTGCCCTGGCTTGGCTCAGTGTGCCTGGCTCCAGGTAAGTGACAGTTACAGCTGAGTCCCCAATCAACAATATAACAGGGACTAGAAAGCCACACAATGCTGACCGTCTCTTTGCCGTGTGTCTATGGAATAGGGAACATCTCTTAAAGCAATTTGCATGCATCTGATAAAATAATATCAACAGCTCTCTTCAAATTACTGTGGAACCAAATGGCTGACTTCAACAAAAGTTCCTGTACAAAACTGACATGTTTAAATGTATTTTGTCATGCTGAGAAGAATAGGATACTCGTTCTGTATTCTGAACAAAGTCTTGGTGTGATTTTTTTATGCAAAAGAAAATTTGTTATATATGAGGGGAAGAGATCCAATTCCTATCAATGATCTTAATATATGAGAGTAACCCATTCTACCTGCTTATCAACCCCAAATCTTTGGGCTCTGAGGTTCTTTGTCTGTCTGTCAATCTCTCTCTTTCTCTCTCTCTCAACACACACACACACACACACACACACACACTCCAGATGTTCCCAGCAGTTCACTGCTGATTTTTTTCATCAATTTTTGGTATCCATTAATAGAGTTAAAGACAGAAAAACATCTGAATAAAAGCTTAAACAATTTAAGTGAATGCTCAAATTTGGGTTCCAGTGACTGAGCAATCTGGGGGTCTTTCTGGAGCTTGGGAAGCCTCTGCCCTGAATGGAAGCACTCAGGCCTCCTAGGCCTCCTTGTGAGCAGTCTGATGTGAAGAAGGCTAATGCCTTTCCTTTTATTCAGTGCTGGCTCCACACAACCTCTCAATATGAGAGCACCTAGCACCAAGTGGACACACACCTTGGTGTCAGTCCCCAGTGGGCATCCCTGAGAGCAGGGCAATGAGTATTCACTCCCCAATGAGCACTCAGTAGTGGCTATTATTATAATCAATTGTCGCTACTTGGGCCCTAGAAGAACTAAGTAAGTGTCTAAGGACTTTCTTGTGTGTAGTATAAGCAGAGAATCTTTCAAGGCCCAAGGAAATGTGTCTGGAATGAGGACTTAAGGGGTCAAGGCAACCCTACCCACAGCATTGACCCCTACATGAGGACCCTTTTTAGGCTCTGCATACAGCATTGAGGAAGACACAGATTGCTCATGGTCTCACTGGGAATGGGTCATGGGTCCAGCTGTGTGCACAATTGCCAGAGAAGGAAAACCAGAAAGGGGTGAGCAGTTCTACTCACCTTGGGGTTTGTGAAGTCTTCTAGAAGAGACTCCCTGGAGTTGGAGGTTTGCAAATGTATAGGTGTTTGCCAAATAGCCTAAGGGTAAAGGGAGCAGCGAGCTGGGGAAGCAGCCTAGGCAAAGACTTGGAAAGAAGGTGTGAGAGAGCCTGGCTTTTCTAGACACTTCAAGTCCACTTCAGCAAGCCTGAGCACAGGCCACTCTGGGAACTACAAGAGCACAGACAGAGGAGGAGGAGGAAGCAGGAGTCACACGTGGGTGGAGCTGGGGGGATAGAGTGCCTGCCAGCTGAGGGGCTTGGACCTCATCTTCTGGAAATGGGGAGATGGGGAAGGATTTCAAGCAGAGGAGCCCCATCATTTATGATGAAAAAGTTCACTTGTGGTAGGAAGTGGACAAGACTAAGTAGGTGACTTGAGTACAGGTTAGGAAAACAGTTTTCCAGCGATGTCACGTGATGGGAATTATCTCTTATTTGTACCATGTACAAGAGAAAATTGACCCTCAGAAGGGATCCATTCCTGTTTAGTGGGTCTCAAGCCCTTCCCTGAATCCAGGCTAGCATGCTGGCGCCCACACAATCCCCGTAAGGCAGTCCTGAACATGGTATTTGAATTCCTGATATGAAATGGACCAATAGTCTTTAGTTCTGGAACAGAACATACAGGGACTTCCTTCATATTAGCTAAGAGTGTTTTTCATATTACTTCTCTTGTAATCAAGTCAGATGAAATAACCATGCACTGTCCTAAGACCTGTGACTTATTTATTTTCACCATTCAGCGGGCACTCAGACAAATCAGCTCTAATTCTGGAGCTAGTTGCTCTAGGTGCCACTGTTGACAAATTTTCACAGAGGAAACTGAGGCTCAGAGGAGGGATGTAGCCATCTTAAAGTTACTCAATTAATATGTAACAAAAAGTGGATTCAAATCCAGTTTGTTTTTTTCCTGCTCCCAGAGCCTTTACATATTCCTAAATCTTTCTGCCCCTGGCTATGGCCTTATCTCTTCTCTACCTGCAATGTGTGTCTGCTTTTCTGGGCTCTGCCTTTTCTCTATCTCTGGGCCCCATATTTGTTGCCTTGAGATTGTTACTTTAAATTTCATGTCTACAGCAGCAAATGACAGAGAGAAGAGAAATTGAAAACCTGCCACCCAGAAGCTGCTCCTTCTAACAAAGAGGAAGGATGCTCTTTGCGAAGGGGATGCAGCTGCCTAACAAATTGTGTGTGACAAGAAAGTTGTTGTGTCAGGGCATTTCTACAGAAGCCAAAATACATTGACGTTCCCCATCTATATAAGCTGATCGCTCACAATTTACTGCTGACCTAATCCTGCCGTCCTACTTGGATCCATCTTTATTTTGATCAGTCTCCTGTTAGGAACATAGTGGGAGATAGAAAGCCAGTGAAATAACATCCATATGCTGGCAGCAACATTCCTCACACCTCAAGGAAAGGAACCTTCTTGCCAGGACTTAGGTAGAAAGACATGTTCCAAAGAGCTGCAGATGGGTGTTTATTGCAGCATTATTTGCAATTGCAAGACATTTGGAAAATATAAATGATCTTCAAAATGGAAAAAGGATAAGTCAAATGCAATTTATGTCTTAGGGTAGAACATCTAGATTTTTAAAAAAAGTAGATCTCTGTGAACCACTATGGCCAGGCCTCAGAAAGACAATGGTGATGGCAAAAGCCAACTTTAGGCAAGTGAACAGTGTAAGAAGGACATAAAAGCAATATTACCATGTGGCTGTGCAAATGTACGTAAAAGACTAGAAGGGTACACACCAAATTCATAGAAATAGTGAATTTTCCTCCTCCTAAAGAGGAGAGGGAATGTAAAAATTCACTGTGAAATTTATAGTATTTTTTTCTCAAATTGCATTAATTTGTTAAAGAAAGAAAAGTATATATACATAGGTATATGATGGGGGGTACAACTTCACAACTCCCCATGTGCACACGCTTCAGTCACATTCTACCAAGCCTCCAAGCCCCAGGCCCAGTTCCCTCCTTCCCCATACCTCCTCTAACCCCATCTCCCTTCCCCTCAATAATTAGTTTGGTTTTCACTGAGTCCAAGGATTATTTTTTGCTGTGCTTTGCCAGTTTGTTCTAGCTGGCTATTTAAAAAAAAATAGATTTGAAGGAAAGTAACAAAATGTTAACAAGAATCAATCCTGGTTGTGAGTACATGGGTGTTTATCATTCTTTTTTTCATATTTTTATAATGTTATAGTACATATTACTTATTGAATAATATATAGTATATATATTATATATAATTGTATTTTCTATTATAGGTACTTATTTGTAATATATGTAATTATATGTAATAATATAGTACATATTATTTATTTCATTTTTTGAAATTAAAAACATACAAAGGATTTTGAATGACAGACATCATGTCACTTGGTGACAACATTTCATGTTTTGTTTTGTTTTTTTTCCCAAATTCCTGTCTTTGTTTTTAATGGTAATTCATGGGTGTGGAAGACACAGTTATATCCACACATGGGGCTCCATGCTCTTCCCAGGAATTAAAGATGCAATTTTATGCCAGCCTTTCTTTCAGATTCGCATTTCTAGTCCTAATAAACCACACATATTAGCAGATGTAATTTACAAACATACTATTTATGCAGCTGATTACTTCATTATATCACCACCTCCATAATGAAAATTGGGTACAAAAATGAGAGATCTGTTGGTTATAACTACTTTTTGCCAAGTTCCTTCTATAAGCGATCATCTTGCCCATTAACAAGCTTGCAAATCTCAAAGAAGAAAATAATTGTGACTCTTAATAGAGTGTGTGCACATTACTTAGCCACTCAGTCTCAACTGTGGTCCAGAATTAGGTTGATAGTAACTATTTCTTGGTCAAATGAGAAGAGGATTGCAGAGCTGTCAAATACACATTTCGAAGAGCTAAATTACAGACAATATTGTTTTGTCAAGTCTGAGAAAAATCAGCAAATAAGAGTACCTTCTGAGCACGCCCCCTGCAGGGATGCAGCATCCTGTCTCGCGTAACCGCTGTATCCATCTGTGGCTTCCAGTAGTGTCTTTGACCTTTCGTTAAAGATCCAACTTTACTAGGCAATTGATTTTTGCTGGTCTCTGGGGCGGTCATGGAAATGGATTTCACTGTAGTTAATATTATCCCCTTTTTAGGACTTTTGCCAAGTCAGATATATTGTTAATGACCTTGTCTGGAGTGATATACTATGTCTTTGAGACAGTGGAAACTGTGTGATGCTCTCCCTAACGGCTCAATCTTGGACACAGGAATGAAAGAGACCTTGCATGGATACAGAGCGACCGGTGTCAGGAACGCTGGCCCAGTTCCCTTCCAGGCAGCTGGGGCCATGGACATAGCACAGGCTCTTGGGTCAAACAGACATCGGCACAGACCCCAAGCCCTGCACATAGTGGCTCATGACTCTTGGTCATTCCCCTCATCTGTGCAGGTGGCAGTGCTCCATGGCTGTGTCCCAGCACTGCTGTTAAGATTAAATGAGATAGCATGTATAAAATGCCTCACATGGGACTTAACACCGCCAGGGTATTCAGCAAAACTTAGCTCTCTTTTTATTCTTTTCCTTTTTTTTTTTTTTTTGCCTTGAAAAGGAATATAGGTTACATAGGATGTAATAGTGCCATACCCTCTTTCAGACAGGAAATAATAGACATCGTAATACATAGGGAACCTGAAGCCCTAGACAGATTAAATAACATGCCCAGTCATTCATTCCCTCTTATACTCAACGCCCCACTGTGTGCCAGGAACTGACAAAAAGGGTTGGGTTGCCTTGATTTTTAGGCATATTTCAGGTCTCATTTTGTTTGAATGCTCTGCAGATGTGACACCGTCTGCCTTCTCCACCCAGCCAAGGCTCACGTCCACTCCCCAGTCTCCCATTCTGTGGCCTCAGTGGGAACCCATCAGTCTCTTCTGGTTGGTTGGTAGCACTGATATTCCCCCAAAACCTGTTCGTGTTCTGCTTCCCTCCAAAATAACCTCTTCTTCCTTAGCTTTTACAGATGTTTACTGAAGTAGAATCATTGGAATAGACATAACTTTCAAGTGTACAACATTACAATTTGACAGTTGTGTATACTTGATCTTGATTGCCAACAAAAGTCTATTTTCCACCCACCCCCATAGACTTGACTTCCCTATCCATTTTCACCCATCCTCTAGCCACCTTTCCCTCCAGTAACCCCTAATCTGGTCTCTATATTTAAGAATATCTGTGCTGTATTTTGCTTTGTTTCTTTATACTCTACATCTGAGTGAAATCATTTGGCCTTTGTCAATCTCTGCATAACTGACCTTGCTGAGCATCATACCTTCAGGTTCCATCCATGTTTTCATAAAAGGCAACATTTTTTTATAGCTGAATAGTGTCCATGTGTATATGTGTGTGTCATGTCCTAGCTTTTCCAGACTTCATCCAGTCTGTGTGTGTGTGTGTGTGTGTACACATATACCACATCTCCTTTATCTACTTCTCTGTCAGAGGGTACTTAGATTGTTTTCAACTCTATGTTAATGTGAGTAATGCTGCAGTGAACATAGAAGTGCCAATATATTTTTGAATTAATGCTTTTGTATATTTTTCTGATAAGTACCCAGATGTGGAATTGCTAGACAATGTGATTCCTCCCATAGTTTATCATGATTTTCATGATCCAAGCTATATCTCTAAATCAAATCTCTCTCCTGAATTCCAAACCCATAGAGGAATCAGTTACTGGATGACTGACTCTACACAGCTGGAGTTTAGCATATCCCAACCACACCTACCCCCAACAACTCCTTTGCTCCTTTGTTTTCCACCCATGCATACTCAAACTGGGAACAGACATCAACCTAAAACCCTTCCTCTCTCTCTTACACTCTGTCCATCACTCTCCATTTCACCTGAGCAATACCTCATTACTCTGCCTCCTCTTTCTTCTGTGACATTGCCATAGTGCAGGCTCGCATTATTCAGGAGTTCTACTGCATAAGCCTTGCACCTCCTTTTCCGGTTTCTAGGTCTCCCTATCCCATCCATCCTCCATACTGCTGTGATAGCAGTGCTTGAAAGCATGTCTCTGAATTCTGCAAACTTAAAAACCTCACCTACTGGATAAAGTCTGGAATATCTAGGACATGAGACACATTTCTCTTTTCCTATTGCAAGACAAACTAAAGGTTCCCCCAGGAAGAACCTATGTGTTGTATTTCTCTGTATCCCTCTTGAGCATACTATACCAAATATGGTTCATTCTCACCAAATACGGTTCATTCTCAGCAAATGTTTCATACATGTGAGGGCATAAAAGAGACTCACAGATGGGAGTTAATTGCTTAAGATCCTGTATCCAGCTGTGGATATTCACTGCATAGCCACAGAACTTTAAAGTTTATAAGTTGCTTCTCACATATTCCTTTTTAAACCTACCAATAACCTGTGTAGTAAGATCTTTCTATTATATAATGCAGGTGAGAAAAGTGAAACTCATTCAGTTTGAAAACCCAGACAAGATCACACAGCTGCTGATAGACTTTTGACCTGAGTTCAATACTCCCTCAACCACAACTAGCCACAATGGCAAGCACTTCCGTGAGGTTCAATAAATATTTGTTATGATATACTTGAATGATAAGCCAATGACTTGGCACAAATGAGTAAATATATATTTCTTGATGGACAGATGGTAGGATGTATACTTAATACCCTCTGACACTCGACTCTCCTCTCTCCTGATGATCTTTTAGAGGTGAAAGGCTGCACTCTCTTGAGTCAAATGCAGTCAATGAGAGCATTGCCAAGAGTAGACACACACGGAGTGTCGACATCACATCGATGCCTATTGATTGTGAACTATCCAGCTGGTCCTCCTGGACTGCATGTGATCCCTGTCAGAAGAAAAGAGTAAGTACCCAGATCCCGGGAGTGCTCTGAACTCCAGAAGTCCTAATTTTCAGTACAACTAGCTGAGGTTCCTGCAACAGAGCTTGCAATGTAGTAGGACCTTGTACAGATTTCACTGTGAATCATAGTCCTCTGTGCTTCTAAGTAGTGATTAAGTCCTCTCTTTGATCTCTTTTGTTTCCAAATGCTGGCCTTGCTTATGTTAATTGGCCTTGCTTCCTAATTCATATTCTTGTCTCCAATCTTGGCCCTTCAACCTGTCTTTCATGGGGTCACCGAGGGGCTCTATCCAACATTAGCAAGTCTGACCTGTCTTTTCCCAAGCTTATAGCCATTCAGAGTCTCCCCATTGCCTTAGGATTAAAATCCAGTCTCAGGGTATTCAAGATCTTCCATGACCTATACCTGACTTATATAAAAACTATGTCCAGTAGATTGTCCATGAGTCCTTTGCTGCCAGTATTTTCACTGCCGACATTTTGCCATCTAACTAATTGGCCATCAGCCAATTTTGAAGTATAAGATAAAATACCTGGTTGACAGTTTGTCTTGACTGTTTTCAAGTTTGGTCAATAAAGTGCTGAGTACCTATGGCTATCTGAAAACAGTGGATGAGAGCTATCCATATCAGTTTATACTTCTTTGGGTGAGCATAATCATCCTTCCCACCCACCCAAATCAAAAGTTTACCAAACTAAGTCAAATACAAAAGAGACTAGTAGTTTACAATCTTTGAGAACCTTTATTCTTGGTTATTTAGCTGATTTAGTTACAACAGCTCTTATTATGCCTTTACCTAGTTTATCATGCAATGTAGAAAGTTAGAGGGAAAAGAAGAAGATCCTCCTACTTCCCCCAAAAGAATTGGTTATATGATTCTTGGTAAATTTCTTTGTTATTAGAGAGCAAGATATCAACAGAATTTTGGTATATGACACAATATCTGGCTTAGACAAGTTGGTGAAATATAAGAACTGAGCAAATGATGGAACATTTAAATGTAGGCCAGATGGGTATATACTACCAGTTATATGTTACCTGTAATAATAAGAAATAGCAGCAGCCTTCACCTCATCTGTCAAACGAAAGATCAGGTTGTGGTTTAGGCTTTCCCTACCCAACACAAAACTCACAAATATGCATTCTACTGTTTGGAAACTGATGTCTCTCCATGAAGAAATTTTAGCAAAAGAAAAGTATCTCATTGTGTCATTTTAAATTAATGCACAGCTTTTATTTCTGGTGGTTTTATCTTTTTTATAGCAAATACCGTTTGGCCAGTCAGTTTTGTGGTGAAAATGCTTGTGTCCTAGATTTATGGGGCGTCTTCCCGCACTCGTGAACTACCCCCCACTCCAGCACTGTGAACATGTATCCTCTCACCTTTCAAGCTCTCTGTGCCTTTATTCATGCTGTGATCACTGACAGGGGTGACCTTTTCACATCCTTCACTGGTAAAAACCTACTCATAGTTTGAAATACTCAGGGGCCACCTCTTTTGAGAAGCCTTCCCTGACTTCTCCGCCTCATTTGCAATTAGATTGGTACCCTTTTATGAGCTGCAAAAGTTCCCTAGTCCTCCTGTTCCTGGCAGGTATCATTTATTTTCTCTTTATTATTTTAAATGGTGAACTCTAGGAGGTTTATTCAATTCTACATCCTCAGTGTATATACCAATTTCTTTTTTTTTTTTTGACACCCCAAGTTTGCAGTTTTATTAAGAAAACAAAAATGTGACTTATACAAACAGAAAGTCCCGCTGCGTGGGCGCTGCCGGGCTGGCCGCTAGGCGTCCTGCTGCTGGATGAAGGGGTTGGGGATGGCCTCCATGCCATCCTGGGGGCAGATGAGCACCACCGAGGTGCCCCTGCACACCACCAGGCCCAGCTGCCGGGTGTCCTCGGTGAGCTTGTACTGGTCGTCGGGGTCTCTCATGTACTCAATGGTGCCGTCCAGCACGAGGTTGAGGAGGGGGTCAAACCCTTTCAGGATTCCACTGGCTTCGCAGCCTCCCTGAAACTTCACCCGGATCGTCTTGTCTATGTACTTGGACAGGTCCAAGATGCTCTCCTTCTTCTTTTTCTCTTTGTCCGCCATCTTGCCTCACCGCGCCGCTCTATGTATACACCAATTTCTGATGCAACATAGGTGCTCCAAAAATAATGTGTTGTTTGATCTCATATTTTCTGACATCTGTGTAAGGAAGGGAGAATAGTTGTTATACTTTCTGTTAGGTGAACAGACTCAAAGTAGGTAAGTGATTTCTCAAGTTCTCTTAGTACGGCCTTGAATTCAGGCCACTAACATTGTGTATACACACACACATATATATGTGTGTGTATACACAATGCCCTACCATTTTAAGTATACAGTCTCTGTAGTATCTGTCCTTCAGTCTCTTTGTCATAGAAGGGATGACCCAGGACGCCAGCTCTGAGACCAGCAGATGTTCCAGAGAAAAGAGAACGGCTGTTATTGTCCCAGCTCCTTGGGAAATCAAACCAGCCATGGGCAAGGACCCTAAAGAGGCTGTGGAAATAGGCCCAGGACAATCACACAGTTAATTGGATCAATGTTGAGAGCCAAGAAGGATCATTCAGTTCCCAGTTGCTGAAGTTATCAACATTGATCCAATTATCTGGATAATTGCTTCATCTGCACCATAAACCAGGAAGACTCAGCATGAGTCATCCAACCAGCCAGTCAGGCAGAGCTCTTCACTCCTAGTTCTTGCTCTACACTCTCTGCCAGTGGCTTCATCACTGTCTGCAAGGTCACAGGTTGGGGGCTCATCAAAACCATTCAACTAGAATTGGGGGATATGTTTTCCTTATCATTTCCATAGTCCCCAAACCTCGTTTGTCGCTGGCATCTGGGACAAGCTTTCCAGCAGTCTTCTTTGCAGACTTTCCCCCTGGCCTGCCAGCCTCAGCCATCCAGGAAGAGAGACCCTCTGGAAATGCAAAGGGGAAGAGGTGAAACAAGATTTATATCTTGTTTTTAGATTTTCAGATGCCACACAAATAATAATTATGCCTGGCTAGCAAGTTATTCTGCAAAGGGACTGAAATACTTTTTTTTTCCTTTTGTTGAATCAAATCTTGACTGTAACTAGCACTTGGAAACTACCCAAATTGCCCTATAATAAAGTACTAACCATGACCTTACTGAAGCCTGGAAGGCCCTACTTGCCAGGTTTCTTTGTCTCTCTCTAACTCTTACCATGCTCCCTCTGCCTTCTTCTCTGCAGCCATGATGGATTTCTTTTCTGTTTTTGGAACAAAGCATATTTTCTCTAGTCTCTCATTTTGACTCAGCAATTTTCTCCACCTAAATGGCATTGCTCCTTTTTTCTACCATTTCTAAACGTGCCTGATATCCCTACTTATCCTTCAGTTCTTGGGTTAGCTGTCTCTTGCTACAGAAGTCTCCTACTGTCTCCTAGTTTGCATGGGCAACTCCCTGATTTTACAGAGCTCTCTTTCCCTTCCATGGCACATACTTCTGTGTGTGGTTCTTGCCTGCTACCTGCCATCGCCACTGCCACCGTGTATGACTTGCTATGGGCAAGCCAGAGGACGTGACTATAATTAAAAGCAAATAACCAAACATAAATATCACCTGCATTTTTCAACATTGGGTGTCAATCAACTCAATTTAAGCAATTCCATATTTTTGGAATAAACAAACAGGAAGGTATAGATAGAGTAATACTGACTACTAGAAATTATTCATAAAGAAAAGAAAATTAAGTAAAAGAAATTGAGTATCTACTATGATACTCAACATCATGATACCATATGTGAGTATGTGTGTGTGTAACTGAAACATCATAACTGTATAGTTAGATAATTTATCACCCTTATTTTACAGATGAATAAATTGAGATCACAAAGTTTAATTAAATAACTTTCCTTCTGTCACATAACTACCAAGTATCAGAGTCAGTTGGGACTCCAAAGTGCTTCTTCATTTAGAAGACACTGAGTGAATGAGAATACTTGAATCAAATCATTTAAGTAACCAACCTGAGACATTATGGTTTTTACTGTTGAACAGACTGTATCAGATCTCCTTGCTACTCCTCCTACTTTTTGACTCCCAAGCCCACACTTTTCTCACATTCAGCAAACCTTTACTGAGTGTATTACAAAGTCCCTGCCCTCAGAGAGCTCATAATCTAGCTGGAGAAGCATCCAGGCAAAGAGTTGATCACCACACAGATCCTTGTGTAGATAAGTGGAGAGACGCAGAGGGCTTGAAGAGCAGCCATCAGATGATCAGATGCTCTGCAGGAGCCCAAACCTGGATCAATGCCCTTAGTTCACCATGTTTCTCCTTGTTACAGTACAGACACGCCTACTTGCTCCGACCTGCTCAGTTCTATGGGGAACCATGCAGCTTCTCAGACAAGGAAACTGAAGCCTGTGTTACCAACAAACCATGCAGAAATCAAGTGAGATGTGAAGGCTTTGTGTGTGCACACACAGGTAAAGGGTCGCAGGAGGGGGAGGGGGTGCCGGCAAGTAAGCAGTAGCTCTGATGATGGGTCCTGGGTCAGGCCAGGGGGGCTCCTTGTCCTTAAATCTCTGACCTCTTTCACATGTATTATTTCAGATATCAAGATGATGTTATTATGTCCATTTTAGAAACTAAGAAATTGAGATTTGGAAATGTTACTTGCCATTGGGCATAAAACACTTAAGTGGCAAAGCTGCAATTGGAAATTGAAAGATTCGCTTTCACTGACATTAATAACACCCAAAGTATGTGTGCTAGATATGGAAATCCTGAGCCAAGTCTTATTTTGATTTTGTGACCTAACACAAGGTCACTTAACTTTTTTTGCATGTTGGTTTTCTTAATGGAAAATAGGAAGTGATATTATTACCTTACGAGTTTGTTATAAGCATCAAAGCACAATTGGCTATGAAGACTCTTTGCAGACTGAACTCTGCTGGACCTCCCAGAGGTTGGTGCCTGAGCACAGTGCTGCAAAGCCTGCAACAGTGCAACAGGGTAGATTCTCTGTTTCACATGGCTCTGTCACCTAGTCTAGCATAACCTCTGATGAATTTTTGGTTGAAAGAAGAGGAAAAAAAATAGCAGGTAAAGCACACAAGTGAGCAATCATCAGCTGCATAGCTAAGGAAACACTTGCCCTTTCAAACTTGTTCATTCCCTAATTCAAGTAATCATAGGTCTCTATTGCTGCAAGTCTCCAGCGAAAAGAAGAGTATTTTGTCCCAGATTATCTGGATGGGCGTTGTAACTGCATTCTCTGTACCCGTGTAGACTCTGCATCTTCCAGGAAAGAGTTAGATTCCTAGAGCAATTTCAAAGGCTTATTGCAAATGCAAAATCCCATCCAATAAATCTGAGAGACTTTTTACAGTGTGTCCGTGGGCTCATTATGGCCAGTGTTCCATGATTCTGATCAAAGCCGTAATGGCCATTCAGGCAGGCTCTAGTTTAAATGCCTTGTAAGAAACATTTAAAGACTAGATTGTTATTCTTCTGCCTTTAATACCCCAAGAACATTGGTTAAAAGTGACCTCATACGTTAAGGAAACAGGCTCACTTGTCTTCTGGACTTTATCTTTTAAGAATAGACAAATAAGAAAGGGAGGACTTAAGATAGGGGGGGGGGGCTTAAAGGAAACAGAAGTGCTGCAAATAAATGTAAACATACAGCCCAAATAGTCTTATAATCTTAAAATGCCCCCAAATAGCTATGGTCTTGAAGGCACTGAGGTTTAGTGGAAAGAATTTGTGATCAGACTAGTCTTGTTGCAAATATTTAACAGCCATACATGCTGGGCCACAAACAGCAGTAAGGGCAACAGTGACCATGTCCAGCACTTCCACAACGGAAGCTTGTGTTTCATTTACTCACTTGAATGCCAGGGCCTGGGTACAGTGACACCCCTGGTTTACAGATGAGTAAGTTGAAGCATGGAGTTAGGTGACCTGTGGAAGGTCACACAGATAGTACTACCTGCAGGACTCACCAAAGCCACCTCCTTTCACTACCCCCAGGAAGAGAAGTCCCAACTTCCTTCCTGTCCAACTGCTTAGATTCCTGCCTGGCAGATACCGTCCCTTTCCCCACCCTTAATAACTTCCCCTCAGGTTGCTTTGAGAAATACTGCACTGACCTTTAGTGGGGAGTGAGAGTGGGAATAAACTTAGTGCATTATCAACCCACTCTGACACATCAGGATGAATCAAAACAAATTCTAAGGGCCTGGCAAAATGTCTGGCACATAGTAGGTATTCATCCACAGTAGTTCCCCTCTCAGCAGCCACACGACTGTAGTATCTTTTTTCCACCACAGGGAGATGTGTAAACCGCAGGCTTCTCTGCAACGGGGACAATGACTGTGGAGATGGGTCAGATGAGGCAAACTGTAAACGGGTGTATAAAAAATGTCTGCATGAAGTGGACCAATATTGGGCAATTGGCAGCCTGGCCAGTGGGTAAGTAACTGTCTTCCTATTGCGCGAGAAGGCCCAAGATTAAGGTGATGCTGGAGAGGAAAGAGGTAAGGAGCTGATACCAACAGAGTTCCTCCTTTCTTCTCTGAGAAGACTATAGTATAGTGGGTGCTGGTTGTTGCTTCCTGAAGATACTTCTGGGAGCTCCTGGGGGGGTGTCCCCTGGGGAGACACAGGGCACAAGGAGAGAGCTGCACATGGAGCCCACACAGGCTCCTCTCAGGAGCCAGAGACCAACGTTTACTTCATAGCTGCTGTGTGACTGCGTAGGTGACTTCCAGGTGTTACCTGTGAATCCTGTTGACAGTTTGCAAGGGAGGCTTCATCCACATCTGTATCTCTAGGCCTCAGCATAAGACCCAGTCAGGGAAGAGGCTCCTATGTAGTTGGTAAAGGAATGGATTCCCAAGATGGGTCTGCAGTTGACCCGCATTTCAAGCTCCTGGACATCTCCAAGATGGTCCAGTCCTCTGTGAGGTCAGAAAAGCAAGAATGTCCTGGCATTCACCCCACTCTCCTGCCACATTCTGCAGCTTCTCAGCCTCCCCTGGGAAGAGAGGGAGCCTCCTTTCACGCTTGTTAAAAACCCCATGGGTGCTGGAGTGTTGGGAGGAAAGTGGTGATCCTGAATGGAACTCACCTTCCTCCTAAATAAAATCAGGTCTCCATCCTTACAGGTTGTCACTGGAGAGTCTTTCTGTGGAGGAGGGGTCCTCTCAGCACCGCCTTATAAGTCAACTTTTCTAATCCCATCTCCTCAATAAGGAAACTGAGTCCTGAAAGGGTTACTGGAATCCCCAAGGGTCACACAGCTAAGATGGAAGCAGGGTGGCCATTCCAAGCCAGCAATAGAGTCAGGTGGACCCTGTAGGAGGGGGAAGAAAGACAGTTCACTGACCACAGGGCCCAGGTCAGGCAGTGTCCAGGAGGGTCATGAGCTCTTTCATCTGTAGAAGGATGGAGGGCGATCATGCCTTTCCTTCAGACTCTGCGAGGGTTGACTAGCTAATGTGACTGTAATGAACTAGGAGGTAAGAGGCAGCTTGTTGGGCAGAGAAGGCAGACTGCTCTTCACACCCTGGCCTTACCTGCTGACAGTGAGACGTTGGGCAGATCAGATGCCATGTCTCTGTGCCTCATTCCCCTCATCTGTGAAATTGGTATGATAATAATAATAATGTGATGTATGGGATTAATCTGCATAAGGTCAAATATGTGCAAATGCCTCCACAAGGGAAGCACTACATTTGTTAAATAAAAGATATAAATGGACATTGCAATCACGTGTTTCTTAAACAATGGGGATACATTCTGAGAAGTGCATTTTAGTCATTGTGTGAACATCACTGAGTACAGTCACCCAACCTGGATGGGCCACCCATGTATGCCTGGGCGGATAGCAGAGCTACTGGGACCATGATTGTGATGTGGTCCTCTGCTGACAGAAACACCATTAAGCCCTATGTGTTGCATGAAACTGGGCCAGGAAAGAGAACCAAAGACTGTTCTGTTAGGCAGAAGAGCTCTTATACACAAAAAAGAACTCCCAGTCCTAGTCAGAACTGGTCACAAATGGAGGGCTACCTTAGCCAGAAATAACATCTAAGCCATCCTTCTAAATGAGCATAATAACATCTGCTGCCCAGGGCTTCAGGACTTGAGACAAGATGATGCACTGAGGCACCCACTTTTGTGCCTATTTCCAGCTAGATGCTCAGTAAATGATAATTATTTTAATATCTTGTGATGGTGGTCGTACAGCAATCAAGAAGGAAGTCACCTCCCTCAAGGAGCACGTAATGTAGTGGGGTCAGCAGACATAAAAGAAAAATGAGCATTTGCCATGGATAACCTAACCAATACAGGCACATGGAGCCTTCACAGCAACCATGGGAAAGGTTCTGTCCTGTCCCCATTTTACAGATGAGGAGATGTTGCTACAGAGAAGCCCACTGGTTTTGCAAATGTCACATAGCCAATAAAAGTAGAATGGGGATTTGCCTCCAGGAATCTGGCTCCAGATCTGTGTTATTACTAATATTCTAGACTATTCTTGTGAGGCCACTGAGATAGCATGGAACAAGAAATGCATGAGTAGGGCAAGCATGGGATCTCATGAGGGCCTCCAGCCCCTCTGGGTAGGCCCAGTGCCAGTGAAGACTTCCCACAAGGCACCAGCAGAGCCCAACCTTAAAGACCAGTAGCAGCTAAAAGACTGAAGGGCTAGATTCTGGACACAAGGAACTTAAGAACAGGATCAGCCTCTCAGCATTTCAGTCAATCTGCCTATTCTGTTCCCCACTCTGTCTCTGGTGAATTCTCTCACTTCGCCACATCTCTGACCTGTACCCCAGTTCTTGTATGCATAAATAAACCTTTAAAAAAAAAAGAACAGAAGCAGATTGGAAGAAGAGTAGGTACCTCCAAATAACTGTGGATTGGTATTTGACTGTGGTTGGGAAGGCCAAGGATGAAGCTGGAAGGCTGGTTTGGACCAGATATAGAGGGCCTTGATTGCTGTGTCTAAGAGTGGGTTTCACAGAGTAGGTCTGCTGTTGGGATTACACACCTGATCGCCTAACCTCCCTCTCTGTGCCTTCCTTCCAGGATAAATTTGTTCACAAACAGTTTGGAGGGCCCCGTCCTCGATCACCAGTATTATGCCGGCGGATGCTCCCCCCATTACATACTGAACACCAGGTTCAGGAAGCCATATAATGTGGAAAGCTATACCCTACAGGTATGTGACAACCAGGAGGCCACTGTGGGCTGTGGAGTGGGGCGGCTGACATTTGCAACTCTGTCCTGCAGCCTCAGGAAACATTAACTCTTGTTGTTGTTATTAAGTCCTTGCCTATCAGAACCAGGCATTGTTCTAGGCATCTTAAGTCACAAAATGTTCTACCAATGCAAGCCTGCCTGATAGTTACCATACAGACTTCAAAGCAAACTCACAGAAAGGGGGCTTTAGGAGAGACTGTGTTACTGCATAACATGCACACTTAAGATCCAGTGGAAGGCCTGACTTCCTGGCCTGACTCTGCCACAGGTCCCAGCTTTATCTTATTCTAAGTTCCTTTTCCATTCTGGGTCTTAGTTTCCTCATCTTTGAGATGAGGGGTTGACTAGATAACCTTGATTATAGTTCCCACTTCTAAAATTGTGTAGTTCTGAAGTTAGGCCACTCCTCCCTCATTCCCCTTCTCCTCTTCCAGTCCCCCAGCGGTTGTACTTACTGACCAAATAAGAAAAAATAAGCCCAGAGCCAAACACGCCCACCCCAAGGCACCCAGTGCCATCCCAGTGCCATCCCAGTGCCTCTGTTTTTAAGAATCTCGGCTTATTTATCATCCTGGTTAACATAACTCCTAACTCAGGGAGAACGTGCACCCTAGTCTGTTCTGTCCACACCCATCACTCTGTGAGCCCAGTGCCAGGCGTGAGTCAGTACTTTACTTGGTTAACTCAATCCTCGGAACAAGCCCAGTGGGAGAAAGAGCGATTGCCTCCATTTTATGTATGAGAAAACTGAGGCATAGAGGCTGTCATTCGTTCAAAGTTACCCAACTAGAAGAGAACAGTGACTCATTCCAGATCAGGCAACCTGTCCCAGGCCACACTCAGGGTCACTTCTGCTTCCCTTCCTGGGCAGCTGAGATGTTGTGGGAGCTGCAGCTTCATCCAGAAGCTTGCCAGATGGGGCAGAAACCCCCTGGGCCCCGTCATGCCAGAGCCGCTGAGCAGATTCCCTGTGCAAAGGACAATGAACACTGATTTCCAAGAAAACAGCTATTCTAAGTTCTCTTGAAAAATCTCTGTGCCCCTGTCCTTATTCCCACTGCACTGCCTGTGCCAGGCCCACATCCGCTGTCCCCTGCCCTCCTCATCAGCCAGTCTCTCTGCCCCACATCGTTCCTGCCAACCCAACCCCTCTGCGACCTTGTAACATTCTCCCAAGGCTCATTACTTCCACTGTGCCTCATCTTTGAATTAAGTTCCAAATGTTAGAGCAGGCATTAGAATGTCTCAGCATTCTTATGTCAGCATGGACTGTCACAACCTCTTCCTGCTCCTTACTCATGCATCTTCTGATTAAACGCGCCCGAACCCCAGCAGCTGCAGGAGTACGCCCTCCTCTCTCCTACCTCCAGGCCTGTGCCTGAGCCAAGTCTACAGCCCAGAATCTCTGTATCTCTGCCACTGAAGTCCAAATCCAGTGCCCGCTCTGAGCATCACCATTGAGTGCTTCTCTCCCCCCTACTGGACCAGGAACCCTAGGGATGGACATACTCGGCCATGAGATTTCTGTATCCAGAGCACCTAGTTCAGTGCCTGCCACATGATGAAAATATAATGGATGTCTATTGACTTGTACTGATCCAGTATGAGACAAAGGTAATAAAAAAAATTGCTTTTTTTCTCCCTTTAGACCCAAGGCAAATATGAATTTGTGCTGACTGAATATGACTCATACTCAGATTTTGAACATAATGTCACCAGGAAAACAAATAGCAGTTTTAGTTTCAGCTTTGGTTTTACAAAATCTGACGTGTTTGAACTTGGCATTAGTGTGGCAGATGCTAACAACAAACATTTTATTAGCAGAACCAAACGGTTCTCTCATACCGTAAGTATTCTCACAATGTAAGTACTTTAAATTTCTTTTCCAGTTTCTATGTACTCATTTGAAATGCCCTAACCACAGATGTGTCTGTATTCCACATCACTTTCTATTTCCATCAACCAATTATAGTTGTTGTTTTGAGATCTTTTCACAAAAAAAAATAACAGTCTTACATTACTTTTTTCAAAGGTCAGATAGCACAACCATTGATAAATATTTTCTACTAAACCTGTTTTCCCTACATTTCGTTGTACTTAATTGTAGCTTTGCCAGACTAAATCATCTCTGGAGACGTTTTAGCCCCCAGCAATTTGACTCCTTTGTCCCAAACATTCAGCTGAAATTCCACTGTCACCCAAAACCTCCTCTCTGACATCTTAGACCCTTTGGGGTATAGACCCCACCTTTATGCACCTGTTTCTCTCTTTCTTTATCTGTTCCTTATCAGTTCCCTTTCTGGGTTCTGCTATCCCCACCTATTCTTTATTTAATTTGAGGCCATCTCCCCTTCTTAATCCAGAGCCTCCCATGGGAACCTCTTCAAAGATAAGCCACAATCCATCATCACTGCTCCTAGCTTTTCTTTAACCTCTGGCCTGTACCACCCACTCTTCTAGGGTCATTACCTAGATGCCTTAATGGTGACATTCCAAAGAAAGTTCTTCCTCCTCAGTTTTCTATGTTAGGTAGCATTTTTTCTTTTCAGTTTTCCAGCTAAAGATTGCAGATTCACATTTCACTCTCTTTTCTGTTTCCACATTTGTTAACCACCAAACTCTTTTTTTTTGTTTCTTTTTTTTTTTTTTTTACCAAACTCTTTTTTAAGAATCTCCTGTCTCCCAACTCATCCCTTCAAATGTACGTGCTACCAGAATAATGTCTGATACTAATCTAATCACATCTGCTCCCTGATGGCCACAAGGTGACGATCCAAGGTTGTGACTTAAGGAAGCAGAGCAATTAGAGTGGAGAACAGATGACAGGCACAGATTTGAGAAACCTTGATTCCAGAGTAGGGAAGCAGCATTTTATTCTGTATTTTCTGAAAATTTTTCAATATGGATCTAATGTGATAGAGAATTAATCTGAGGGGAACATAGAAGAGATCAAGACAGAATGTCTACAGCAATTCCTATGAGAAACAAGAAATAGTGAGAGTTCAGAGTGGTCTCAGCTGTTGAAACGTCAACCAGCAGAAAATAGGCCGTAATCATTAATTCAGCTTTAATTGTCTTTGCTTATTTCTCATCTTCTAGGTTGTGAGCTCCTTGGGGGTTAAGATTGTTTCTTGCATGTTTAGATTCAGAATGGTGTATGTAAGGAGGAGGGGGCGTGCAGGGGTGCTCAAGAATAATATGTAGTAATTTAAGAGAAGCTTCCTTGTTAGGAAAGAAAGCAAAAGATTTTCTGTTCACCAACTCCCTCCCTTGTCTCCTTCCCCATCTTTACTTTTCACTTCCCTGATTCTATTCTGCTCACACTGGAGACTTGCGACGTAAACATAGATACAACATGATTCTTGTCTTCAAGCTCACAGTGTAGCAGAAGAGGTAAGTGTGTGTAAATAACTTCCTCTTCACTTTTACATCAGTTGTAATACAGCATAGTGTGCGCGATAAAGGAAACATGAAACGCAGTGCCATCTTGGAGAATGAAGTGTGTGTCTAGGATATTTAGAAATGGTATCAAGTTGGAGAGACAACTAAATGGGGACTTACACATACATAGGTGGTGATGGATAGAATTGGACTTCTAGTGGTGAACTTAATACAGTATACACATATGATCACTGTCATCGAGGAAACCCTGTAATTTATATAGTGTTACAATGCAAGGCTAGCACAATAAAAAAACAAATTTAAAAATCTTCCTAATTTTTTAAAAATTTAAACAAAATATAATTTGGTGTGTGTCAGGCAAAAAACATGAAAGGGAAGGGAAGCACATTCTACATAGAAAGAATTGCACACGCAAAATTCCATTATGATGAGAATGGCAGGTTTGGGGGAGAACAATGCAGACCATGAGGGGTCTGGGGCTGCCTCATGCCCACTGGCATGGCTTTCCAGAATGGGCAGGTCTAGCAGGCTGAAAGTCTCCAGACTGGGGCAGAATATAGCTCAAGCACACTTCCCACCCTTCACCTTTCTTCTGCTTTACAGCTCAGGTGCTAATAACTCCTCCTGGGTGCTTGCCTTCAGTGAGCATCACCTCCTTTCACGATCTATACACCTGGGGTTCACCAAACTTTTCCTATAAATGACTTAATAGGAAGCAGTTTAGGCTTTGCAGGGCCATGGAATCCACTTGCGATGTGACAGCAATGATGGCCACTGTACAGTGGTCAGGCTGCTTTCCAGTGACACTTCGTGTGCACAACCAGGCTGCGGATTTGGTGTGCAGGCTGTAGTTGTGTTATTGTCTGCAGTGCAAGATGGCGTCTAGCCTTCCTAAAGAGCCATTGCAAGTTGTTCTTGGATAGCTCTCCTTCAGAGAATGGAAGCATGAGGAAGTTACCGTTGAGGGTGCACAACCCCCATCCTATCATAGCAGGCCCATGAGCCCCTGCTCCTCACTGCCAGCTTGTTTCTGGTCCCCAACTCTTCACATTCCCTATGTGCTACTGAAGGGAGGGAAAAGCAAGCTCTTCCACACTGAAAAGGACATCAGAATATTTATGAGAACGGAAAGCTTTTCAAGGAGACCATCTTCTCTCAAGTATCCTCCAGGAATTAGAAGGGTGGTAACCCAGGCCAAGAACACCGGATGGTATTTGTAAAGTTCATCTTCTCATTCCAGATTCCTAAATTTAAAGGTCTGATTTTCCCATGTTGGTATTTCATTTAGAAAAGCAAATTTCTGTACGCACGCTCTGACCTTGAAGTAGCACACTACAAGCTGAAGCGCAGAGGCCTCATGCTCCATTACGAATTTCTTCAGAGAGTCAAGCAGCTGCCCCTGGAGTACAGTTACGGGGAGTACAGAGACCTCTTCCGTGATTTCGGGACCCACTACATCACGGAGGCTGTGCTCGGGGGCATTTATGAGTACACACTCATTATAAACGAGGAGGCCATGGAGAAGGCAGGTAGGCCACCTGGGGCCCCGGCATTCCTGACAGGTATCCTTGCAGGTATCCAGACACTTTCCTGCTGGATATTCCTGCTAAGGGAACTCTGAGTTGATGCAGGAGGTTTCTGTTAGTTATTGGAAGACGTTAATTGGGGGAGACGTTATGTTATTCTTCTAGGTTTCGTTCTTCCTCCCTGTCAACGCTATCGCTGTGTTATTTGTTATTTTCAGATTTCTCCTCCTTTTTAAAAGTTGTTAATGTTGCTTCTCCTTTGCCCAGCCCTCTGGGCAATCCTCTTTCCTGAAGTTACTGTCTCCAGACAAGAGTGTTTGATCTCATAACTTTTTAAATGCTGTCAACATGCAGATAGTTCCCAGTTTATAGATCTGCCTCAGGTCTCTTCTGTGCACCCAGGAGTTTAAGCTGAAATGCATCTTGATGTCTCCATTGGAGTTATCTGTAACAACCCTTATCCCTCATAAAGTCAGTATTGCCCAAGAGTGAATTTTTGCTTCCCTACCCACCCAAGTATGTTTCTTCCACTGTCTCATCATTCACACTGCAATAGTTCTACCATCCAACAAGAGCTCCAGCTAGAAATCCAGGAGTCAACCTTGAATATTTTTCTATCTTTCCACTCTTAGCAGACCCTGTCAGCTCTATCCCCAAGGTAGATTTCCTCTCTGTCTTTGCTATCACTACCTACTCTCACCCCAGGACCGGTGTTTCTCGAAACTGAATGTGAATGCAAATGATAGGCAGATCTCATAAGTGGTAGATGCTGATTCAGTCCATGTGAGATGATGTTTCAGATTCTGCATTTGTCACAAATTTTGATGCCAATGCTGCTGGTCCATTAGCCACATTTTAATTAACAGGGCCCTAGATTATTACCACAGCCTCCAAACTAATATTAAACTCCCATTCCTCCTCTGCAATCCAGTCTTCATACAAATATTTCAGTCTTTCCAACTATAGTCAACTACAAGTCTAAGGTATGATTCCTGCCCCCCAGTGGGCTTCTCTTGGCTCCTGTTAAGTTAGGTCACCTGCCCTGTGCCACACAGATGACAGTGGCACAGCCAAAGTTTGTTAAGCCCAAGTTACTGGCAAGAGGACACATGACCTAAAATGGAACTTTATGTCAATGTGACCTCGGTCTTGCCAAGATCCTCCCTCTGTGTCACTGGTTTTAAAGGGCTTTTCATATTTCTTCAAATCCCTTTCCATAAAAAGGATCTACAGTCAAATAAGTTGGGGAAACATGCACTGGACCCTACTTTTAGAGTTTCATAAGCACCCCGCCATCAAACCACCCCTCTACCAATTTTGATGCAACTTTTGTCACACTGACTTGACCATAGCAATCATTTTTCTTGTAACAATAACTGTTACAAGAATTATAAGAGATGTTATCATGGAACTCATGTTTTTGAGGGTCATGTTTTGGGGAAAACTGATGTGTAGCAACATTACTAGACAATCCGAGCGGTCAAGGTGGCTTTCCTCTCCTTGTACTGGCCTCAGAGTACCACAGAAAGGTGCTTACAAGTCACATCTGAGATTTCAGCACATTCAGGAGAGGACAGTGCCTCAGGGAGAATTAGGGAACAGATGCCAAATAGCCCCAGAATGAAAAAGGGAAATGTAAACAGTCCTTCCTCCAAGTCAGCTACTGTATGCATCCTCTCAACTGATTAATAAATTGTTTCTGTTTCACCAATGATTAGAGCAAGGTGATCAGGGGAGGGTGGCCAGATTGCAGCAGCTCTACTTATTGGACCAGCCCAGAGATTTTATAGAGTCACATTTTTGAAATAGGACTCTGAACACCTCACATTTTGGAGCACAGCAAAAAACCTCAGAGAATCTTAGATGAGCCTGAAAGGGGAAGGTGATGCCCTTATGGGTCCCTGCCCTAGTGCCAGTGCTACCTGCATTTCTTTGGCTGGTCACCCACTAATTTATATTGAGTCTCCTTGACAACCAGGAAGAGATAAGCCTCTGGAATGAGTCACAAGAGACGGGGCAAAATACATTTTAGATCAGGAGACTTCTTGTTTTTTGTTTTTGTTTTTGCTTGTTTCTCAGGCTATTCTCTTCATGATGTCCATTCCTGTGCTCAATATGATTTTAAGGTCGGAGGTGCCATTGGAAAAGTCTATGTCAAATTGGGTGTATCAGTGGACAAATGCAAGGGTATTCTGAATGAAATAAAAGGTGAGTAACAGGGGCCTCTGACTTCCATGCTTATCATCTTTCCTGCTTTAGAAGCTCCCCAGACCTAGTCTTTCTTTAAACTAAAGACTGGATATTCCACAGTATTTTAATTAAACTAATGATTCATTCAAAAAAATGAATCTAGTTTGTACTATGTGCTGGGGATGCAAAAAAATGGATAAGAATAAGAATGAGTTCCCAGCTTCATACTGTCCACATGATGTAGACAAACAGGAGCAATGACAAGCTCTCCCTCAATCTGGAGCATCAGGACACTTCCTAGCAGAGGGATCATTTGAACTGCAATGATTTAAATATACTCCAGTGGCTGGGGGTTGGTCTGGCTAGAGGTCGAATGCCAGGGTAGGGGTAAAAGAGGCAGGGGAAGTGTCTTGTTTGTACCTGAGATAATGATGATACTGAGACCTGAGAGTCAGAGCTGGCAGAGCCACAAAACATGTAGCAGAACCTCCATGGCAGGAATGACCAGACTGGAGGTGGGAATTGAAGCCAGAGTATAGCACCAAGTATGCGGGAGCAGGGAACCTGGAGGTCACACCAGGAGTTGTAAGTCAACATAACCAATGAAATAGGAAAGGGGGCTGACCAGCGGGCCTCCACCCCCCCATCCCTCTGCTTTACCAGCACCTTTGTATCATCTGCTCTACTCATGAAGCATATACCTGAGCTTCACAGCCAAAACAAAACCAGAAATTAAATGATGGTCTAGAAAACTTCTTCCATATGTAACTGACACTTTGTTGAAGTTGTGTCATTCCAGTAGAGCCAGGTTGGAAGATGCATCATACATAGGGAGGCAGGCAGAGAACATCTTTCTTCATCTATGTTTCTTTAATCTTTAAAGAAGACTTACAAAGTAATCCCACATTCAGGTCGCTAAATAGAACATTGCCTAGTATCCCAGAAATGCTTGCTAGTCACAGCTGTCTACTCCCTTTTGGACATAAAGTTATCCTGACTTCTGGGATAAACGTCCTTCCTTTCTTAATAGTTGCACCACCTGCTTGTATCACTAGCCAGTATGGCTTAATGTTGCTTATTTTTAACCTTTATATGGAATATCATCTTTTCAGTCCTTTTTTAAACATTTAACATCATGTTTCTATGAATAGCTGTAGTTAGTTCATTTCCATTCTGCATAGTATTTTATTATATGAATATACTACATTTTTCATCATCATTCTACTGTTGATGACAGTTATTTGGGTTATTTCCTCTCTCAAGCTATTTTGAACATTCTTACACAGTTGTCTGGTGCTTCTCCAGGGAATATACCTGAGATTGAAATTGTTGGTTGTAGAGTACATACTTCTCTAGACAAGACAATGCCAAACTATTCTATAAAATAGTGGGACCAATTTACAGTCTTAGCAATTTTGTATGAGACCCTCCTTTTTATTTTTTATTTATTTTTACTTTTTAAATTATTATTATTGAAAGAACACAGCTTAAGTTTCAGGTGTTCTTTGTTGAGAATCAGCATGTAGATGAACTACATTAAGGGCCCAACTAAGAGAGACTCACTTTCCAGGATGCACTGCATCGTAGACCCGCAACTATGCAGCCACTTTGCAGCAGCAATTTTGGCATTGAGCACAGAGACAAATTAGAATGGAAATAGCACACTGATGTGATTGAGGGCTTCCTGGGAAGCTCCATGAGAAGGCACAATAACCACTGCAGAGTAACCATCATTGAATTAGTATCTGTTCCATGTAGAGCTTAGTCTTTACAAAATTCCTTATCTTAGTCATTCATCACAAAGGTGTGATACAGCTTAGAGTCTGGGGTGAGCTATCTGGCAAATTTACTCCTACTATTTAAGATTCCTAACCTACAAAGTAGAGATTACTTAGTTCCTGTTTCATAGTGAAAGTTACCTGAGTTATTACAACCCTTTGTTTAGTAATTGATATATAGATGATCAATAATCTGTCTCACTACATACCAACCTATTTACCTCTTTATGATCTGCAAGTCTATCCCTATGTGTGTATGTATCTTTCTTCAATTTCACTCCAATCTATTCACCTATAACCTCTCAATCTATCCTTGTGTAAGTACATGTGTATCTATTACTTTATTTACCTACCTATGATCTTTCAATCTATGCCCATCCCATATATGTATGTGTCTGTTTATCTACTGAGATACCTACCTCTATGTGTACATGTATGTATCCTCTATCAATCAGTTATCTATGTCCCTTAGACCCAGTGACTAGCATTTATAAACACTGAAAAGTTCCTTCCTTTCCCTGCTTCCAGTGTTGTCATTTACAACTAGGTAAGCTGTTCCTTGCACCACAGTTTCCCATAGGCAGGGAAGCTTTTGTCCACCCACCTCTCTGGGATGAGTTCAGTGAATATCATGGCAACCAGGTTGTTGGTTGCGTTACAGTCAATTCCAAAGTGCAAAATGAGATCCCCTAACATTCCAGATCTCCATACCCATTCTAGATAGAAAGAAGAGAAAAACCATGGTGGAAGACTTGGTGGTCCTCGTCCGGGGCGGGGCAAGTGAGCACATCACCACCCTGGCGTACAAGGAGCTGCCTACTGCAGAGCTGATGCAGGAGTGGGGTGATGCGGTGCAGTACAACCCAGCCATTGTCAAAATTAAGGTACACGCGGCTGCTCTAGCCACCCTTTCCAATATTCGGAAAAGAGCAGAGTATGCACACAGATCTCAGAAAGATCCAGGCCCTATTCTTGAGGCACATACATTTTAGTGGAAAACACGCCTAGGGTACAGATTGTAATATACTGCTGAGCATCCAATTGTCTCTCATTTGGACCTCTTAAGTTGCTAAAGGAAATTAATAATCAGCTTTTAATGTTAGCCTTCTCAAATTAATATTCTTTATTTCATCAGAGAATCACTGATTCAGTTATTTGTCCATTTAAACTCTTGTTTAGTCAACAAACAAATAGTTGCTAAGTTCCTGAATGTAATAGGAACTAAGGTAATGAAGGCAAACAAACGAAAGTGCAAGGAGAAAAATACAGTCTTTGCTGAACAGTAAGATACACGCACGTGTAGCTATGTTACAGGACAGGATAATACATCATGATAATCATTACCATCTTTGGAGCACTTACTATATTCATGAAACTCTGCCAGGGGCTTTCGGAATGTTATTTCATCTAATACTCACGAGTCTGCAAATTAAGTATGCTTATCTCCATTTTGTGGCTGATAAAAATCAAGGTCACAGAGGTTGTATTCATCGGTGGCTGCTCACGAGTTTCTTATTAGGTCTGAACCTGAGTCTTTGACCTCTTCCCTCCCCTCCAGACTTTCCTGTGGGCTTGGTGAATAAAAAATAATGATTGCAACCACCTGTCACCCAAATAAGAACAGTTTTGCAAACTTAAACTGAAAAGACATTTGCTAGACTAGGACTGTCATACATATCAGCCTTATGGGACTGTCATACATATCAGCCTTAGGTCCTTGCCCATGGGAACTTCCAGAAGGTGTCCAGGTCACATCTTTTACGATCCTCCTCTTACCATCCTCTGTACAGTAATTGATGGTCAAGCATACACCCCCTAGAGGTTTATCCTTGCAACCAAGGAGGGGAGTTGAGAGGCTGGAGCTCTGATGGGAGATACTGCAATTCCCAGTCTTGGTTATGTCCTTTATTTATATGTCAGATGCATATTTTCTGCAGAACAAGGGTGCCATTCAAATCCTCTCCCCTGCCACTTATTCAGGAAGGACACTTAGGGTGCCATTGCTGGCAAGCATCAAGAAGTCAGCCATGGGTGGCAGGCAGGTACAGAGAAATCTGGGATTGGCTGATGGCCTGGTGACATTGGTTTGTATCACAGATGGGCATGGGAATAAACAGAGCACAGGGGAAAGTAGATCCCCTGTCTTTATCTCTTATTTATTTCTTAATCAAAACTTTTTTCCTTAACTTAGAATTAATGGGTTGCCCTGGTAACCTACTTAAATAGGTTGGATATGACAGTCTGGGCATTGGGAATGCAAGCACCAGACTTGAGATGTGGTGTGTGTGTGCGTGTGTATGAGAGAAGAGAGAGGGGGAGACTGCACATGTTAGCATCCTAAGCATCTCAAACAGGCCTGCAAACAGCCTCAGAGGTGTAGCACTTTGCTGAAGGTGCCAGGGCTGTCCAGCATGAATGAATGCAGTGTAAATCACGCCCACTATTGCTGTAGTGCTCTGAAGGGCTGTGTAAGCTGAAAGGGGGCAGAGATGTTTTTAGGAGCTGAGGAGGTGGAATTGTTGAAGATTTTTACATACTTTATGTACGTGCATAATCTGAGTTGGAAACATACATTCTGGGTGTCCCACACTTCCATGCACTCTTTCTGGCATGAGAAAGCTACAGATGGCTTCATGTTATCTCAGAATAATTCTTTTCTGCAGAGTCACTAACCAGTAGCTGGAGTGGTGATTGCTTTCCAGGAGAAGAGTCCACAAGATATGCAATTCCCAGACTAAGAGTATTGGCCATGGCTTGTATACAGAAACGAGTCTTGAAAATCAGGATCTGAGACACGGTTCCTGCAGGAACTAAGTGGCCAAGGAAAGAGACCACAGAGGAGCCCATCGATGCTGTTACTAGTAAACTTTAAAGGGAGAGGTGCCTTTTTGTTCGAAGAAGAGATAAGAGAAAGCAATAGACATAGGGAGAATTTTGAACCCAAAAGGTTGAAATTACATTAGAAATGCAGAAGACAAGTAGGCCTCTAAAAATGAAAAAAATGGATGTAAATTTTGGAATATACTCACTTTGTGATTATAATAAAATTTAGGAAGATGAATTTATGAAACAAAAAATAGAAACTGAGATGTTTAGACACTCCGATGAAAGTGGCTGCATATAGAAAACCAAAAGCACAATAACAGAATTAAAACCTACATTGGAAACTATAAAGAACAGAATTGACACTGCAGAAAATTGAGTCAGTGATGTGGAAGGTGCTATAAAAATGTTCTTACAATGCACAAGCAAAAGACAAAGAGATTAAAACACTGACATGAAAGAAATATGATGGACAGAGAGAAGTGGAATGTAAAACTTAGAGGCTTCTTCCTGAGAAGGACAAGATGAAATGTGAAGATGCATTAATCAAGTACATAATAAGGGAAACGTCCCTGAATGGAGAATGTAAAATGAACAGCTCATCGAAAAATAAGCAGAAGATCTGCAAACTAAATAGTCAAGAAACATCTCCTGGTGAAATGTTTTCTTTTCAGGAACTACTGTGTCCTAAAAAATTGGGAGTCAGACTGGTCTTTGAACTCTGCAACACTAAATGCCTGAAGATAATGGAGTAACAACTATGAGGTCATGAAGGGAAAAACCCAGGGAAATGGTCATTAATGGATGAAAAGTCCCTAAGACATTTTCCTATATTACAGGAATCCCAAGTTCCCCCAAGTGAGCAGATAAAAATGCAGACTACCCAGTTTAATTTGAATATTGGACAAATAAGGAATCATTTCTATAATCTGCATCTCCCAAATAGTTAATGAGATATACTTATCCTTAAAAAAAGTATTTGTTGTTTACGAGAAATTCAAATTTAAGTACCCTGTATTCACTGGCAACCCTAGACAGAGTCGATCCTCCATGTACATTTCTATATAGTAGTAGTCAGAACAGCAAGGTTGTGGGCTGACATGGCATTGCCCAGAGCAGAGAGCTAGCACTGCCAGCTTTCCAAGGTGGAAGGAACAGATATGGGCGAAATAGCGAATGGCACTTCCTTAGAGGAAGGAGAACCTAGTTCTTATGCTGCAGTGAATCTGAATCTCAGTAACATCATATAACAAAATTTAATTTCTCAATCAGGCAATATGTTCAAACTGCATCGGTAAGGGGGCTTTGCTTATTGTCAATCAGGAGTCCAGACGATGGAGACTTTATCTTCTCGTGTGCTCTGAGACACCCCACAGTACTGGCAGGGATGGGACAAGCCACCTAACTCTGCTCTGAAGACTTTACCCTGAGAGGGAAACGCTCTGCTTAAAGCAAGTCGGTCTGCAAACTTACCATTAAGGAAACAGGGAACTCCTGCCCTGCCTTTGAGAGAGATGAGATGGGTGCTTTTATAAAAAGAGATGGGAATATAAATTAGTATACTACCCTTTAGGACAAGAATTTAACTGTGTATATCCAAAACATTAAAAATGTGCCCAGAATGAAAAGAAGCCAAAATATTGGCTAAAAAGTGATAACAACCATCACACCTTTCTAAAGCAACTTAACTTACCCAGTGATTCTCTAAAAGCAAATTATTCTGACCAGGAGGAGATTTAAAATACCTACAGGTGTTGTGGTAGCATTGCCTGGTCAGATACTGTCAGATACGGACAGCTGGATCTCTCTACCAACAATCAGTTCTGAATTTCAAATAAGGAAACCATGAATATAATTAGATGGCAGATAACACAGAAAAAAATAATTTTGCCACAAATGAAATCCTTAATGTGTGAGGAATGAAACAATTTATAAGAAAGACACATCTCAAAGGAAATAGACAACTCTCAGAAGAACTCAGATGACTAATAAATATGCAAAATTTGACTTCACTAGGAATAAAAAAATGAAAATTAAAGTAACAACACAATATTATCTTTTACCTATCAAATTGGCAATGATTAAACACCCGCAATACTCAGTGTCTTTGAGAGAGATGAGATGGGTGCTTTTATAAAAAGAGATGGGAATATAAACTAGTATACTACTCTTTAGGACAAGAATTTAACTGTGTATATCCAAAACATTAAAAATGTTCATAGCTTTTGATCCCGTAACCCCAACTGCAAGAATTGACTCTAAAAGCTGGTAAAGATGTATGTATAAAGACATGCCTTGTTTCATGTTATTTGTAGCAACAAAAGGGAAAAGAAAAAAGGAAACAACTGAAGGATTCAGTGACAGGGGAAATTGATACATTATGCTTCATCTATACAACAGGATGCTGTGAAGCCATAAAAATCATCTTATCAAAGGATATTGAATAGCATGGGAAAATGCTGAAGGTATGATGTTAAGTGGAAAAAGTAGAGTGTAAAACTGTATATGCCAGCAATTTGGTGTAAATATCTGTCCATCTACCTCTTCAAAAATACTGAAAGGAAATAGGCCACAATAGAAACCGTTCAAATTCTTTGCCACCTCTTACTGATGCTCTGACTCTGTGCAGCAGGCTGAACTAGCTTTTTCATCTGCAAAATGGGAATACAGACTACCAGAAGATGATAATGAAGACGATGTTAGATAATGGAGAAAGCATTTTGTCTAGCACTTACTAAATGCTAGCTCTGGCAATAATTATCATTAAGACAGATGACACCAGGGTTCACTGGAGAGAATTGCACGGAGGTCAGTAGATCGTAACCATCACCTCTTAACAGCTATGTGATAAGTCATTCTCACAAGGGCAGGTGTGTGAAGGACCCGATGATTCATGTGAGTCATTAGAACTGTGTATCTGGGAGAGATGGGAGAGGAAATGGGAAAGGAGGGTTAGGGAAAAGTAAAGGAAGAAAAGGAGAAAAAGAATAAGGAGGGGACTGTCAGAAAAGGGAGCAGCAAACCCCAATTGGGCAAATATGCTATACTAACCTACAAGAAAAAGGCAAACAAGGAGTCCTGAGTTGTCGCTCAGGTCCCAGGTAAAGCAGAGTGGAGAATCCTGGGGTAAGCTTGGGAATGCTTTTAGCAATAATGATTTGATCATGAACTACTAGGAAAACAGAGGCTCTGGGTTAGAATCCTACCAATAATATTTTGTGAGTTCTTAGCCTTTAACTTTCCTCCACCTGAAAATAGGGCTATTAATTGCTACCTTGTGAAAGTGACACGGGATCCTATTTGTAAAGTACCAGCCTAATCCCTGGCACACAGCACTCGTGGGAGGCTTACTCCAGTTCTGCCTCTCTTTTGGAGCAGATCTCAGTGCTGGTAGGAAAAGGCCTAGTGATTGAAGTCAGCCTTTCAAGGTGCTCTGCTGGGGAAAGTGGGTTTTTGGAGCTCATCTTTGGTGTATGTACAGGACACCCCTCTTAGCCCAACCCCGCCCTCCCCCACACAGGGCCAGCAGGCTGGACGGTTCTGAAAACAGCCTCTGGATCAATTCATTGACCACAGAATGGTGAGACAATGGGACCACCAAGGGGCCTTGCTTTGCCCACTGGAGCGAAGGTCAGCATCAGATGCATTAAGAAATGGAAGCAATTTTCTTCCCACTGGAGGCTTCTATTAGGCATGATTGCCTGCATTTAGACAGACCCTAAACTCTCCAGGGCTGGATTAGGTAGGGCAGGATCACAAACAAACTCTGGAGAGGAACCTGGCCCTGGAGCTGAAATAAGAGCCAACAGACTGGGATCATTTCTAACTATCTCTTTGGACTTTGCCTCTGGTGTTTCCTGACCCACAAACACTACCTCCATCAGTGACTTCTTCTCCAGCACCCCCCCCAAGCAAGCAGCCTGGCTGTTCCTGCTTCTCCTGCCATCTACTACCTGCTCCTCCCTGCCTGGTGCCATCCCTGGTGCCATCGATGGCCTGGTGCCATCACCCTAATGAGGCCTTCCTTCCATTTCACCCACTTTCATTAAGGGTTCTCAGCAAGCTGGGACTGGACCCCAGGGACACAGACCTGTGCCATAGATACAGTATGGGGTGCCGGGAGCTTACACTCTATAATTACAGGAGGAAAGAAATGTGAACTCAACACGCACAGAATACAATGGCTGTAAAGGAGCAAAGAGAAACTGCAGAATGAGTCACCTAGCCAGCATCTGAGCAGCTTGTGTCTTGTGTTGGGAAAGGCTTTCTGATGGAGGTGGCCCTTGTACCACCTGAGTGATTTTGATAGATTTCACATTGGTGTGATACCTCTATGTGGTCTATATGCAAAGAGCTGCTTGAAAACCATCTCCTTTCCCCCACTGGAGACAGGCTGACCTCCTGCTCCTCTCCACCCCTGAATTTCCACTGTGTAGGGTCAGAGAAAATATCAGGTTTTTCTGCCCTCCCATCATTGGTATAATGATGGACACCTGCGGTGCTGCACGTGTGCCTGGGCGGGCATGCGCGGATGGGTGTGCCTGGGCGGGCATGCGCGGATGGGTGTGCCTGGGTGGGCATGCGCGGATGGGTGTGCCTGGGCTTAGACACGGGCGTATAAGGGCGGTGTCACAAGGACGCCAGCAGAACATGAGAGCAGAACGAGAACAAGAGCAGCAGAAGCAGCCGAGAGCGTGAGATGTGCTGGGGAGTAGCAGGCCTGCCTGCCGTGTACCTGGTCGCCTCTGATATAATGACAATAAAAGCATAAAAAGCCACCGAGGGCTCCAGGACTCTTCCTTGACCCGTCTGCCAGGAATCATCAAGAACTTGCTCTGTGCCCTTGCTGCCAGTACACACTGTTACCTGTAACCACTGCATTGTGAGTATCCATTAGTATGTTGGTGTTGAGCTCTAGATTCTGAGTTTCTAAGGGTGGGGAATTTATCTTACTCATTACTTAAACACATATTGCCTGGCACTTAGCAGGTATTCAAGTGTTTGTTGAGCTGGACTTGAGTGAATTTACTTGTGGTTATTGTGGGGGGCAGGACAGAGAAGATGGGGGCATCTATCCAGTTGCACGTGACTCCTCTTGTGGTCTCCATACATCAACCCCTACCCATTCCCTGCGAGTCTCGTTTTACCCTTCTGTCTGGTGACTGTTTTCGGTTTAAGTAAATGCCTTTGCTTCTTTCCCAGGTAGAGCCTCTGTATGAACTGGTGACAGCCACAGACATTGCCTACTCCAGCACTGTGAGGCAGAACATGAAGCAGGCCCTGGAGGAGTTCCAGAAGGAAGTCAGCTCCTGCCACTGTGCTCCCTGCCAAGGGAATGGAGTCCCTGTCCTGAAAGGTACGGTTTCCAGCCCACTTGTGTCCCTCATGATGGCTGACACCTGAAGGGGCTGCTGGTGGGGTCAGAATTTATGTCAACTCCTGTAGGGTAAATGAGTTTAAAATCAGGTTTTTTTATGCCCTCCCACCATTAGCATCTATGACCAACACCTGCAGTCTTGCATGTATCCCTGTAATTATGGACATCTGGACCCAAAGAGCACGGGGCATGCATGCATGTAAAATAGGGACACCTGTGCCGAGGGAGCGGGCGAATCAGCTTGACCAAGAGTTAACATTGAAATGAACCAAGAGTTAACGGACTATCTCCCAAGAAATCAGAATGTAGGTAACTAGCACATTCCATGCTGCCTGTCAGAACACCTGGATTCCAGTCACAAGAACACAGCCAGTAACAGCAGCATTAAACTGAAGACTGGAGCAAGTGAGAATGATGTGCAGCGAAGAGTGGGGGTGGACTTGAAATCTCTCCTGGTCACAAAGGGACCGTGGGCTGGGCAGGGAGATCTTTTTTGTGTGTCCTGGCCAATGTATGGTGAGAAGAATAGGGGGTATGGTAAGGATGGGGGTTTGATTGCCAACTTCCAGGGTCACAACTGTGGATGGAGCAAACTTGAGGCTCAGACATAAGAGGCTGATGTCTGCAATTTTATGCTTCTGTTGTGAGAAGCAGCAGAATTCAGAGGAAGCATCCAGGCCAGCAGCCAACTGGTTATAGCAGATCCCAGGCCAGTGAACCAGCTGGACTCAGGGCAGAACCTTGGTGGCGCAATCTCAGCAGAGGGTTGCAAGAAAAGACCTGTTTCAGAGAAAGGGTCCAGTTGCCCAGCTGCGTGGAGGACTCTGTGTCTAGCTTCCTGGACATGGCAGCTATTAGCCAAGCAGACATAAATGAGAATCTGAGGCCAGAAGTTCTGCCATCAGGTTAAGGACACCCAGTGAGGTTGCACTCAGTTCAGCAGGGAGTGCAATCTGCTCATAAATTCAAAATTGCAATATATGGTTGCTCAAATCTCCCGTCCCTTGTTAATTTGGATCTAGAAACTGGATCCTACCTGAGACCATATAATAGAGGAGAGGGAGAATGTAAAGCCAGAGCCTGGGATGCTTCAAGACCTGACCATGAAAGAGAATTCTGTAATCCAGGTGAAAGAAATGCCAGGATGACATGTTACAAATTAGCATAAGACTCAAAGTATCAGAACAGACCAAAAGTAGGGTGAGCTGTCTAAAAGTAGTGTGTTCCCCATCACTAGCAGTATGCAAGCAGAGGCTAGCAATTCCTGGTGGTAAAATTGAGCATCAGTGGCTATTCATCTCAGTGACCATTAATGTAGTTTCTGGTCCTGAAAACGTTTAAGGCTAAGTCAAATGTCAGCTGATGAGTGATTTCCTACAACTCCATGTCATTCGCCATAAAAACAATAAACACCCTCTTGTATGTGTAAAAGACTCAATAAAGGAGTGGGTGTTCTTGCCACTGAACCTTCTTGTTTTAAACCATTCGGCTAAATGCTCTCTTTTAACCTAACAGAATTGCAGTGATGTGGAGAGCTGGTCTCGGGAGTTCTTCGCTTCACAAGTTGTGATTCACATTCTGTGCTCTTTTCTCAGAATCTCGCTGCGAGTGCATCTGTCCTGTTGGATTCCAAGGCTCAGCCTGTGAGGTCACACTTCGGCAAGGTAAGGAGGCTTTGAAAATTGGTTGGAAAAGGGGGTTCCAGGGAAATTCAGAGAATAATTTAAAAGAGCGAGGTGGGAGGCGAGATAGCAGGACACTGAAAATCAAGATCAGCCTGACTTTATATTTTGTTATTTTCACAACTGACAATGTTTTGGGAATATTATGCATGGCATTTGCAAGTCATCTGTTGGATTATTCTGGAATGTTTATATTTTTTTATTTCATGAACTCCTAGTTAGCCCTCAAGATCCAGCACAGACGCCCCTTCCTCTATAAAACTTCTTCTAATCTTTCTTTGAGCAAAGAGTTATTATAGTTTGTAGCATATTATAGTTTGTAGCATATTATAGTTTGTACACTTGTGTGTGTGTGCGTGTGTGTATTTCCCCTGCATCTGTGATTAGAGATCATGTTCCATTTACCAGATCCCCATCACCCAGCATCTGTGATATGTATTGAATTAACACATGTTTAGACTTCTCATAAAGTTTAGATTCTATGACCAAATTATTACCTAAGAGTTCTGAACCTCCCAATCCTTCTTCCTTTTCTTTTCCTTTCTGTGACTTTTTGATGATACCATTGAAAAAGGAAATGATATATTCAATCAAAGCAATAAATATGTATTATATGCATATTATATACCAGATTCAAATCCCAGCTCCATCATTAATAACTGTGACCTTGAGTAACTGACCTCTTTGTGCTCCATTTTGCTTATCTATAAAATGAAATGATATTAATGACCTCTCGGAGATAATCATGGGTGATATAAACACTTAGAATGATGCTGACTACGTTATAAGAACAAAATAAATATTGGCTGGTTTTGGCACAGAACAGGTTACTCTGTGCTTTACGTTTGTTAAATCCTTTCATCCTCACAGTAGCCTCATGGGTAGATAGTATCTATATCCCTATTTTATACAGGAAGAATCTGAGGTTCAGTGTGTTGTCAGCTCACATGCCTGATGCTCCCACAGTTCGGGGATGAAAGAATGCAGCTTCAGGTGCACTGGGTGTGACTCCAGAGTCTTTGCTCATGGCTCCGAGCTGCACATTTCCTTTCTCTAGCAAAGCGCTCAAGGCTGTCTTCATTGCCTCTCCTCCCAGAGCTCAACTCCACCTCACCATGAGTGGCCAGTCACACAGCCACAGGATTCCTACTTGCCAGGGAAGCTTGGAGCCCCCTCTGGCTCTCTCATTTTATAAATGGGAATGCCCTGAGATGTACCCAAAATGACAGTATGAGTTAACAGCTCAGCTGGACACATGGTATAGCATGGTAGACCTAATTGATTATATGCCATTCTCATCAACAACCAAAAATCCTCCAGGGAAAAGCAAGTTCTATGAAATGGAAAGCATAGTGTTTATTATTACCTCATTTCAAACACACAACACTCACAGTAGATAACATAGCCCCTGTTTGATGTATTGAAAAAAAATAAACTCTCCTATATCCTATAGATGAGAAGTCTTTAAGCTGGAAATGATGTGTTCATTCAATGAACATTGAGAAGGATGGACATTATTTTAATTATCACATAAATACATGTATAGTTGGAGTTGTAGCCACTGCTACAGTATGCTCAGATAATTTTAAATATGGCAAATTTAGGTTAGAGGCCAGGAAAAGTTTTCCTATGAAAATGACTCTTAAAATGAGATCTAAATGGTGAATAGGGTTGACCAAGTGAATAAAAGGAAAAGCCAGGAGAACAACATGTGCAAAGGCCCTGTGGTAGAGGAAGCATGGCAAGTATAGTGACCTAAAAAAATAACAATTCACTGGAGGGGGAAGATCAGAGATTCAGACTCATAAAGACTTTTGGGACATACACTCATCTCACTCATAAGGCACCAGACTATAACAAGGGCTAATTAACATTTGTTGACTTTCTTTCTCATAGATGTCCCCATTGATGGGCAGTGGACTTGCTGGTCAAACTGGTCTCCATGTTCTGGAGGACTTAAAACGAGACAAAGACAATGCAACAATCCACCTCCTCAAAATGGGGGCAATCCCTGCTTGGGTCCTGCTTCAGAAACACTGAACTGTTGAGAAGGGGGATTTTCTAACTGTGTGGGAGTACTTGGGAGGACCAAGAACTGTGGGCTGCACACAGAGAGAGCTCTGAGCCCTTGGGATCTGAGGCCAGTTCACCCCTGCACCAGCACCTTCTGGGGCTGGACCAAAGGTGGAAGACTGTGCCATTCATGGTTTAAAATAAAGATGTCATTTGTAAAATGCACATTGGCTTGAATGGATAGTTGAAAGGAAAGGATGTGAGGAGGGAGAGAGAAGAAGGCAGGCCACATAAAATAAAGACAAGTCTTTTCTACTGCGCTCCTGCGCGAGGCCCAAGGATCCTTGAGTAAGGTCAGTGAAGTCGCACCTGTGTCAGGGAGAGAGACCTCTTTTACAGGGGAAGGGCTGAGGGGCAATGGGGCTGAGTATGAAGGCTTGTTTTTCGGTCTTTGTGGTGGGTCAGATCCACATCAGTTCTGGTCAGGGCCGGATGGCAATATCTGCGATCGGGAAATGTCGACGACAGAATTTTTCGTTAGTTGTTTCAAGACTTCCCGAAGGTGGTGACTCTTGGTGCCCGCTCACCGACCTTTCAGTAGTGAGTTGAAGAAAAACTGTAGGTTCCTTAAGGGCTTAGTGTCTTGGTAATCCTCGCTTTGCTCATCTCTACAAGATTATTTTACTTCCATTTACTGCCTGGTGCCAGGAACCATGTTGACAGTGGTTCATACCGGAGCTCCACTACCTAGCAGTGAATTGCATGTAGTAGGTGTCCAATAATGAACCAATGAATAGATATTAAGTTTTTCTTCTCTTGAGGATTACACTGTCTCATACAATGACAATGGCAGTTAGTATTCATTGGATGGTTATGCTGTGCCAGCTTCGGGGCTCAGTGTGTTAATTCATTCTGTCCTCATGACAACCTGCTGAGGCTGATGTGTGAGCCCTCTTGAACAGTTGGGAGACTGAGGTTAGGAAAATGTAAGTGACTTTTCCAGTGTTCCAGTGAGGAAGTGGTAAAGTTTTTAACTCCTTAATTCTGATACTCCCTCCCTCTCTATAAATAGACATTTAACTAAGAAAGATATTTTGATGCACTGCCACATGAGAAGGTGGATGTGTGTGTGCATGTACACGTATACTTGTCTATGTGTTATTGACCAGTTTCCACCATGTACTGACCTGAGGAGCCTGAAACCTGGCTGCTCAGCTCCCTTTGAGGCTGAGCACAGGTAGGGTGTGGTTGTGTAGGTCAGAAGCAGGAGTTTGGAGACCTGAGCTAAATTGAGCTTTAACAAGGAAGTGACAGGAGTGTGTACCCAGAAAAGATCCTGAGATGGAAGCTAGAACCAGGATGATTGATATGATGAGAAAAGGGCTTACAAAGACGAGTGTAGTAGTGGAGGAGAATCGTGTCAGAGAGTTCAAGCTGATGGCTAGGGGGCCATGTGCAATGCAGACCTTCCCCTGCCTCAGTATACATGATTCCCGCCTGCTTTGGCGCAAACACATCTTTGGGCAGGGAGGTATGTGAAGAGGAGGATGAGAGAGCAGTTGGTCTTTAGAAAACTAAACATCTATACTTCTAAAAATGTTTTTGATTGCATCAAGTGATTGTTTAAGCTCTATTATTCTCCTTGCTGATATTAAAACACCCCTTAATCTTTTTGCTCTTGGGCACTTCCTGTCTGATTGCAGAACTTTGTGTGAATTTTTTGACATCAGATTCCTGGGAAAAAACCACTTGGTTGAAGGCAAATAGGCTCATCTTACTCATTTCTGACCGATTTGTTTTCAGCCACATCCTCTGCTTGCAGTTTATCAGGGGGCTCAGTATGGGGACTTAAGACCTTAAAACATCGATGACACCGAGTTGGGCCCCACCAGCTCTCTGGAACTGAGCCACCAGTTCACTAGAAGAAGAGCTGGTTCGTCAGTGCTCGGGGCTTGTTGAAGCGCGCTTGGTGATTCTGTCTGCCTGCCTGCATCCCTGTATCCCTGCAACTGAGCTGACGGGCCTGGGCCCTTGTTTGGCTTAATATTATTGCTTTGCCGTCGACTGTTATTTCAACAGGCTAATCCAATAATGTTTTATCTCTTTCATTATACCAAGGCTGTATAATTTTCTTGAGTTATAATCTATCTTCTTTTAAGATTCCCCAGAGATGGGGAAAAGCAGGTCTGTCTTTGGTTGATGGGAGGCTCCCACGAAGCCGACACTAGCACGTTGAGGCAAGCGCTGCCAAATTAAATTCTGAATCTCAATCACAGCCACCGCTTCTAATGGGAAATTTGAGTTGATTATGGAGATGACAGCCCAGGTTCGCGTTTATTGCATTTAGCAGAAATTGTTTATCCTATTAAATATGGTCTTGAAGGAGAGACAATTGAATTGCAGAGCACCAGTGAATACCCGGGTGACGCCCAGGCACTGCTAAACTGTGTAATAATTATATTCTTATTTGTGGGCTGAACTTCCCCTCGTGGCTCTTTCTGCAAACAAATGCATTTAGGAGGAGGCTGGAACATAATGTAAGAATTAAACAAAATAAATGCAAACTGCGGTTTTGGAAAACCTTGGCAATTGGAGCTCAGGCTGGTGTAGCCGTGGAGGAGTGGGGTATCCGTGGGGTACAGTCCAAGCAGCGTGCGTTGGCAGGGGTCCTGGAAGCTTGAACGCAGCACAAGATAACCTGGATCTGGGAGGGTTTTGCATCCAAGAGTGTGAATGCCTGAAATGCTGTGAGCTGCACCATGAGCTTGATTGGGGGTGGGGGTGGGGGGACGCTGCGCTTCCTCTTGTGTGACCTTGGCTAATAACAAAACTTCTGTGGGAATAATAATTATTATAATTATTTTAACAATAGTAATAACAATAATAGCTGCCAATTATAGAGTGCTTCTCAGTTTATGAAGTCTTTTAACTTACATTATCTCATTTAATCTTTATCTGAATTAGATAGGGGTAGATATTAATACAATCATCAGGTGACAGGTAGAGAAAGCTTGAAAGGGAAATGAGATTCTTACAGTGCAGGGGCTGACTGTGAAAATCAAGGTGAGATGCTGAGGCCAGGAGACTCTAGAGGAAAAATACAGTTTTTTTTAAAGATAAGAACTCTGGCCTGCTCCCAGGCACTTCTGAAAAAGCCCTCAGGAGAAAAGGGGCCTGGAATAGGAAGTTCTCAGGACACCAGCCAGGTCTTTCTGGGACCTGCACAATGAACAGCTTAGTGGAGAAATATTTTGTTTCATAGGCTACAGATGTCTGTGATGGCAGGGTGTGTGGACTTCCCAATGTTTCCAGATTTTCACAAACATCGTATTATGATGGACTCAATTATCATGACCTAATCCTTCTCAAATAGAATGTCCATGAGGGCAGGGACAGAGTGTGGCACAGCACTCATTTAGTCTGAGACCCAGTCCAGGCCCTGGCATACGCAAATCTGTTACATGAGCTGATGGGAAGGGATGTGAGGTCAAGGGCAGAAACTTCTCAGGTTGGTGAGAAACTAGTGAATTTGGTGGCGTCAGGAGACTTGAGGTACAGCAATCCCTGAAAAAGAGCAGGCCAAGAGGGTGGGGGCAAGTCAAAGGGGAGGTGCCCCTCAGTAGGCTTTGTGGGCAGCATTACAGAAGAAATGTGACAGAAAATGATGTCAGTCAGGGACTGAGTTATTTCAGGGTGTTGGTTTCCCAGGACTGCCAGAAATCATCAGGGAGACTCACACAGGGAGGGAGCAGAAATGTGTGCCCTCACCGGTGGGGCAAAGCTGACTCACATTTACAGGGTGGCAAAGAAACCAAGGCCCAAGAAATGGAGGACTGCCCGGAAGTGGCAGAAAGCACGATTACAGAATAACATACAAGGTGCCTCCGCCTCATTTGCTCATCTGTTGTTCTGAACCCTGAATGCTCACCTGAAAATTAACTGCAGAGCACCCAGAACAGCACACCTCCAGCTTTGAGATTCTGTTTATCAAATGTTGTCATGAAATCAGATTTTTCTGTGGGGTGTGTGCCTCTTTGAGTTATCTTTTGAACATTAGCCCAGAGTCCAGGACCGCTGCATGCAGAAACTCGGGGCAGGGGTAGGGGGTTTGCGATTCACTCAGGGGAATGTCACAACCTCTGGCGCAGAATTGACCTCAGATGAGGAGACTCAGCTGTGCTGTCGTGCTCAGAAGTATCAGCTCTTGACTTCGACTGGCTCTGTGACTTACTGGCTTTGTGGCCTTATGCAAGTTTGTACCCATGTACCTCTGTGTCCCCATCTGTAAGACAAGGTTGATTACAGCAGTTGCCTCCTGGGGCGTTGTGAGAGTGCATCAACCCCTGAGCTCAGGCGCGCAGGTGGCATGAAGTCAGCCTCCACACATCGTGTTCACTGTCACTGTTATTGCTGGGGATTCTCAAAACATCCGCAAGAATGATGGTTGGTGTGTGTAAGTTACTTCAAACTGCTTTAAAGACATTTCCATGCCAAACCCACTACAACCCATGAGAACAAGAAAAACAAAATAACTGAGCTCCTAGGAAATGTCTTAATATAGGACATGGAGGAGGTTTATATCCCAAGCTCTGGGTTATTAAGGGAAAATGTAACAGCATAATAACTAATATTTGCAGAGGGCATTACCAGTTACAAAGAACTTTCACATACCTAATCCAACTTAATCCTTTCAGTGCCTGCAAGAGGAAGGATTTATTATCTGCTTTTGACAGGTGATGAGATGGAGCCTCAGAGAGACTGAGCAATTTGCCTAAGACCACACAGCTTGAAGGTGGCAAAATTCTGTCCGAGAGCTCTTACCACAGTGCTCCCCACTTCCCACTGCAGCAGAAGGAGATCCAGCTGTGTCACACAGCAGGTGCCTGCTGCCTGCCCCTTACACAGAAGAGGCAGAGAAAGCCCCTGCGCCAGGCATGCCTCCAGCAGAGAAGCACAGCCCTGCAGAGGGCTTCGGTGGAGTCAGAGGTATAACACCCCACGCCACCACTTCCCGGCTGAGTGGCCTTAACGGAGTCTGCTGGCCTCTCTGTTCCTCAGTGTCTTCAACAAAAACAGGGTCAATACTCCCAAGGGCACAGGGTGAGGACTGAAAGACATGACATGCCAGAGGGCCCGATGCAGAGCACATGCTCAGCTAAATTCCCATTCTGGGGTGCTGAACACACAGGCTTGCCTAACATCATCTTTTTCTTACCCTGCCTAGCCTCTTTCTCTTTTCGAGCAGATAGAGTGTATTTTACAGAAAAGGAGAAGAAATAGGGATCACATTTGCAGCGGGGCATTCTTGAAGGATTGTCAGAGAAAGTCAAGAGTCTGGTCTGACATTCACCTCTGTGCAGGGGGCTGCTCCGGATCCTGGGCACTCCCGTTATCGGCGGCTGCGTCCCCCAGTTATCTCGTGTCTACACCTTGCAACCCCAGGTGTTCCTCCATCCATCATTGGCCATTGTCTGGTATCTTCTCCTCCTTCCCCCTCCACCTCCTGCCAGACAGGCCTCCTTGTTAATAAGCCAGTTTGTTCATATCCTGAAAACTATCTGATTCTGGCCCCTTTCATCCCAAATACCATCCATCCATCAACTGCTTGCTCCATATGCTTGGTTAAGAAAATGGGAATGGGGGAGGGAGAGGAATAATAGATAAAACTTCTTAGCTGCTATCTCTAAAGAAATAGAATGGACAAATAGATCCGTCAGACATGTATCATGCCACTGGACAGCAAAGTCAGTTTGTAAAAATAGACTAGATGGGAGGATTTATCTCACATTTTAAGCTGTTAATATAGACGGGAAACATATTTTCCTTTATCTCTCCCAAGGGAGGGGGGATACCCCAAGACCATGATGAAGAATTTTCAACTCACTTTGATGGATTTCACTAAAGTGGGAAAGGGTAGACATGCTATTAGATTCATCCAGCCGTGAGCAATGAGTTGGCTCGTCTCTGATGTACCCAGAAAGTTGTCGGGCTCAGGACTCCAGTGAAACTGCCTTCCATAGGCTTCTCTCTTTCCAGGCCTGGCCCACTATTGCAAAGCCTGCTTCTAAGCCTTTCATTCTATCAGAGAGACCAGAAGGAGAGGGGAAAAAAAAACCTCTTACAGTGGGAAGGATAGAATTGGACTTCTAGTGATGAACTGAATGTAGTATATTCACATGTTAATTTTTAATGATACACTGAAAAATATTCAAAAAAAGAATGAACTCACTATGTGCACCATTTTGGTTCATGTACAGTTATATTGCCATGTCTAAGTGAATAGCTTGCTATTTTATGTAAGTGGTCTATTGCTTGAGCATTTTTTTTAAGTTTTGAAAATATTCCTGGCAAATACACATGTGCACAAATGCACAACTTAGAGGAAACTCATGGATTCCTGGACAAGGTTGTTTCCCTCCCATCCCATCAAGAAAATAAGATGAAGTTTCTTTACTAGGATGCTAGTACAGTGAAGCATATAGATCTAGACTTCCTGGAGTTATAAAACAGGAAATTACATGATAATTAATGTAAATTAATTAGAAATAAGTGGATCTACTCCCATAGAGCTTTTCATGTGAAAAAAACTTCTTATGGGTTTCCCCACTAGCCAAAAGTAGAGCCTTCCTATTTGGTAAGTTATCTTGGGAATGTGGTCATATAAAAATATTTCCATATAAATTAATAGTAATAATGTTCCCACACCCCCACGCTATAATCTACCAAATCATAGGCATCCACATAGGAATGTTCTACATTCTGACAGTAGGGTAGACCTACCTGCCAAGGACTAAGCCAGGTGCTGCAGCTCCAAAGGTCAGCATGATACCCACCTACCTTGAAAGAAGTCACTATGCTGGGTAGGTAACCAAGTAGGCTTAGTGATAGACTATGGAAAATGCTGGAGTGCAGAACTATGTGAGAAGATAGTACCCAATGAAGTGCAAGATGATGGATGGGGTTAGCATCGGTGGTCTGGATGAGTGGACATCTCACCTGTCCCCGCATGGATGCTGATGAAGAACTGAGATGGCAGTAGTGAGCAGGTGGAGGATTGTATATGTACAAAGGCTTGGGAGAGACAACAAACCCAAACTCTTGGGGAAACTAAATTGGAGCTAGTTCATTCATTAAAGAAATATTTATTCAACCCCTGCTAAGACCAAATATTCCAGTTGCAAGATGTCCAGCCATGAGAAAGCTTGCATACTAACTCAGAGGAGGCATAAAAAGTGCAAGCAAAGAAGAAATTTATAATTTCCATGAATGACAGTGACAAGAAAAAATAGAGGATTGATATTTGAGTAGAGACTAAAATGAAACAAGATAGTCTTGCATGAATTCATTTGGGGCAAGGTGTACTTCAGGCAGAGGGGATAGTAGGTACAAAGGTCCTGAGGCATAAGACTGCATGACATGTGTGAAGAGCAAAAAGCTAAGAAGCTTGAATGGTTGAAGTATATGGGAGGATATGGAGTCGGAGAGAAAGATGGTGGCTGGTCTTATAGGACTTTGTTGTGTTAGGGACAACAGATTTTCAGTACAGTTGGCCAAGGGTCTAAAAAGGGAGATGAAGAAGGGTGGTGCCTTGAGGTCAGGTCAGAGAGAACCTTATGAATACCATTGAAAATACTTGGGCTTTATAACAAAGGCTGTGGGGTACTGAACCACCAGGGGTACCTAAGGCAAGCAGAGAAGTGGCCATCGGTGGAAATCTCCACAAGCCAGGGACCAACTGCCTTCAGGAAAGGTTCAGTCACCAAACCAAAGGTCTCAACTCAGTCCACCCAGCTGAGAAGGGTAACCTCCCCCCACCCCATTCTATGACTCCCTAGCTTGGTGACTCTGTGGGTGCCATTCCCTTGCATTTTTGTGTCTTCACCTTTCTTTGTGTTTTGTCTAACTTCTGAGACTCTGTTGACCTCTCTCCTGCATGCTGTCTCCCCTATCCACTCTGGGCTAATTTGCATGGGCCGCTGGTATGGGGTCTGCCGCCATGGCTCACAGACCTCCACCAGATTATGCATTCTTACAGGGAGGGGTCATGTCTGCTTTATTTCTATACCACACCCAGCATGGGTGCTGGCACAGAGCTAACAGGGGTGCTTCCCTCATTTCCCAAATGAAAGGGTAGCAGCCTCAGCTGTCTCCAAGGGAGGGAAGGGCTTTTCGTAGCACCCACGCTCCACACTGCCATCATTTCTGCAGTGTGATTTTTGAAGCCTGCCCTTTCTCTCTGTCCATTTTCTTCACCCTAAAGGCATATAGTTCAGACAAGATTCATTGAGTGCTGAACTCTTTAGATCTTCCTCTATCTCAAGGAAGAAAAAAAGAAAGCCTCTCCTTATTGCTTTTCATCCTGTCATTAATTTACTTTTCAAAAGACACCTTGTCAAGCTGAAGATTATATCTTTAAACCATGTTTTTACATCCACTACCTATAAAACCGTAGATTATAGATCTGCCTAAAGGACCTGAGGGAGAACACACTTGATAGCTTTATGCCTTTTGCTTTGCGAGAGCCAGTCATTCTGAAAGAGGAGGGCTGCGGCCGTCCAAGCTGCCACAGAGGCTGTATTTTCATTTCTAAAACTGCTAGCCATGCAGCATTCTTGGAGGAGCGGGGCAAACGTTGGCCTTGGCGCCACTGTGCCTTTAGCTGCTGGTTCTGGCTCACAGGTGATGCAGGTAACTGCTTCATCCCACAGTTCTGGTATGGGGCCTAGATTAGGATCTTCTTCCTGAGGAGTTTCTTTGACTCTGGTTTCTGCCTCTCCCTGGCCCCAGGGTTCTTTCCCAGCATCTTGGCAGGCAGGGCTTTGTGGAGCAAAGTCATAGGGGGTTAGCGTGTGCTTGATGCACTCACCAGCTCTGCAACCCACTGGCTCACTGAGACTCAGTTTCCTTAACTGTAAAATGGGCCTCATAAAACAGATCTTCAGAGGGCCTTGATACAGGACATAAAAAAGAACAGAGAGCCCCTATTGTCCCTCTTGTTTTGTCATGTACTGCATTCCCCGTGAAACAGAAGCACGCGTAGAATCTGAAGGGTTCTCAGCCATGATGGCATTGGAGTTGCCTGCGGAGCTTTGAAAGCTACTGATATCTGGTTCCCACCCCCACAGATTCAAATATAATTGGTCTGACATGCAGACGCTGGACAGCAAGGTTTTTAAAACTCCCCAGGTGATTCTAATGTGCAACCAAGGCTGAGAACTGTGGCTTTTCCATCAAGCTTGAATATCCTCTGTAAATGGTCAACTTGGTCTGGCCAATCTGTCCTCTCCTTACTTTCTGGCATGTAGCTACCACTCCCTGGTAAATAGTGAATTGAGATTCATTATCAATGCAAATTAACTTCAAAGTAAAATGTAAAGACAGGATGAGAAGCCATGAGGGAGTTTTCTTTTAGGTACAAGATCCAGAGGCCAGAAGTAAATTTCTAAACTCTAATCTTTATCAGTAATAAGAATAATGTCAATCTCATCGATAATCAGTAACAAAATAATTTTGCATATGATGGACACACTTTCTTCCCCAGTGCCCATCCCTAGTACATATTCACCTATGCATATTCCTGATATTCTTTCTCATCTTCAAACTGTTACATGCTGAATTTCTGCCTTAATGTTCTTGCTCTCTGCCCAAGTCAATACTCCTTTAAGATCTGGGGTAAGATGCCTTCAGCAATTATATTGTGTGCCCCATATTTTGGCATTAACTCAGCAACTAATTTCCTGTGATCATAAATTCCCTTCTAATCGCTTTGTGAGCATACAAGTCTTACTGTAACTCTAAACAGACAGGATTCTAGAAAAATAGAGAGCACTGCTATATATATATATATGTCAATTGATAGACATTTCTTATACTCACCATACACTGTGGATCCAGATTCAGCCTTCAAGGAGCTTCTAAGTTACAGAAGAAACGGTGGATACAAAATTCTGTGCAACACAACCACAGCTGGTGCACTGTGGGAATGCTGCAGTGGGCTGGGGTGTTGGCTGCCCCACAGGCAGGTCAGGTACAGAGAACATCACTGGCAAGTCCCTCCAAAGCCATGCTCCATGGTGGGAGGTGGACCGAATGGACCATACCTTTGAACTCCTGAGTTCAGACCCTCGCTTTATCCACGGATTTTTTTTTTAGGTCTCTTCCTATTGAAGGCACTGTCTGGGGCAGGGCAGGGGACTCTGGAGATACAGTGCTCAATAAATAAAGCTGATCCCTACCCTCAGTATTACTCCTATGGGAAAACAGGTCATAAATAGTCACAAGAGATATGGGACCCCATATTTACTTACTAACATGAAAAACACAATCAGGAAAAAGAATAGTATATTACCATAACATACTAATTGAGAGAAATATGATATTTGTGCTAAGAACTTAAACAAGAGAGATTAACAGAAGGAATACAAGAAAATGTTGAGTCAAATGAAGGGAAATTGAATGAACTCAAGTCAATCTTTATTTTTTTTTCTCATGATTCCAATGTGTATGCTTACCCTACCAGTTAATAATGGTTCCATAAATGAACAAATATCATTATCCAAAAGCTGAAACAATTCTCATACTTTGTTTTATTGGCTATTGATTCTTTTAAGAGCATCAGCCTTCCTTGTCCCTCTGACATCCTATAACTCCTGGGAGGCAGGATTAAGGTTTAATTTTCTACTTTTTTTTTTCTTTTGTTAATGATCCAAAGTGCTGTGAGCAGGAACAAGTCTCCAGTTAACACTCAACATCCAGTTGTTGAGTGATAGTTTTGCTGAGTTTGGTGGGTAAACGAAAAATCGGTGGTAGGTAGAATGGCCTGAGCTTAGACCTGGGAGCTGACAAGACAGAGTCCATATTCATTTACATTTCTCTCAGCTGAAGGAAGTCTTTATTCAGTGGTAGTGCAGCGGTGGCATCGGCTGCATCCGTCCAGCTTGCATCCAAGGCACTCAGCAAGCCTGGCTCTGCACTTTCCGCCCTGGGCATGAGGCCCCTCCATTCTGGGGTGCCGGGTTGTTGCATTCTCTCTTCCTTTCCTGGGTGCCTGCTCTGCAAGCAGACCAGGAGCTCCAGCAGCTCCAGTGACCATCTGCCTTGACTCCTGCACAGATAACATCCCGGGGAGGCAGTTACCATACACACAGCAGCACAGGCAGCAAGGAGGGAGGACCACCCCACTGACCTGGAGGGTCTGCCACCTCTCCTTAGGGAAATGCTTTGGTGTAGCCAACCAAGACCGCTTTACTTGCTGCCTAGCACTTAATTTAAAACTCCAAATGGAGTGAGAAGAGGCCACTGGGAGCCCATCTCATGAAATTGGAATCTGCAGTTCCATGGAAGATGGATAGCAGAGTAGGGCAGGCAGGCGTGCTGCTCTGGAAGAATAACACGCAGACTCTGGAGAGTGTGATGAGCAGGGAGCACAGCCCAGCTGGGGATTCAGAGACAAGGGCCAGCCAGTTACTCCATGCCAGCCTTTTAAATAAGGGCTTACAAGTCGTGCCCTCGGAGCCCTGGCACCAGAGACATACGGGCTACAGATTCTTTGCACAGAGCATCAGAACACACCATGGACTGCCCCTGGAAACCCAGTGCAGACACTCGCCCTGCCCTGGGGCTGCTGCCCCCTCCTGACTTTGGGCAAGACCACTTCTCCCAACCCAAGTCTTCACTCTTTTAAATGGAAGAATAGACTAAGCCAGAGAGATTTTGCCATCATAATTTTTTTCATTACTATTTTCATTCCTAAATGAAATCTTATATGGGCCCCAACATGGAAGTCGAATGAAAGTGGGGCAGTTCTATTTGAAGCTGAGTTGTCTATCAGACTCCCCTTCCTTCCCTGGGGCAGCCCCTAAAACCCTGAATTTCCTTAGATCCCAGTGTGAGTATCGTTGGATTAGATTATCTCCAGATTCCTTCCAGCTCTGTAATTATACTCCCTGGTGGGGCCGCCACAGCAGGGTTCTCTGTCTCCATTTCTCCTCTCTGTGACTTGGTCCCCACAGGCAAAAGCTTGCTGGGAAAATCCCTAGGGACCTACATCAGTGGTCTCCATGGTGACTGGCTAACTCCTTGGCCTTATATATCCTTGCCAGATCCATCTGTCAAGCTGAAAGTTCAGTCTGGTGGCCCCAAGGCCACCTGATTTACACACACACAGCCTTGAAACACATTTACTGGAACACCCATGAGCTGATGCAACCGACAAAAAGAACCCTGCAGAAGGAATGAGGCTAGGAGGGGAGGACTCAGCCCTCTGCACGTGCCACCACCACTGATCACTGCCATCACGCCCCCCTCCCCAGTGCCCACCCAGTGCCCACATGACTCAGCATGGCCTCCGAGCCCTGCAGGGGACCACTGGCGAGACATGTCTAAGTGGTCACCCTCCCTCTTCTCTCTGTCTCTCTGCTATGTGGACAGGGATCCAAGTAAGTCACTAGTTCTGAGTCTTCTTGTATTTCTAGTAATTAATTATTGGGCAGGGCTCACATCTCTTTCTTTAAACCAAGTCAGGCTAAAATCTATGAACTAGCATGTACCCTTCCTCACCAAATGACCATCACTGCAGTCATCTCAGACCCTCTGCTCTCATTCCCCCAGATTACCAGATTCTTCAAATGGAAACCAGCAGGCTGTAATAGTTAAGACCTTAGGGTCTGCTTTCAGATTGCTAGGGTCCAAATCCTTACTGGAACATTCCCCGGCTAGGTAACTTTGAGTAGACTTTTGACCCATCTCCTGCCCCAGTTTCCTCATCTATAATTTGGGGCTTACAACAGTGTTTATCTTAAAGGTTCCTGGGGAGGTAAATGGGTTCATTCACATGAGGTTCTAAGCCAGTGCCTGGCACAGAGTAGTGATCCCGTCTGTGCATTGTCCTTTGGTCTCTTGGGGAGAGCTGCTTTGCCATGGGGCAACAGGGAATTGAAACCCAGTCCACACGCTGCTTGGGAAACCAAGAAATCCCTGAACCTTGTGGTTTCTTCCAGTTCACCCACCTGCCTGGTGGTACCATTTCCGAATTCACCTAAGGACCCTGTACCAGGTTTGGCCCTGGTAATTGATGTCCTTGGCTTTTATTCTCTGCACCATCCTTCATAAGGCCTCAAATTCACTTACCATGTTGGCTCACCCCTCTCAAAATTCCTCCTACAAGCAAAGCTTCTGCTATGTCTGAGAAGAATCTTGCCCTGCATTCTTTACTGCTAGTAACCTAGCCCTTCACTATGGGGGCGTCTGTAGTCTGCTGGTCACACCCACTGAGTGAACTGGGACTATGATCTGTTATGAACATACAGCTGTTGAACCTTGTGGCTCCCACTCTGTCTACCCTGTGCTTCAGCTGTTTCCTGGACTCAGTTTAGTCCCTTATAACCCCACCCAGGCTTCCTTTACACAAAAGTTCTGCATTGTAGTTGCCATTGAGATTGATTTATCATTGATTTGATAGACTGTCATTCTTGCCGTCATCCCAAAATTTGTATGCATGGAAAATTGGAAGCATAGAGATAAGGCAGCGTAGAGGTTCCTGGAGCTCAAAGGGATCTTCGATGAGAAAGATGAGCCCTCATGCCACCAAAAAAGGTGTCTCACAGTAAATCAGTAGAGCTGGGATTCACCATCGGTGTCATCAGGTCCCCTCATCTATGAAGGATATGGGTTTCTAACCCAGCCTCCCTGATGCTAGCTGGTTCATGTCACTTTTATAAATGTTTCAAGCTTACTTGCCCTGAACTTGTTTTAGGTTGTAATTCATTACCATGGAATGACAACTTATATATCCCTATAATGGGTGAAATTGTGTCCTTCCCCCCCCCCCTCCAAAATATATTCAGATCCAAACCTCCATTACTTGTGAATGTGACCTTATTTGGAAAAAGGTCTTTATAAATTAAATCAAGTTAAAATGAGGTCATGGTAGATTAATCTAGGGGTTAGAGTTTTTATAGGGAAAGTAAACAGATGTAGAGTGGAGAACAACATGGGAGGACAGAGGCAGAGACTGGAATGATGTATCTACAAGGCAAATGCCAGGACTTCCAGCTAACACCAGAAGCCAAGATGGAGGCATATAATAGTCTCTCTCAGAGCCTCCAGAAGACGCCATCTGGGCTGATACACCTGATTGTTGGGCTTCTAAGTTCCATTAGTGTGAGACAAGAAATAACCACTACATTTAATCTCGCAGCTTGTGGTAATTGCTTGAACAGCCCTTAGAAATTAATATGGCCTTTCATTAATGAATCATATTGTCCAGATACGCTGAGGATAAAATGAAAAACAACAACCAAAAAACACGTTTTTTAGAAAGAAGGCATAAAAACCTTTAAATGTAGGGGTCAGCCACAAACCTCAGCCGAGAGGTTCTTAGGCAGTGGACAAGAGGGCACAGAGAGGAGGAGCTGAGGACCCCAAAGGCCCTGTCTGTGCTCGGTAGATCTGAGCACAAGGGAGGACACGTGGGCCTTACCTGCCTGCTCCCTCCGCTCACAGGCTGGCCCCTGGTGACCCAGGGGGCACTGACACTTGCAGCTAGTACCCTCGAGGATGGGCTCCCCATTGTTGAAGCAGGGCCCGCAGCGGCAGGCGTTGAATTCCATCAGGTACTGGTCCAAGGCCCTGCGCAGGTTCCGGCGTTTGGCCTCGAGGGGCCCCAGGCTCGTGTACCGCAGCAGCTCATGGATGGGCTGCATCTGTGGGCACAGAAAGGACAGAGGGCCCTCGCTGCAGGTCTGGGGATCTCAGCTTCCCAGGAAAACCCAGGAGCTGACTCTCTAGCTTCTGGGAAGCTTGTTATGTGCCAGGCACAGGGATAGACATTCAGCTATTTCCGCCCACCCCCAAGCCTGGATCCTCAAAGCAGGTGCTAACCTCCCCTGCCTGTGGGTGAGGGGACAGCTCAGAGCGACCAGCGCAGCGTCACACAGTCAAGTGCAGGAACCACACTGAATGTGGACCTACCTGACTCTGAAACTTGTGGTCTCCCAATCCCATGGGAAGACGAGAGCTCAGAAGCCCTCTGTGCCAGCTCCTCTGCCTTCTTTATGCGTTCAGGAAGTAGGAAGAGTGCAAACTGTGTGCGTATGTGTCTGTGTGCGTGCACCTTTTTTGTCAAGCCTTTCATTCAGGAATTAGTGCAGTCCTTACTAGGCGGTGACTGCTGTGCTGAGTGATTCCCTGATGGTAGAAGTGGTGTCGGTGTTGTGGTTGTGGGGGGGGGGGTAGGGTGAGCAGGGGGGCAGTGCCTTTACATTTGAAGCAACCACTCCAGGTAGGGCTGGAGTCCAGGCCTTCTCAGCCTTTCCAGCTTTCATTGTGGGCAGGGCTGGGCTGTCCTGTCCATCGTAGGGTGTTGAACAGCATCTCACTCTCCACTAAACTATTGGTAAGTTCTGGTATGAAGAACTAAAACCGTCTCCTGACACTGCCAAATGTCCCTTGTGAGGGAGGCAAAGTCACCCCCAACTGGAAGTACTAAAAGCAGTCAGGAGTCTTAAGGTTGAGATTCTGGTTTCAGATCCCTGCCTGACTCAAACCGTGTGATCGCACGTTGCATGAGGAGCCTCCCCTTCTGCTCTATAAAGTGAGAAAGACAGCCCTACCCTCCAGGCTTATTGTGAGAATTACCGCTGATGGTTGGGAAAGACCTGTCACACAGTAAAAGTTAAGTAAATGCTGCTCACCTCCCAGCTCTGTGTCCTAGAGCTCCCAACTGCCCCACTCTAAATCTGGACCTTGTTATCTACAAAATGGGAATCACAACCTACTTCCTGAATTCTCATGAGGCTCCAAGGAAGTAATGGGTCTGAGATACCCTTGCAAAAGTGAAGACCAGCACAAATAAAGAACTGTTTTTGTTAGATGTGATGGTTGTTTAAAAAAGAAAAGCCTAACTCCTTTCAAATGCGTGTCCATATGGTCATCTTCAGCATGCCTATAATGCAGTATATCTTAACACGATCATGACATGAAGCTCTGTTGCAAACTTCTCATTTTCAGGAGAGTAAACTGAGGCCCTGAGAGGGGAGTGATATGCCAGGGTCTTAGGGCAACACTAACATAGGACACACAGTGGTGCAATCTCACCGTTCCAGAGTCTAAAGTCGACAGAGGTGCTCGCCATCATCTGGATGGGTTCCTGGGAATGTGTACAGAAAGACTGGTGGCAAACGGACCTTGGCCTGTGGTCAGGGGCTGCGCTAAAGTCACCAAGATGGTCATGACTGGTCAGGCCCCTGGCCAAGAGGAGAAGCCCATTTACTGGAAGTTCAGGAAATTTGGCCTCATTGTTAGGAGGTCAGAGCAGAGTAAATTGCTCTTGGCCCTGGCTAAAAATGGCTCTTAACTCCAGGGGAGGCCAGAACTGTTGGGCAACTTTCCTTTGACTTTCCAAATGGGCCAAGCACTCATTCCCCCGTCTCTCATTTCTCCCTGCTAGGATCCTCAGGGAGAGGAAAGAGAAATGCCTTGAGAAGGGCTGGTAGGGACTGGATGGAGGAGAGGGAGGTACAGGAAAAGCATCTTAGAATGTTAGATCTTGAAAAGATATTGGCAGTAGTCTTCTTCCACTTTACAGGAGGAGAAAGCAGATTCAGGGATGTGCTGTAGCCACACAATGTGACATCCAACACAGGGTAACAGCACAGCACAGCATCAGAACAGAATTCCTGTGATTTCTATACTCACTCCCTCTTCGTACCTGTGTGAAATTATCGCTTCTCGGCTCTGGGAATATGCAGGTGAATAAGACACTATTGTAATTGTGAGTGTCAGGTTCTGAATGAATTCCCAACTGACCTCCTTGTCCATTGTCCATTGTCCAGTCTGTCTGTCTGCCTCTCCTTTGATTCATATCTTTGTGACAGTCTCTTTTTAAAGCACCACTCTGGTTGTGTCACTTCCCTACTCTCAAATAGCAGTGGATTAATGCACAGAACCCTAACGTCTCAGAGAACATGGGTTGTGATGAGATTTTGGGTGTCATGTGAGTCAGACATGGCTCATGCTGGGCCCTGCCCTGGCCGGCTTTGATTATGTAACCTCCCTGAAAGTCCCCCAGCTGACCTTTACTGCACGCCTCCTTCCCTCTCCCCAACCGTGTGATGTAACGTTTTATTATCCACGTGTTATAGACCAGGGAACTGGGGTTCAGAAAATTAACTTGTTCGAGGTCACATGTAAGAAGGTGACTGAGCCTTTTTCATCAAACTGTATCTTTTCACCCCAAAGCCCAGGTTCTTTCTCCTACAAGGCAATAACTACATTTCTCTAAATCATGTTCCCCCACCTCCCCCTTGGAAGTTTTGCTCAAGACAAAGTTCATCTCTTGTCCGTGAAAGTTTATCCATTGCTCTTGACATCAGATTTATAGGTTTAGCCCGAATCACTGATCACTCGATGATAGCAATTTTCAGACCCTCTGTGAATTACAGGTGTATGAAAAAGCAAAGTTAATTCCTCTGATCTCTTTGTTCATAAAGAACCATGTGTTATCATAGTCTTTTGGGTTTCACTGTTGGTTCATTTTCATATTTCCAGAGGAAGCATGTATCCTAAGATTTTAAATATATGTAGAAAAATCAGCAAGGGTCAAGGAATATGGGCAAGGAAACAATAATATTTTCTTCTGTAACCCCAGATATAACCTTTGTTTATGGCCAATCCTGTCTATTAATTACAGTAGTTTGACAGCTTGTAAGCAGTCAACTTCCTTTGTGGCTTAAATACAATTTTACTCCCTTTGGTCAACTAAGGATTTAAGGCAATGTTCTCACCTTCAACCCTATAGACATTTAATGGCCAGACGTTTCTTTGTTTAAAAAAAAAGAAGAGGAGGAGGAAGATAACCGTGGAGATGGAAAAAGAACTTACATGAAAGAAACTATACATCACACACAAAATCTGACACACTTATTACTTGGTCCTTTACCAGAAATGTTTGCCTGCCCCTAAATGAACAGATGTGATTCCTAAAATCTTCTTATGTGTAAATGCAGATTAGTATTTTAATGGGGACTACCCCCAAAGAATTGTAGCAATTCTAGTATCAAACCAGGCGTGGGCCAGATAATAAGTTTCTGACCCTGGTGCTCTTATGACCTGGCGTGCACCCCTTTCGTCAGGCATGGAGAAGGCCACTAGTTCAGTGTGCCGTTACATTTAATCTTGTTCTCTGATGGGCTCATAATAAGAAATATGAAATGATCTGGTCTGCTTCACTTTCATTCTTTGTGGACGTAGAGTTTCTTCAACTGCGAAAAGACTTACCTCAAAATCAATAACAATAGGATTATACTTTAATGACCTCCCCCAGGAACGGTATGTGATGTTGCTGTTGCTCTGTGTCAAGCCACCGCCCCAGCCAGAACTGCCACCTCTCACCCGGGAGATGATGTCTTTCACAGCCGTATTTTTTGAGTCTGCGTCTGTTAAGAGGATAACTGCATTAACTCATTTCCCAAAAAGTCACAGAATGGGTTGGGAAGTTCCATTAATGAGATTTGGGACAGATTTGAGGTGCTCTTCTTAGAGCTGTCTCTCATTCTGCCTTGCTTGGCCCACTGGCGGGAAGGACCAAGGCTGATAAATAGACCCATTCCCTGGGTAAGGACAGACACAGGGGGAACAACCCAGTCCAACAGGAAGGATGGAAAGGTTGGGAAAATGGATGTTTCATTCATTCATTCATTATGTTAAATGTTTACTCAGTACCCTTTATATGTGAAATAGGCTGAATGAAATTAAATAGATGCTGTGACACATGTCTCTTTGGGGATCAGTCGGGGCATGGGGAAAGATGTGGTCAGATATTTAGAGCAGATATAGGGAGATATAGGGAGCGGTCAGGAAGAGAGATGACTTGACTAGGAAGGTCAGTTGGTTTGAAGGTGTATGGAGACAGGAGGGAAGAGTATTAGAGAGAAGCAATTTGACTTAAGGCTATGATGCTGAGTAGCTTAATGAGATCAGAATAACTTGAATCTGTTTCATATCTACTTTATCCATTGTACTATAAACTATTTTATCATCCATGTATCTTTTATGTCTCCCTCTGAAAAAATATTGCTCCATACATGTCTGATGAATGAATGAATGGATGCATGCACGCATGAATATTCATATTGACTTGTTCAGGAAATGCCGTAAAATATTCTCATGCAATTTTTCTCTAGTAATTACTCTTTGAGCTTGGACTTGATAACCAGGCTCAAGGGCTCAGTTGTCTCAGAAGATTTGTTTCTTCCGTTGGGCTTGTAACCTGGTAGGCCTCCATCCCAATAGTTGACTTTCCAGGTTCTGTCTACACATTCCTTTCATCCCAGTTCTTACTTAGACCTTTAGGTATTGCTTCAAATCTAAGGATGTGAACTATACAAAGTCAAATATTTCTAAGGTGATCTCAGCTCATGGTGGATTCAAAATTGAGCCTTTACAGGGCATTGCTTTGGGGTATTTAGCAATTACGCAGTGTCACCTTTCACTGAAACAGTCAAGTAGGGGAAAAATAGTGTGTATGCCCCACATAGGGCACTTCTATGCCCTGCATAGAAATCTAGCTTTTCTTTTTGGGTGACCCACTATACCCACTACTAAATACTTGCCACTAGTGCCACTTCCGAACATGTCACACTGTTTCCCTGATAACCTGCTTCCAGTGTCTATGATATCAATCTCAGTGTCAATGCCCACATGGCCTCCAAAGCACTTCCGGATGTCTTCACTGGTAACACCTACAGTGGGAAGACAGGAAAACAGAAAATGCTGAGATGCTAAAAGATAGTTAATATGGTACAACCAGTTCACGGTAGTGTTGGGAGTCTAAGAGATCTCAATGGAAATCATAGTTTTTTAACCCAATTTCAGTGTTTTCTTCTTTATGGTTCCCACACAATTCTTGAAGTGAGAAGGAACTGCACATACTACTTGCTCATAAAATCCAGTTCCTCTGTATGTTCTCTAGTGAACCACCTTTAGACACGGATTCCATCTTGCCCATATCCGTATACCCTTGTGCATAGTACAGTGCCTGAGCCATGCTCAGCACCATTTTCACTCTGCAGTTTGGCACACACTGCCTGCTTCTCAGTATAGATGTCTTTCCTTTCTCTGTTTTGACTGTGTTTCCAAAGTCTACTATAGCTCCAATTCAAATGTCATCTATTCCATGAAGCATTTTTAGATTTCTCTCTTTCTTCAGAGCTGCCCAGTGTGCTTTGTTAGGCCCCAGTAACTGTATCTGTCACAGTGCTTTTGGCCCAGGTGTTCTTTGCACCCCAAAAAGGCCAGAGTCATGTTAGAAAACAAATGGACTTCCCTGTGGAGCCCCCTGTTTTCTGACATCATGAGGACTGTTTGTCCCACATCAACTGTCTGTCTCACATCAACTGTCTGTCTACCTACAGCTGAGGACCCACTGAGGAATGTGCATTTTAATGATGAAGAACATAATGCTTAATGCAGTAAAGTCATTTTTTTCCTAATCTCACATCTTGTAATTGAGCAGAACCAATTTTCAGCCCTTGGTCTTTCTGGCAAGATATGGTAGGAATGCAGAATGGAACAAGATATTGAGCATGCTGCAGAGTAACTTTATCTGTAAATAACAACTTCTGAAAGTGGTAAACTAGGATTTGTATTTTCAAAATATCATTACGTTGAATTGCAAGTTCATAATAATTATCACCAATCATTATCTGATTCCCACATTATCAAAAAGGAAAATCAGCTTATACCTCTAATTCAACTGTGCTAAGATTTAGATTCAGTAATTTCAAGGGAGTACTGAGCAATAAAATTTGCTTGCCTACATCCTCATTGTATTGCAGACTGTATGAGGGCAAGACTTTCTATCTTATCTACGCTCTCTCATCAGCATAGCAGTTCAATGTCTACCCCAGAGGAGGAATTCCATAATTATTTTAAGAATAAAGGATTGATGAATGGGGAAAAAATGAGTGAATAAATGAATGCCATGTGGCCTTTGGTAAGGGTTTCTGAAGGAAAGAATCTCAGAAGTCAGGAGTCCTGAATTCAAATCCCAGTCCCTTGGATGAATCAATAAAGAAATGAAGATACACGCATGCCTGCATGCATGTACACATATGTGTGTACATACATACATTTGTGTATAGAGAGTGAATATATTAGCCAGTTGCCACAGCATGGATACAGTTGGAATACATTATGCTAAGTTCAGTAAGCCAGACACACAAAAGTCTATATATTCACTTGTATGTCAAGTATGTAGAAGAAAAGAGGTAGGGAAATGGGGTAAGGCTGGTCAAAAAGAGCGAAGGTGTAGTTTTGTAGTATAAATCAGCATAGAGATCTAATGTACAATCTGATGACTAATTAAAGATATTGTATTGAATATGCAAATTTACAGAGCAGATTTTGGTGTTTACCATAAAAAGATAAATGGTAATTATGTGAGGAGAAGATCTGTGAATTAGTTGACTGTAGTAGTCATTTCACTTGGTGGGTGTGTGGCAAATCATCTTGGAGTATACCTTAAATAGAAATTAAACTTATTTTAAAAGGAAAGCAAATCCCAGTCACTAACACCAGGGATGGGCTTCGAAAAGGTCTGTGATCCCATTGGGCTCAGTTTCCCATTTGTGGAGAGAAGGAGTTGCACTTGCTTGTCTCCAAGGACCCCAGCCCTGCACCCTTGACTGTGCAAGTGTCTGGATGAGACCTGAGCTCAGAGGCTACTCCAAGCGCTGTGCACAACACTGAGCAAGGCTGCTTCTAACACTTCTGTTCAAGCACTTGTCATTTTTAATGCATTCCTAATTGAAGAAGATTTAGCATATTTAATTGTTTTGATTAAAAAATGCTTCAACAGTGATAAACAAAAGTGGATGAAAGGAATTCATGGGCAGAAGCCAGAGTGATTACTTAGGTGAGTGGCGGGGTGCTTGCTGAATAAAGCCACAGGTCTGGCTAGTGCATGGGGGCTGGAGGGTGCCTTGTAGTGATTATGCTCAGAGAGGGTCTGACCATGGCCTGCCACATGCCAACAGAAGAGAATTCCAGTTTGATTTGAACAGCATGACTCGAGGCAAAGAACTGCTTTGTGAGGAGTGGAAATAGAGTACCAGACAGCAAAGGAAGTCTGATTTACAAAGGGTTGTGGAGCTTGAGAGCTAAAGGTGTCCTCAGACACCAAGCCCACACTTCTCCATTTCAACTTGAAATATGTGTAGCCTGTAAAGGTTGATGACCGGGGGCCAAGCAGTTAAAGCATGGTGGAACCTAGATTCCAACTCGTCTATCTTACTTAGAAGCCTGTGGTATGTTCACTATTCCCAGTTATTGCATCAGACCAAAGAATTCTGCTATCACAGAGAACAATTTAGTAAGCACTTACTATGGACCATCTCCAGGACATCAAGTGTTGGGCAATGTAGACACCATCAGAATAAAATAGGAATATGATGCAAATTTGAATAAGTAGACAGCTGTCTGAGAAGCTAGCTGCCTTGGGACCACCTGTTAAATAAAGACTGATTTGTAGCCTGAAAGTTGCTTGTTTCAATATAGCAAGACTAGAAGTGAAGTCTTGTTAGAGTATTTGGGAGATGCCAAATCAGGGCTGTTTACAGAGAGCCCATTAGAAACCAAGACTGCTCAACTGGGTGGGGACAGAGGAGGTTAACCCTAGTGCCCAAATCCAGGACTTATGAAACCTGGACAAAATTGGAAACCAAGACACATAGAACCAGAAAGACATACGCAAGAAGCAGAGAGGAGCAGCAGCCGAAATAGGGCTAGAGCGATCACGTCACAGTTGCCCAGATGCGTGTGGCGCGGGGCGACCAACAGAACAGTGTTCTATGTGCCACCCTGGTCCATCAGGCTGGTTTCCTTAGACATCAGCCTCAGACCAAATCACACCTGAGTTTGTTTTGGGCTTCTGAACCCAGTGAAGTCTGAAGTTGATGGTTCCCAAACCTGGCTGCATAATGATAGCCTCTGGTATGTGCATGAAAAATACACGTTCCTGGACCCCACTTCTCTCAATTCTGACTCTATAGTTCTGAGTTAACAGCAATCTGAATTTTAAATATGTATCCCAAATGATTCCTATACAGTGCATCTGGGACAGGGCCATACCCTACAGAGAATCTCTGGAGACCGGCTGCAGAACTCGCCTCCGCTCATCTCAGTCAGTGCCTTTGATGCAGATTTAGAAATCAGGCTCAGCACATCTACCCAGGTGTAGAGTAAATGAGTTAATCAGGCTTTTTACGCCAGGAGCTTCTGTGGCTATCACCTGCGGCCTTGATTATGTTGACCCAGAAGACTGGTGGGTGTAGAGCGCGTGTGCCTGATTGTGGACACCTGGAGCATGGATGTGTGCGCATGTGCAAGTGTGCACACCTGTGCCCAGGAGGGCGGGGCTAAAAAGGCGGCGTCTCCCTGGGAGAGGGGGACTCAAGTTGCTGTCTCCCTACTGTTTCTCCTGCGCACTATGAAAGCCTGTGAAGATGAAACCAGGAGCTCTGAAGTTTTATTTTAAGCTGTTAGAACCAATGGTGAACCGACCCAGCCTGGGATGGTTGCAAAACACCGGGAAGGAAAAAGCAAGGATAGTCTGGATAAAGAAGCAGGATGCCGGCAGCTCTCAGAAGGACTGGACAACCTAAGCATAGCAAAATGAGACCCAGTTGAGAAAGCTGTGCTATCGTGCCTGCGGATGCATCCGCCCAGTGAAGAAAGGGCAGAAGTCAACGGGAGAACATGAGAAAAGACTGCGAACGAGGGGATGCTCTCGCGCTCCTGTGCACAGGTCAGAGGAACCCAGACCCTGGTGCAACGTTTGCGGAGCCACACTTTTAAAAGGAAATAATAGGACGTTCAAATAATAGGACAGTCATTGGACATAATTCAGTGTTAAGGAAACTAAAAAAGGGAATCCTGCTCTATGCAACAACATGTTTGAACCTTGAAGACGAAGACTATGCTAGTGAAATTAATCAGTCACAGAAGGACAAATACAGCATGAATTCCACGTGCGCAAGGTATGTAAAGTAGTCAGACTCATAGAATCATATAAAAGAATGGCAGTTGCCAAAGGTTTGGCAGAGGGGGAAGCTCAGGAGTTGTTTATCAGTGGGCATAAAGTCCCATTGACTAGATATCTGTAGATAGAAGTCTGTAGATATTGTCTATAGTTCAGGATACTGTACAGTAAGTACACTTAAAATTAGAAGGGTCTATCACATGTTAAATGTTCTTACCACAATAAAATAAAATAGGGAATGATCACAGAAAAATTGTGTTCTCTTAGAAATGTTCCAGGGGATGGGATTATTGCCTGAGCAAGGGAGGAGCTCTATTTAAGAGAGATCAGAGGAACTGAATGAACTCTCCAGAAGAGGAATTAGTCTTGGTTGTGTGGTCACGAGAGCACGAAATAGACCCAAAGGGGCAGAAGCTACTGGAAGACAGGTTTAGGTTCAACATAAGGGAGATGGTTACGATGGCAAGAGGGCAAGGTGAAGTAATTTGTTCCATAAGGTGATAAGCTCCCCCTTTCTTGGGGGTACCAAGCAGAGACTGTTTTACAAGAGGGGCACAGGAAAAAGTTTGAGAATTGGCCAGTGGTCTTTTAAAGTCTCTTCTAACAGATTCTGAAACTTTAAACACACACCCAACTTTTAAAGAGCATTTTAAACAATTTTGACACATACTGAGTGATTTCTGATTGTGTGCCAGGCTTCCAGGAAGTAAAGACTACAGAGAGTGTATGCCCTCAGTGAGTCTGCCGTCAGGTGTGGAGAAATGGACATTGGATGCTTATTGTGTGTGATGGGGCTCTTGATAGAAACAGCAGAGTCAGAGGAGGGATATCAGAGCCATGTCTGCAAGAATGATTAGGGACTGGAGAAGAACATGATGCAGAGGGGACCGCAGGGAGGCCTGTGTCCCCAGCAGAAAGGCCAACGTGACCTAATTCAAGAGTGGAAAATAGGGAACTGTGAATCAGCCCAGGTGGTACCAGGAGCCCCCTGAGTTCCTTTCCATTTAGACTGGTCCCCAAAGGAGCTTGTTGTTGAGCCCACCTGCCAGGCTAGGAGCGCAGAGGACGTATCTCTGGCTATCCTGGCTCCTTCCACCCGGTGTTGGCCACAGTGCAGGCATGAGAGTCATCTCACGCCTCCGTGGAGATGCTGCATCAAAGTGGCTCTGAGGCAGAACCAGGCAGCTTGACTTCTGACGTGGCAAAAGGCAGCAAGTCTTTGTCATTCCTCAGATTAGAAGCATCAGGTGGAAAACAGCAGGTGTAATGCATTATTTATCTCTTTGCAACAAACAAACACCATTCAGGTTGCTGTGATCTGTCTGCTGTGCAGCTTTGGTACATTGGTTGCCCTCAAAACCAGCCTCAGAACAAAAAAGAAGAATCATATAATCTATTTCCTGCTATTACCTTAGAAAGAATGAGTGTGTAGACGGTGGCTGGGTTCGCTGAGGAGTGCTGGCTAGCTTACCTCCCTCTCTGTGATTCTGTTTATCCACTTCATGCTTCGCCCAGCCTCCTGTGAGGTACCTCTGGGCCTTTGTATTTGCTGGCCCCTCTGACTAGATGGTTTCCTGATCTCTTTCATTGATTTTATCCCACTCAACTCTGGAAGACCCTCCCCCCACAAGGTTCCTGAATCTGTGAACCCACAATATCCTTATATGTCTGCTATGCTGTTCCTCCAGCCTAGAATTTGGTATGCCTTAGTAATTGTGAATTTCTCAGGCTGTTTTTCCAATCATACTGCAAACTGATAACGTTATCTCTTGGGTTTTCAAGTTTCTGCAGGTGACAAACACATGGAATGCTTGGGGATGGGCTAATTGCAGCCTATCTAGAAAATACCTCTACAATGTTTAGGAAGTCACAGGTCTTCATTTAGTTGCTGATCAACTCCATCTTTGATTAAGAGCTGATATTTTATAGCATGCTTTGATCTGCATTTTCTCACTGGAAGTTCTCAACAATCTTAATGGGAACAGGAGGATTTGTCAATTTTATAGACTTACTGGAGTTAGAAAAGGCAACAATGGGGGTGATTAAGAGTAAATTCTGGAGTCAGAGTTCTACCATTCACTAGTAGTGTGGCTTTTGGAAAACTAAATTCTATGTGCCTCGTTTTCCCCATTTGTAAAATTGGGATGATAGAAGTTTCTACTGAGTCCATAAAAATGTGTCTGGCACAGTTAGGTGTTGAACAAAGCTAAGCTATTATTGTTGGGTAACTGGACCTGCATTCTGTGACTAGCAAGCTCAAGAATCAAGGTGGGCTGTATCCAAATAGTGATGCTCCATCTCATCACGCCATTGTTGCTCTGCAGAGAGATGGTGGCGGGGGTAGCAGTGACCTTACCAAGCCCTCATCCCAGGAGACTGTCATTCTACAAAGCAGTTCAGAGAAAGGGGCTCTGCTTCTACTGGGCAATATTGGGAGTGCAGTGTAAGGTCTCCCTCCTGCCTAATAGAGGCTCTCTTCAGAGTCTTTGGCTTTTCTAGATGATTCTAATCAGGCCAAGAGGCAGTATTACTGTGGTCTGGGCTCTGAAATAGCCTGAGCTGGAATTCACCCCCACCAGTTGCTATCTGGGTAGCCTCTCAGTATCATCTGTAAAACAGGGACTTTAACAGTGTCTACCTCATAGAGCTGTGAGGGTTAAATGAGTTGACTGACACTATGAAAAAGTGCTTGGGAAAGGGCCTGACTCAGAATAGCAATAATGACCACATATTGCTATTATTGGTTTCAACAGAAATGCTGCAGTATTTATAGACTGGGTTCTTGTTTCCTCATTCTGACTCTGGAAATTTAGAGAGTGAGGGAGGCCAATGAGTTTGTGAAAACGAATTTTCTTAATGTCTCTGCAGTAAAGCCAGTAAGTCAAGTTCAAATGAGGGAAATCAAGGGAACTCCTACATTTGATAAGTACCTACTATATGCTAAGTAAAGATTTTCCATCTGTTATTTAATATTCATACAAAGCTACACAAGTATAAGTTTCCATTTTCCTGTTTTAGAGATGAGTAAATTGAGGTTTAGCTAGTTTAAGTCACTTTTCTAAAATAAACAATAAAGAGTAGAAATGAGATTGGGCTAAGGGATGTGTCCAAAGCCCATCTTATCCAAGTCCTTTATATCACCTATAGGAGAGGGTGCTAAGGGTGGCTTTGGGAATGATTTTGATATCATCACCCCTTTTTCTCCTTTAAGGCTGAGGCTACTTTCAATGACAAAGGAAAAAATTCAGCATCAAGACAAAATCAGGAGGATGGTGCTAAGAGTCTCAGTTCCATGTGTATGCAAATGACTTAAGGGGGTAGGGACAGAGCCAGGACACCGGGAGCCTGTCAGTCAATCAATACCATCCATCCATCACCATGACGCCTGGTTGTCATGGTAACTGGGGGATTAAGCCTGGAGCTTGTTAGACTCTCATGCCTGTCTGTTCAGGGTGACTGGTTGACTAGCAGCCACAGCAAAAGACCGCTAGGCCAGCCCAGACTGCCTACCCATGATGATAAGACCCTCCGCACTCAGGTTCCCTGCCCAGCTCACCCTCTCTACTGGCCATCCCAATTCAGTGCCTGTGGGGATTCACCCCGACTCTGCAGAGTGAAAGAAAAGCCCCAGAGGATGCCCAGAATACATCATCTCACATTCCGAGCCATTGCTGCTAGAAGGACCCTGAGCCTCTACCATGAGTCAGACTCAGCCTTTGGGCAGACTCCGGGGACACACCATTAGCTGGTGCCTGCTGGAAACAGACCACTGAAATAGTGTGACACACGGAGCTAAATCCAAGGGGTATGGAAGCTCCTAAGATGAGCTCCCAACCCACAACAGGGAGACAAAGACCATCGGACAGAATGCGCTCTAAGCAGTGACCCAGGATGAGTATTGGTCAGGTGAAGAGGGTAAGCTAGGGGGAGGTGAGCAGGATTCCAGGTAAAAGACCACATATTCCCCGCCATGAGGCTCCAAGGACAAAGTGAACAGAAAGAAGGGAAGGGATCCACAAGCAGCTCAGAGAGCCCAACAGAGAGCAGTGGGCTGAGGGCCCCACATAGCCAGACATGCACACTCTACATACACATGCTGGCCATCTTGTCCAGTGGCAGCATCCTCCTCGTCCCAATGCTCACTTTTGCACGACTCCAACAACTTGTCATTCTGCATCTTGTGTTTCTCTCTGTGGCTCCCTGGAGGCCAATGCTGACTTCATTTCCAGGTTACTGAAGTCATCTTCATGCCACAGCCCAGCCTCGTCACTGTTCCCATCCATGCACAGGGCTTATAGGCTCAGGGGCAAGCCCCCTAAACAGCTGCTCTGTAAGTGAACCTGGACATTCATCCTCACGTGCTACTTGATTTGCTCTCATTCAACTCCTTGCTGAGGAAGCCCCAACCCCCTTCACCAGCCAAGTTCAGAATCCCAGTAATTTTGAAAGCTCAAGTTTGACCTTCTTTGTAGTCTAGAAAATGGGAGTACCAGAAACAGTATGCTTCCACTGTATTCATTTCTATTTCTATTCATCACATTGCATTATTCTTAGCCCCCAGCTATCAACATGCTTCTTCAAAGCAGGGTTTGTGTGTTTCATCTCTGTGTCACTGGAAATGACGAATGGATGGAGGGATGGAGATTAGATTAGGAGTAGGATTTTCCCTGGAAATTATTTCCTGCCTCTTTGGATAATAAGGGAAAATACTCAGAACTTCCTAAAGGGAGATTATAAACAAAGAACAGCAATTATATATAAAGGTAATGGAAGGTATGAGAAATTCAAGGGACTTAAATTAAACATCCATTCCATTCCAATTACTCTCCATATGCAACTTAATCATCTGGGTCACCTTCATCCCATCCTAATAAAGGAACAGGAAATAGCATAGAGGCCTTCATTCCCCCACCCCATAGCACCTTCTGACTGAGCCCATATCTGGCTCACAGTGCTCACCTGGATGCTTCTGTGAGGATGTGTTTGGGTGAGGAGAGTGTTTGGGATGAGATCAACATTTAAAATGGTAAACTGAGTAAAGAAGATTGCCTTCCCTAATGGTAGGGGGCCTCATCCAATAGGTAGGGGTCCTGAATAGACAAAAGCGTGAACCCTCTCCAGAGTCAGTGACTTCTTCCTGTCTGACTGCCTTCAACCTGGAACATCAGCTCTTTTCTGAAAAATCGGGTCTCCCTGGGTCACTAGCCTGTTGGCTTTCAGTTTGGAACTTAAACCATGGGCTCTTGTTGTTCTCAGGTCTTTGGACTCAGACAGAGCTTAAACCATCAGTTCTCCTGCGGATAGAGCATGCTGATTACTTGGGACATGTCAGCCTCCAAAATGGTGAGTCAGTTACTTATAAGAAATCTCTTTACATGTGTATATACCCTATTACTTCTCAGGGGAACCCCAACTAATTTGCTTCTCAGTGCCTTCCTTGTGACTATTTATGATTTCCCCTTTATTTAAAGTGACTAAATACATTGGTCTATAGTCAGTGGAAAACAATGTGTTAAGACAGTAGTTTTAATTTTTTTGAGTTCCCCAAAAGGAATCGATACATTTTGCATTATGATCCAGCTCATACACACCTAACCAAAATTAAGTTCCAATACTTGTCCATGCTTTGTGGGAGACTCTGACGTTTTTCATCATATTGTGTTCTATTTCATTTTGTTAAATGCTGGTCATGACCCACCAAATTTCTTTTACAATCTACTAGTAGGCTATGGCCTGCAATTTGAGAAATCCTATGTCAGACATCTCTGAGATATTACAGCATGTTGGTTAAGATTACAGCTTCCCAAGTTTGACCCCTGACTTCACCAATTAATAGCAGTATGACCTTAGGCAAGTTATTTAACATTGCTGAACTTCAGTTTTCCCTTTGTAAATTGAGAATTATCGTATCCTCCTCACAGTTCCTTCCTGGGGAATTAGATGAGATAGTGCATTTAGGGTACTTAATACAGTGTCTGCCACAAAGCAAAGTGTCCAGCAAATCTTGGTTGCTTACCACTGTAGCTAGAACCTCAGCCTGGGGCGTATCAGAACAAATGGCAGAATGTGTGGGGCATATGATAAATACTTGGACACAAAGTCTAAAGCAGAAGACCTTGAGTCAATACTAACTAAATCATGTAGAGCCACTTACTTAAGCCCTTGGGACCTCATCTTTCTCTCTATATATAATTGGGGGAAATTATAATACAACTTCTCATAAAGCCATTATGAAGATCACCTTCAGTGCTCAATGTAATGTGTTATGCTTTACCAATGTTAGGAATTACTCTGTGTCAATATATTTTATTAAAACCAAATACTTCAGTTGACTCTAAATGCTCTGGATAAAAAGATAAATTAATTCACTTTGGGTGGTAACCTAATTAGCCATTCACAGAATAAATCCTCTCAGACCATAATCAGGTGATTAGAACAGAGAAACCTGTTATTTTCTATGAATACTCAATGAGAGAAATCTTATCAGTAGCTAGACAATGTTTACCATGTTACTCATGTTTGGTCAATATTTGTTGAATGTAAAGCTAAAGGAATGAGTGAATAAAGAAAAGGAAGGAAAGGGGACGAAGAGGATGTACATCTGTAACTGAGATCCACTTTCATGAGGATTCGTATCTCTCTGGCTTTTTCTCTGCAGTATGTTAAGTGGTAGACCAGCTGGCCCAAGGACCGTAGCTGGAAGGTGATGATCAATGATAGGCTGGATATATTGCATTCTTGCTGGAAGGGTCTTTCACAGGGTCAGTGTTATCTGGCATCAATCAAGGGAAGGAATGATGGACACAGGCACTGATTTGGGAAGAGTTGTTAACACTTTGAAAGATAGTGATGAGAATTCAAAGTGACCTTGATAAATGGGAGGAGCAGTCCCTTCAAGACTGGATGAAGCTTTGGAGACAGAAATGAATGACCTTGATCAAAAAAATGGGCAGGTGGGGGAGGAGGCATGATTGCTGAGGCTCCAAATCCACAGCAAAACCATCAGCCACCACAGGTTGGACATGATGATAATGACTTCCCTCCCATTGGAACGTTTCAGAGCTGACCAGTTGCAGAGCCCTGTGAGATAGGCCTTATTATCCCCACTTCCAAGTGAGAGGACGGTTAGTATGACAAAGTTAATAACAAGAAACGTGGGACTAATAAACCTGTAGCACCAATATAGCACATCAATTGATGGCATTTTTGAACTCTGTATATCAGACATGAGGCCACATGCTTACAGATTGTTTCTTTTCACATTCATAATAGTCTAAGACGTATATACTATTTTTGTCTCATTTGGATGAAGGGGAAGCTGAATCTCAGGAAGTTAAATAATTTGCTACAATCACATAACTAATAAATATTGAAGATGAGATTTGAACTCAGACAATTTGATTTTAAACTTTTTCAGCAACTGACACTCAGCGAGTGCTTATGAAAGGATGAGCACTGCTCTAACTAGCTTCTGTCATAAGTTCATTGATGCTTCACCACCACTCTAGGAGATTAACGGCACGAGTACCTCCAGCTTCACAGAAGAGGAAAGTGAGCTGCCCGTGATCATAGCAGGAAGTGCAGAAACCATGTTTTTGGCTGCTGTCCTGCAGAAATAGCCAGCATTAAAGGGGAAGAAATAGCTATTGAAACACTTATCATGCAGCATGTATTTGGATTTATTCCTCCCAAACCAAGCCCTGTTATCCTTCCTATTTGGGTCTTGAAGTTGAGACTCAGAAAATAAGTACCCTGTTCAATGCCACGTGGCTGCTGAATGGTAGAACCAGGCTTCCCACCCAGATGTTTCAGATTCCAATGTTTGGATGCCTTGCTACCACATCCCCAGCATATTTTCTCATTCCATTACCTGTGATCCTACCTAAAACTATAGTCACTCCTATTTGGACAGTATTTTACTTAGCCCACTGCTTGTTAACATATTATCTCAGTTAATTCTCATAATAGCTTTTGAAGTAGTTTACTACCTATTCATTAGTTATGGGAAAAACTGATTCAGAGATAAGAAATATTAGATTTTCAATGGGAAAGCCTTACACAAAAAGCAAAGCATCATAGTAAAAAGTTCTTTTTACCACTGCACTGCCTGCTGGCTCTTATGTGGCCGTGGAATGCTCCTGGTTTCCTTCACAAGGAAAACATCAATAGACGTGGGCTTTGCCATCTTCGCAAAGCTCTTTCCATATGGCCCCAAATTATAGAATCATGAACCTTTGCAGACTTAAGTACTGTTCATTTAGCTTGCTCTTCCGTGGTTTCCAATACAGCATCCCTGATCAAGGCACACTGTCAGACTTACTTGGATTCCTTAACTGATCGGAAAACTCTATGTCATGTTGCCTTTTGAAAAACCCAGTGCACAGAAGCTAAAACAAATGAGTCAGGACCTAACTACATGAGTCAAAGAAAACATCCAGAGAGCCGAATACTAGCATCTTTTTTCCAGAGGCATTTTTGAAATGTCCACCTGACCTCTGATAGTTTTTTCTTTCTGTATGTCTGCATGATTACAGGGAAACTGCAGATAGAAAGCAACACAGCGTGGTGACCAGTAGTCAGGGAAATGGAGAAGAAGGTTCAAATTGTGGACAGTGAGGTGATAGCAACGGGACATGTGGGAGAGAGAGAGGAAGTCAAAATTGTTCTTAGCTTTGTGGGTCTTGACAAAGGCAGCTGGGATGGAAAAGAGAGAACACTGGACTTCATCTCAGGTTATCTTACATATTCTTCATTTACTAGGGATAGGATTTTTCAGCCTAGGTTCCTGTCATCTGTAAAACTGGAGAAAACTCTCCTCTTTCACAGAATCAGTGGAAAATTAAGTGAGAAGATAGCCAAGTGGCCAGCAGATGTGTTAAAGTGCTCAACATCACTAAATATCAGAGAAATGCAGATCAAGACCAAGTGAGATACATATTACAGCTGTTATCAAAAAGATAAGAGAGTGCAAATACTGATAAGGTTGTGGAGAGATGGAAGTCTTATGCACCGTTGGTGGGAATGCTAAATGGTGCCTTAAGAAATTAAAAATAGAGTATCATAAAACCTAGCAATTGCACATCTGAGTTTTTATCTAAAGGAGATGAAATCATTATGTCAAAGACATATCTCTTATCACACATTCATAGCAGCATTAATTTACAATAGCTGAGGTATGGAAACAAGTGTTCATCAACAGAGGGATGGATAAAGAAAATGTGGTATATATGTACAGTGGAATATTACTCAACCTTTAAAAAGGCAAATAATGTATATGCAAAGTGATGGATGTTTGTCGTTTGAGGGGGTCATTTCACAATATATATGCATATCAAATCACCATGGTGTACACTAAATATTTTACAATTTCGTTTATGAATAATCAATTGAGTATACCTCAGTAAAGCTGGTGGGGGGGGGAAAGGGTTTAAGAACTAAATGAGAAGACTAATGTGAGGGCATTGAATAAGGAGCAAGGCATATACTAAAGTTAATGCTTTATCAGCTCTCTGTGTTGGGTATATGGGAGGCTGGTTGTGTCTCCAATGGAGAAAGAATTTGGGGGGATTGACAGTCCAGAGTTTGGGGTGAGAATGGTATGATATAATTGCCTCGAGGTGCCAACTTCTTTTGAGAATCCCTCAGATACTTGTAAACATGGGCAGGGATCCAGATGGAAATGTGAGGATCAATCTCAGGGAAAGAGTGGAAGGAGTAGAGGGAGTAGGACAATGACCAGGCAGGGATAAGTACTAAGAACACTGTCCTAGGGGCAGATCCACACGCTAGGTCAGGTGGAAGATGAGAGTAGGTACAAGTGAAGAACTAGTAGTCTGAGAAGTAGGACAAGTTCGGTTGAATTCAACAAAAACTCTCTGTGCACCCACTACAGGCCCAGCCCTGTGCCAGACACGCACAAAAAATACCCCAGGAAAAAACCCACAGTACTTGTATATAAACATTTGTTGTCTCGTAGAGATGAATATATAATTACAATTAAAATAATGTAGGAACTAAAAATATATAGATTCCACAGTTGTCTCTTGGCTCCAGAATCCCTGTCATATTTTCACATGCCTCAAGGGCATCTCTACCAGGAAGCTGGCAGTCCCCAGGCAAATTCATATCTTCACCCATCAACCCACTGTGTGTGAGTGTGTGTGCATGTGCAATAATAGCAACAGCAACAAAAGAAAAAAGAGGGAGGGAGGAGAGAAAGGAAGTAAAAGTCCAAAAAAAAAAAAAAAGGAAAGGAAGAAGGAAGCAAACAAACAATAGAAGAAAAGACAGTTTCACAAGGTAGCAGTGTCCAGGTGAGACAGAATGGACTAGATCAAGGGTCACTGAGCTGGTGAAGACAACCACCACATGTGCCTTAGAAGTAATGTTGAGGGCCTCCCTGGTGGAGCAGTGGGTTAAGCAACGCACTATGAAGCAAACCAAAGCCACTGCAGCACGTTCGATCCCTACTGCCAGCCAGGGAGGGGACCCACATGGTGCAGCAGACCTCTCCTGCTGTGCCCACTGCTCCCCTCAGCAGTGTACTTCCGTTGATCTGCCTGTTCTGCTCCCTGCTCTCTGTGGTGAATCCTCTCACCGCCCCCACCCCCCAGCCTGTACCCCAGTGCTTGTATGCATAAATAAATAAATCTTAAAAAAAAAAAAAAAAGAAGTAATGTTGACAGGGCCAGAAAGCAAGAGCCAAGAATGACATCTGGACTTTCACCTGTTTACTTAGTTTCCTCTATTAGACAGTGCGCTTCCCAAAAAGGGACCATATGGATTGATGGGCCTGGCACATGAGACAACTCAGTTGCTTGAATGAACAAATTCATGAACAAACAAAACTATGGGAGAAGGAGTGGAGAGATGTAACGGCAGGTCTCGCAGAGGTGGAAGAGGCAGGGATGCCTGCCCAGATACAGAAGGATGAATTGAAGTCTGTGAGGTTGACAGTACAGGGAACGGCACTGGAGGCCAAGAGCAGGGGGTGTGCCCAAGGAAGCACACACAACAGATGGCGAAACAGTCACTGCAGTACTTGATCTGCCCATGATAGATGATCAGCTCTGTAATGGGTCCAAACTCCAGAGAAACCAGAATGGTGAATACACTATTCTCTTTGTCATACTTTGATACAAAGACAAATAATAAGAATTCTAAAGAAGGGATGAAGGAGAAAAAAACATTCAAATTCAGAAATTCAAATCCAAAGCCATCCTGACTTCTGTAGAAGGTAGAAAACTGTCTGCCACAGTCTTTGAGGGAAGTTTAGGGCCCCGCTAAAGTCTAACACCATCTCCCCAACATCTCTTGATTTTTGATGCATGGTTCATGCTGACTCTGAGAGAGAAGCGTTTTACCTAAGGGGCCTATTAAAAAAAAAACAAAGCAAAAACCTCATGTGTCCTCTGGCATGAGCCCAGAGGAGCTGAAGCAAACCCAAGGACAAAAGAGATCCCTAGAGCAAACCAGTGCATGTCCTCGCTTACATCATTCCGCACCACACTTAGTTCTTTGAGGCTATGAACATGTACCACTCAGGGTGTCTATCAAAAACAAACACTTAATGAAGCACAAATATTATTAAAGTCAAAGGTCAAAGCTGTACACTGAGAAAAAGACAGTGAGGAAAAGATGGAGAAAAAAATGAAAAAAAAAAGTGAGTGGGGAAGAGACAAAGGAAACTAGACATCAAATATGGAGAGAGGATGTGCATGATCTATCTGTCAAAGGGAAAGAAGGTAGATGTTTTTGTTCTTTGTAGGTTAATATGTAAATGACATTCTGATTTATTAGCGGTCTCCAGCAGATGAGGTGATGATTAGCACATTTCCATATTTATAGAAAAGCAACACTAACTTTCCAGATTTATAGAAAATCAGCTCTTCACAAATAGCAAATTGTGCTATTATCTACATATGGTTTTCTATAAACAGAGCTGAGGTAATTATCCCTGGGACAATTTGGTGGTGAGCTCCTTTTGAATATTAACCACGTTGGAAGCCCATTTCTGCCTCACATATTTTAAAGAGGAGGGGCCATGAGATACCCCAGGCAATTAACTAGTGATCCAGCACCAAAGCCCAAATGAAAGGCTCTACTTGACCACATGGCAGAAAGACATAGGTCCAGGGTTCTGACTCCAGCTTCCTGCAGAACTTGGGCAAGGTAACTGACATCCACACAGAGCCTCGGCAGTTCTTTGGTTAAAACTGGGACAACACCAGGGCCCTCCCTGGTGGCGCAGTGGGTTAAGCAACGCACTATGAAGCAGACCTCAAACACTGCAGCATGAGTTCAAACCCTGCCGCCGGCTGGGGAGGGGACCCACATGGTGCAGCAGACCTCTCCTGCTGTGCCCGCTGCTCCCCTCAGCAGTGTACTTCTGTTGATCTGCCTGTTCTGCTCCCCACTCTGGTGGATTCTCTCACCCCCACGCCTCTGGACTGTACCCCAGCTCTTATATGCATAAATAAATAAATCTTTAAAAAAAAAAAAAACTGGGGCAACACCAACCTCTAAGTTGGTAGTCAAGAAAAGGAAATGAAGATATAGGTAACAGCCCCTGGAACTTAGGTATACAACAAGTGTCAGTGCTTTTTCCTTTCTCCTTAAATGACCCACTTACTACAGTTTTCAGACTCTTTTAATATTGATGCATGCTAAACTAATTATAGTATGACTGACTATGTATATATGCATATCTTTACTTGATGGAAAATGTTTCCTGAAGCAGAAACTTCTCTCTACTGCCTACGGTGCCTTCTGTGCCTGCAATCCATTGTGATATTTTCTGTCCTTTACTTTGCTGTACAAAATTTTGCATGTAATCCATGTGTGTCAGGACACCCACTTGGGTTACAACCTGAAGTTTGAAAAGTATGGTGCTACAAGAGCGTAAGAACCATATTTAAGGTAGCTGAGTATCGTACCTTGCACGTATAGACACTAGCTATTTGAATTCTAAAAGAATGAATGCAAGTATAGATGAGTGAATGACCGAATGAAGGAGCCCAGCCAGGAATCTAAATTGATGCTCCCTTTCAAACTCCATGTCTTTTTCTGCTCACTTATTAGGCACTAACTCCTGTATTGAGTGCTAAAGAAAAGTGTCAAACTTGACACTTTCAAAGGTCTTGCTGTCTAGATGAGGAGAAAAATATGAACATTTAGAACATTATCTTTTAAAAACTAAACAGTGTGGAATTTATATGAGTATGTTGAAGTAGGGAAATGGACAACCTGGACCGGGGCAGTTGGGGGAAATGATTTGAAACTGGGAATTGGAACCTGGCTCTGAAATGTGAATAGATCTATTACCCTTCTTCTCATTTGTTGACTGGGTTGATGCCGCCAGTGTCAGTGTGCATCAGAACCACCTGGAGGCCGTATCAAAGCAGACAGCAGAGCCTTATCCCCAGAGTTTCTGACTCAGTAGGTTTGACATGGAGCCCGAGGATTTGCTTCTCTGACAGGTTCCCAGGTGATGCTGCCTCTGCCAGTTGTTGTCCACGTGTAGAGACCATGAAGGCTGTTGACGTCATGCTAAGGAGTTTAGATTGTTGTTCTTAGCCACTCGGGAAGTTAGGCAAGGAAGTGAAATCATCACATTCATGAGTAGCGAGGCCCTTCTTCCTGGTGGTGACTGGATTGTCAGGAATGGACTGGAAGGGGTGCACCTTCCCCAGATAGCACTTAGCCAATGCAGTCAAGAGTGAAATATGAGCACCCACCCTGTGACTGTAGGGGCTGCGGTGCTGATGAGACCATGTTAGGAGAGAGAACTGAAGGGCCTTAAGTTGGACAAGGGTAAAGAGAGAAGGAATCTGGAATGACTCATGGTTTAACTAATTAAATTGCAGGGCAGTTTCATTAGTCAAGAATCTGCATTTAAAATCAGTTTTAACATTATAAATAAAATCCCAAAGTTTCTTTTTTATTGACAAGGTAACGGAGGTATAATGGAAAACTCATACAAGCCTGAGTCAAGTCCTGTTTGTGGCATAGCAAGTTATTTCGCCTTTCTGGACCTTAATTCCCTAGAAATACTAATGCTACTGAAACGCTGTTATGAAGACTAAATGGGGTCATGTAAGGCTCGTAGTCAGTGCTCAGAGCACAAAACTACTGTGTGCATAAAGCTTCAATTCTACTTACCAGATGATTCCATTTTTTCTTTGTCAAGTACCAAGATATATTCATACGTGCCGCCCATAGATCCAGAAGTTATGTAATGGGTACCATAGTCGTTGATGAAATTGGCATACATGCCATAATTGTACCGGTCCGGAAGCTCCATTAATGACTGCAGCATTCCTTCATCCAGCATGATATTGTCCCTCCTCATCTTAAAATTAGCAGTCTGCACCTTTGTGAAAATTCTCATAAATTGATGATGCTGCCAAAAATAAAAACCCCCATTGAATGAGGGGGGAAAAAAGCAAAGAAGCTTATATTTTATCAGTGAGATAATGCAAAAGGTCAGCATACAGTAACTGCCAAATGTGTGTGTGTGTGTCTGTAAACACATATTTACATGTAACTATATGGGCATAAACATCTATGATAGAGTGCTATTTTTAAAGCATATATTAGACATTAGTATGTGCCTGGTTCTTCCCTTGCATTCATCTGTGGTCCTATTGCCCCAATCCAGATTAAGTACGCAACTTTCACCCGAGTTAGTTATCACAATAGATTTTTCACTTTCTCCCTACTTCTGTTCTCCCCTAATCCAGTCTCACCTCCATGTTTCTCCCTGCTTTAATTAAAGCACTGCATTATGCAATCTGCTATACAAGTATTAGGTAATTCATTAAAAATTATGCATACGGATGTTTTTGATGACCTGATAAAGTGCCACTATTGCATTTATATTTAATTTATTGAAGATAGTTCTATAAATTTGTATAATCTGATGCAATATGCTAAGTGTAAAGGATATACTCTTAAATGAGATAGACCCCTGCCTTCACAGAGCTTGGATTCTAGTGGTACTCTTGTCCTGCGAATTAATAAAGACAAGCAAGATCCTAATATAAACAAAGTAGATAGGACCAGGGTGACGTTGCATTGATTTAAAAAGAAAATGTCATATATGGGCATTAGTTCTAGGTAATGTAAACCTGGCTCTAAAGTGTTAGTGAGAATTTAGTGAAGAGGCCACCTGCTTTTGCAAAAGTCTGTATTAATATGCAATAGACTGATCTCATAACAATACTTTCAGAGCACTAGCTAATTGGTGGCAAAGCTCCAGAATGTAACTTAGATTTGAAGTTAATTTTTATAACTATTTTCATTATCCAAAATACTGTGTTTACAATGGAATACTACTCAGCAATAAAAAATGAAAAACTAGACGCATTCATAGGAACATGGATCAAACTGGAAGGGATTATGCTCAGTGAAGTAAGTCAGAAGGCTAAAGAAAAATACCAGATGGTTCCTCCCCTAGGAGGAATATAAGGGAACCAAATAAAGATCAAGGAAAGGAATAAGAACAATAATAATAATAATAACAACAAGAAAGAAACAAAAACCACAAATGAAAAGACGAACTGGGGACACTTGGTGGGGAGGGAAGAGGGGAAGGGTGGAGGCAGACAGGAGCATGGGGGACTGAGGTGATGGTGCACTGGTGTTATGGTGATGGGATTACAATTGATGTCAAATGTATGTAAATTTTAAAAATTTTTATTAAAAAATATTTAAATTAAAAAACAAAATACTGTGTGCTAAATCCATTTTTAATATCAATGTTCTTGAGATTTGGGGTAATATTTTTTAAGATTTATTATGCATACAAGAGCAGGGGAGTAGGCCATAGGTGCAGGGGTGAGAAGGGATTCATCATAGACAGAGTGGGGAGCAGGACAGGTAGATCTGCTGAAATACTTTGCTGAGGGGAGCAGTGGGCGAGACAGGAGAGGTCTGCTGTGCCATGTGGGTCCCCTCCCTGGCTGAGGATCAAACTCGTGCTGCAGTGGCTACTGACAGTCTCATAGTGCTGTGACTTAACCACTTGTACCACCAGGGAGGCCCCTGGGTAAAATTTCTAATATTTTATTTCTCTAACTCCTGATGACTACTCTACCCTTGAGATGCCCTCTTGCCCTTCCACCCTGTGCTCCAGTCTGCAGGCATGCTTTCATTCCCAAATTGGTGTGAGGCATCCTCTCATTTCCAAGCCTTTGTACATGCTGATTCCATGTGTAGGGTTAACTTTTCCTCCCTGCATGAGGACCAGTCAGATGAGAGTATGTCCCTTCCCCAGGGACACAATGACCGACCACTCAGAATAACTGGGATTAACAGTGAATGTTTGGATAGTAAGTGAAAGACTGGGCCTACTGGTCTTCCAGTTTCCTTAGAAAAGCAAGCCTTGCACTGAAGCCTTCCCTTCTGGTTTAGAGGGCCTGACTGTTTCCCTTTAAGACATTACCATTCAAAGTATTTCCCTCTGTGTTCCAGGTAACCAGGAAAAAAAAGGATGAAGTAAAGTGATGAGTTCTAGTCTTATCATTCAATTTTATTCCCTTTGTGATAATTCTGTGTGCAAAAGCATAACAAGAAAAATAAACATGATTACCACTGATCAGACATTTCCAATTACACAACCAAATTAAGGTTCAATTACTACTGTACTTTTAATGCAATTAAGGTAATACGTGTTCAGTGTAGATTACGGAATACGGCGTGACACAGGCTTTATGCGTCAGTACCTTATTATTGTACTGGCTTAATTTTTCCAAGAGGGACTTGTCTTCTGATCCAGATAAGCCTACTTCCAACAAGACGGGGCTGCCCACAGGGCCTGCGCCAACGGTCACTCCAGCAGAGAAAGATTTATCGTTTCTCACTTTAGTTAGAAGGTCAGTTGCATCATCATACAACTCTGAGGACAGTGTAGTATCTGCCAGGGCCTGAAAAGAAATGAACAGTTGTCAGCCAGTTCATATTTAATGTCATCGGTTTATAAAACAACTAAATTTTTCAATTATTCTAAATAATTTGTATTTTTATTTAATTTTTAAGACGAAGTACTATTGTTTTACATCCTTGTTAGTAGCTTGACAGTATAGGATTTCTTCCCTCGTGTGGTCACTGTAGCTTATAAATTATTTTAAAAGGCTAATCTCAGCATGACATTGATACTGTAGTACAGAAAATACAGCAGTGCTTAGTTTGTGTTTAGCTATCATTAAAATATTTATTTCAGCACACACACAGATGATTCTAATAAAATGGCATGTCAGTCTGAGCCTGGATTTCTCTCCAACTGGCTTATTCTTTCTGTAGAGAAGGTGCCTTGACTCAGCAATGCAAAGGTATGGAAAATCATGTGCAGGCATGGGCCTGTGAGCAAGGGGGCAGGGAAGCTGCAGAGGAAAGTAGTTCTAGACAGTGGTATGCTTTCATAGGCCTTACAAAGGTTTGGTTATTTCATCCCAGGCACACAGTAGGGTTGTAGTTCTCTACCAGCTTGAACTGATGCATATTCTCATGCCTTGCTTGAGCTGAGAAAGGAAGGGTTAAAAGCAGTTTGCTCTGCGACCAGGAGCGCATGTGTTGAGATAGAGCCTTCATTCATTTGGACCCTGCTGTCTTTGATGATCAGAGATTCTTCTCACCTTAGAATGGACAGATAGTGTAAGTAGGACATTGTTGCTTTCAATTGCAAAGATTTCAGAGTCCTTTGCTGCCAAAGTTGAGCCTACTCTATCTCACCTGACACGTAGACCCTAGACTGCCCTTGGTGTTAGGACAATGGCATCATCTACATTTTCCAGTTTGGCTTACCATGGCCAGATGGTGGGACAAAGGGAACCAATGTCTTAAAAACAGGCTCCATAAGCCTGACCTTATCCTCTGTCAATATTTTTTTCTTGAGAAACTTGCAATTGGAGGTATATGACTAGATAGACGATTGTTCAGAGTCCTAGGATCCTATCATCTCTATAGATAGAACATGTAAAGATATAATGAGTATGTAGATACAATATGAATGAAATATAGCTTGGCTTTAATTCACATAGATCTGGGTTTGACTCTTATCTCTTTGCCTCCTTTGAACCTGATGCTTTATCACTCTAAGTTTCTGTAGGTTTTTTTCCTTTTTTTTTTTTGTATATCTAAAATGGAACAGTGATCATATCTAACCCATTGTGTTATTATGAGGATGAAATGGGCACTTTTATGTAGAAAGAGCAGATCTGACACATGGTAAGATCCAATAAAGTTTGCAATATAGCTGACTCACCCAAAAGTGAGGTTTAGAGAATGACTGGCCAGGCTGGAAGCTGGCTATGCCTATGGAGTGCCTGCAGGGACCGAGGGACCACAGAATTGTAGAGATGGAGAGAATGCTAGTGACTGCCAGCACTCAGCGAGCACTTTAAAACAGAGAACCCTTTCTACAAACAAAACTATATACAGGAAACCAAAATATGAAAGTGATCCACGTAGCATGTTGAAATTGGTTTTCAACTCCCAACTCAAAGAACAGGGCCCCAAATACATTTTATTGATTTTGAGTGGAGCTGAGGCTCAGCAGGTAGGCAGCCATGTTTACTCTCAGCACTAAGCGCTCCTTGGGCAGGTGGAAGGGGAGCGTCACTAGTCACTATCAGCAAGGCCTGTCTCTCTCTCTCTCTCTCTTCCTCCCTCTTCCTCCCTCTCCCTCTCTCCCCCCACCCTCCCTCCCACCTACGGTAGCCTCTCTGCCTGTTCAGACTTACTTCAAAGTGGTACTTTAGGAAGTTGTAGGGTTTCCGGAAGTACTTTTCATCTTCTCCATAGTAGAGGCGTTCACAGGCAGCGTCATAACGAAGCTCCCGCCATTCACCATTGTACACTGTCTCGCACCGGCCCCCATAGTACCTGGCATCGTACACACTCTGCATTTCTTGCTGGGTCAGGATATTATACCTACATGGAAAAGTCAGGCAGCTGCTAGGAAAGAGCACTGGAAAGGCCAAGAGAGCATAAAGTATCCTCTAGAAAACGTTTTACTTGGTGGTTGGAGCAGTGGTTATGTTCGTGGAACCCCAGGGTACCTTGAAGAGCCTCAAGGGCCACTTTGGGTAACAAAGGAAGACAGTCGGCTGGACTTGGTTCCCAGGTTCCCTTTAACCTGAAGAGAGAGATGGCTCCATTTAGCATCTGGGATAGTGCTGCCACATAGCAGGTACCCCTAAATATTTTTTGAATAAGCTATGGAGAAGAAGGGACACAAAAATCAAGCACAGGCTCGGACAGTCTGGGCCTGGTTTCCCCTAACTGCCACATGTAACTGTGTTGTCTTGGGTACATCACTTAGCCTCTCTGAGCCATAATTTAGTTGCTTGTGAAAAAGTTAATACTACCTCCCTGGTAGTATTAGAGTTAAATTTAAATTAGCTAAGATAGTATTAGAGTTAAATTTAAGTTAAAACATGTAAAAGAATGATGGTAGTCCCTAGCAGATATTAAACACTAAAATGTTGATGTTTTCATCTGTGTTATTTCAGAAAAGGACTCTACTGCTAAAATATTAATAAATTTGAAATAGTGTATGTAATTCATAATGCTAATTTGGAAATTTCCAAAGGCCACTATACTCAGGCAAATGAATTGTTGGGAGATTTATACCTTGAAATTCAGGGAGACTCCTATTTAATTTCGATCTGTGTGACTTTGCTCACATTCTAGAAACGTTTTGAAGTTCGTTTTCCTCCTTTGAAGACATATAATAAAACTACCTCTCAGATTTTGTGAAGTCTAAGTGATAGAATTAAAATAAAACAGGAATAAAGGAGATAGTACACTTCACATATTCAATAAATGATTCTCCCATCTCCATACTTTCCAGAAGTTTTTCCCCATACTTTTTCTCTGGGTTATATTTCAAATCTTGCTCCTCAAATTCCATGTTTTATATCACAGACAGTTTTTACCATAGTTAGGTAAAAAAAAATTTAAGTAGATAAAATACAAATTTAATATTTTTAAAGAGATATTTAACTGAACAAAAACATTTAATTTGGCAAGACCTGATAATCAAAGCACCTTATGCTGTAGGTAATAAAATGATTGATTAAGTCTGCCTTTCAAACTCAGTCTTTAAGAACCAAGTCAAAGGTGCATCTTTCATATAGCCTTTGAGAATCCTGAACAGACAGCTGTTCCTACCACATGTTTCTGTGACATTCAGTGACTACCTCCAGCATAGCATGCACCATGTTTGTCTGTGCCCTCTGTGAAAAGGCACAAGGCAGAACATGAGCAGAAGAAAACAGTGAATAAACCCTACCTTGATAGAATAAATGGATAATTACAGAGTACCTGGCGTATAGTAGCAATTCATTGTAATTTAACTTCCCTCTTCTCTTCCTTTTTCCATCTTTCTTCTTATTAGTGGAAGTGATGTAATAATAGCTTTGATGAATGGAGCACCCACTTTATCGGACATTTAGCAGACATTAGCTTTCAACCTCATGACAATTTTGCAAATGCAGAAATTGAAGCTCAGAGAAATTAAGTAACTAGTCTATACTCACAGCTGAAATTTTTCTTAGATTTTTTTGATGCTTAAATCTTTATTCCTTCCCTTTACCCAACCCCACATTTCCTATCTTCCTACCCACTGAATATATTTCTGCCTGTAACTTTTGAATACAGGCTTCTTAGTGTGTCAAAGACTCAAAGGAATAATAAACCCTAAGGTTACACCCTGACCTCTAGGGACAAAAGGTAGACTAAACTAATATGTATTTCGAGAAGCTGGTTGCAAAAGCCCTAGTGAAAATGGAAAAAATGTAGTCAGAGAAATCTTACTTTTTGGAAATCTGTACAGAAATATTCATGTGTATAAAATTATGTGTCTGGTGATATTTGATATCTGCAATGTGGTTTGTAAGAATAATGTAATTTGGTAACAATATAGCCTCCAAAGCTATAAGGAAAGACATTTCTGTTTCTTAAACCACCTAGTTTGTTACACTTTATTATAGGTGGTCCAAGAAAAGTTATACAAGTGGAATGAAAGAAGATAGAATTTGATCATCTTTTCATGTGTGTGTCTACATGCACTTAGGGGATCGTAGCACATCTGGTAGGTGGTTTCTGTGACCTCAGGGTGATTAGACCACAGTGAATGGGGTATCATCACCCTGACATGCATCTGACCCTGAGTGAGCTGAAGCTCTTTCCTCGTCTGTAAAGATCCAGGTGGTTATATTGATGGTTTCAATTCAGCCCTCAGTGAGAAGCCAGTATAGAAAATCTCTGACATCGGGACTGAAGTGATGAAAATATGAGTCAGAATCTGCCTCTGTCCTCAAAGAGTTTATATTCAAGTGAGGGGACAAGATCCAGGAAAAAGACAAGATGAGAGGGAAAGACAGTACCAAATGTCACTATTTCACTTGGCTCGTGCTGGGTGCTGGAGGGCAGAGCTAGAGAGGACCGCTCAGCCTCACCGGTGGGCACTCAACAGTCGCCCCAGTGCTGCTGGAGAAGTGCTGGGAGAGGGGACACGTGGGAGATTCTGGGAACAAGGAGGGTAATAAGCCACCCTAGACTGTGTCAAGAGGAGGAGAGGGGAAGTAAGAAGGCCGCCTACAGAAGGTAAAGCCTCGCTGTCTTAGTCAGCTGGGGCTGTCATAAGAATATACCACAGACTGGGTATTCAAGGAATAGACATTTATTTCTCACATTTCCGGAGGCTGGAAGCTTAAGATCAAGGTGGTGGTTGTAGTAAGACCTCTCTTCCACCTTGTCACTGTGTCCTTATGTGGTCATTGTGATTAAGGTGAGAGAGTTTTCTGGTGTCTCTTCCTCTTCTTATAGGGGCACCATCCTATCAGATTTGGCCCCTACCTCTACCCTCCCCTCCCCCCAGGCCCCTGATGGCCACATTCACCTTTATCACCTTCCTGAAGATCTTATCTCCAAAGGCCTCTGTAGTGGTGCAAGGGGTTAAAGTCTCAGCTCTATCAAGTTATTGCTGGCCACTGCAGCTATTGATCCTCAGCCAGGGAACTGACCCACACATGGCACAGCAGACCTCTCCTGTCTTACCCGCTGCTCCCCTCAGTGTGTTTCAGTAGAGCTGCCTCTTCTGCTCCCCACTCTGTCTCTGGTGAATCCTCTCACCTCCTGCATCTCTGGCCTACAGCCCATTTCTTGTATGCACAAATAAATCTTTAAAAAAGCGATCTTCAAATATAATCACACTGAGAATGAGGGCTTTAACGTATGACTATTAGGGGCATATGATTCAGCCCCAGAACATTAGATAAGGGATTAGTCAAGATAGGAAGATTGGGAAGGCCATTTCAGAAAGAGGGAGCTAAATCTATTAAGGTTTAGAAGTAAAGAGTGTGGTGTCTTAAGGACTCAAACCTGGACATTACACATGTGATGAGAAGTTAGAATCAAGACAAATGAATCTTAGTCAACAAGGCACTATGTACTGGGAGGTGTAAGCAAAAGCAAAGATGAAATTCAAGTCCCACTCCTTCTCATCTCAAAACCCATTGTACTTAGCCCTAGGCCTAGTCAGACCCACAGCTACAGTGCCAGGCACAATGTGAGCAGGGCTACCAGGAGGCACACTTGGGTCAGAGAAGAGTGGTCTTTCAGAGATATCATGGAACGCTTCATGAAGACGTGACTTCAGTGGAGCCTTAGAGATGGGCTTGGCCTGAGGAGGGTGAGCAGTTGCACGGGAAGGGGTGAAACAAGAAGTGGACCTTTGGGCAGAGACACAGGAGGGAAGGCATATAGGCAGGAATAGGCAAGCTACCTGTTATGTTTTGATATTTTATATCAAAGTGATATTTGATATTTGAATTCCCCTAAAATCCTAACTCCCGGAGTGATGGTATCAGAAAGCAGGGCCTTTGGGTGCTAGTTCGGTAATGAAGCTCAACCCTTAAGAATGGAATGAGTTCTCATGAAATAGTTCCCTCAGGATAGGACTCCCACCCTGTAAAGAAACAACTGGAAATGCAGCTTGAAAGAGCACCCTCACCTGACCATGCTGGCACCCCCCCAAAATGATGAGAAGCGTATTCCTACTGTTTATAAGCTACCCAGGGGGAGGGATTATTTTTATAGCAGCTTGAGTGGACTGAGAGCTTGCCTTAGGGGACAGTGAGAGCTGTCTTCCAGGAGGTGCTGGCCTTTAATTATTTGATCTGTCCCCCAAACTCATCAAAAAGCAGCTCACCCCAAGGCTGCCCTCTCTGACCCGGGAATTGGGTCATATTGGCTGCAGTCACCTCCAGGGACCCTGACATCATCACAGTCTTCCTCGTCAGAGCCATCAGTGCAGTCCCTGTCTCCGTTACACACGAGGTGCCGTTTTAGGCAGCGACCTGCAAGAGGAGGGGCTGGGTGTTTCCAGAGCCTTCTGGACTCCCCCTCCTCCCCCATGAAGCACATCTGTAGTCATCAAGTCCATTCCACCTTAGAAATGACGCTTCAGTCCTGTCCATCCTGCTCCACCTCCCTGGCCCTTTCTCCAGTGTGCCTTTCTTACCCAGCTCATGCTCTACCAACAGACCCTCTCTGTAGTGCAGCCTCCACATTGCAGCCCTGGGCATCTTTCTAACATGCCAGTGTGGCCTTGTCATCCCTTTACTCTGGTTCTCCCAGTGGATCCCGCTCTTCTAAATGCCACAGTCTGGCCCCTGTGACCACTTGGCCCGTCCCCTGCGTCTCTTCCCAAAGACTGGTCTTTAATTATTTAATCAGTAGTATTTTTAAATTTCTTCATAGTTACAGTGATTTTTATTGATGGGCTCTTAAATTAGATGGAATAAATTATATGGTAAAGGTTAAATAAAAATCCTTTAATCTTAAAAGTACAAAATGATGTAAAAAATTAAATCCGATTTGGAAGAATTAGGGGTTATCCATAAGCTATAATGGATGAAGGAAGGTAACAGAAAATGTAAGGAAGGCAATAGGAATGATGGTGACTGCCTAAATCCCTTTGCTTTTGGACATTCTTTCTCCTAGTAAACTTTTTTTTTTTTTTTTTTTCTAAGTCTCAAGTACCATTTTNGGCAATAGGAATGATGGTGACTGCCTAAATCCCTTTGCTTTTGGACATTCTTTCTCCTAGTAAACTTTTTTTTTTTTTTTTTTGCTAAGTCTCAAGTACCATTTTAGAGCCTGCTCTAAACTGCTCCCCTCAAAGCTCGCTGGGTCACCCCATGCCAGAGAGTCCCATTGGATCATCACAAATACAGTCTTAGCTTCCTCATAGGGCTCTTTCAAAGACTCTAAGAGGACCCTGAGTCCAGGCATATCTCTATCACCAGCAGGTAGCACACTACCTGGTCCATAGAGTATACCCAGTCAATATATATTAAATGAAGGAAAGAATGAATAAATTGTATCTTTTCTAAATGAATCCCAGATGTTCCTACAAACTTGACTCAAAACTACTCGTGCTGCTGGATTTGCTTAAACTGCAGGTTCCTGGGCCCCAGCCCAAGTCTATAGAGCGACAACTGCCAGGGGACGGGCTCTGAGTCTGCATTTAGACAAGCTCCCCGGAGAAGCGTTCTGCATGTTAAGTCTGACAGGTGCAGCTGTTAGTTCCCAGAAAGCTACTCACCTGACTCCTTACACTGGAAATCCTGTCCACACTGCACTTGCCTTAGACAAGCTGTGGGACTGTGACAGCTGGCTTGATCCCAGATATCGCCACTGCAGATGGTTCCCCCAAACTTGTTTGGCTGCAGGAGGCTCCGGTATCGGTACTAAATCAGATTTTGAACCAGATGCATTCATTGTCTATCAATCAGCCAAGATCTGTGCAGGCAGGTCTCAGCTCAACATACGGAACAACTGTCTAATGATTGAGAACTGCTTAAAAAGCTGTCTTGTGAGGAGATGAGTACTTATAAATAGTGGTGTTCAACCAGAGGTAGTACTGGAATATTAAATAGGGCTCCAAGCATCAAAGGGAAAGTTTGGACAGGATACATCTATGGTCCCTACTTGCTAGGAAGATCTCTTCCACCTCCTTCAACCAGTTCCTACCTAGTCATCTTTGTAAATCCATGGCTTACAACTACTGAAAGCCTTCTCTCAGTTCCCTAGAAAGTATTCTGCAGTTCCCTAGGCTTCCCTTGCCCTGCCACTTGTCATTAAGGTTTTGATGGGTTGTCTGCTTACTTGTCTGCCTTTCTCACTAGTTTAGAGACAGCTTTTATGGTGGGGTTGGGGCAGGAAGGGAAGACTGCATTCTCTTTGAACTCCACAGTTGGTATTGCTCTATGGTCAGGCACACAGGAGGCACTTTTAGAAGATGTACTGCTTTTTCTTCACACTATTCTCTCTGTTTGTGGCACCCTTTCCTTCCTTCTGTGGGTTGGGTCAGGTGGGGTGACCTGCTCCTCTCCATCACAGGGGTATCATGAATGAAGAAGGCCCGGTCAACCAAGCACCAAGATATGTTTTTCCAGAACTCTTGGAAAAGATGGTTTCTTTTAACTAAAGTTGCTGAGAATTGTGGGCACCAGGTTACCATCTTGCCAACCCTGTAGAAAGAGCCCATCCAAGAGATAGAAAAAAAATTTCTGAAGACCTTATCTGTGTCAGGTCCAGCTTTGACTGCAGGTGAGTAAGTGTCTGTTGAGGAGAGAGTAAACATGCACACCATTCTTGGCGCTGCAGGTGCCGTGACTGTTTTCTGCATGATTGACTGTCAGGCACGGTGTGGAGGAGGGAGCAGAACATTAGGAGATTCTGAGAACTATCAGATCCCATCACACTGTCAAGAAATTTAGAATCTAGTTGAGGAGATAAAATGTTCAAAATGCAAGCATGGAGGATGTCCCATCAGAGAAGGCACCGCACCACTTTCTGCTGCTGCTTATCTTGGTTCAGTCCACAAGACCCTCCTTGAAGAATGGTAACAATTAAGGCAACAGTTATTGGCGCAGTTAGAGTTCCTGAGCTGATCCTATTTCTTACTCATTGTGTAAAGTATCAGTTTCTGGTAGCTTGTGACTCAGTTTCCAAGTCTGTAAAATAAGGCGGTGACTGCTCTCATGACAGCTACCAATGATTCTTTCACTACAGTTGACAGACACAAGCATGAGAATTAGACTCACTTGGGTTTGGGGCCCAGATTCCCTTACCAGTTGACCATGAGCAAGTCACTTTCCTTTTCTGAGCTTCTGCTTTCTACTGCGTAAAATGGGTATAGTGACAGTACTCTAAAGGGGAGAGAATGTATGAGGAGCCTGGCATATCACTGGCATTCACTAACAGATGCGGTTCTATGTTGTAATTATTATCAGTGAGTCTTTCCAGATGATTATAGTGGGCGAGTTCTAGAACCAGGTAGTTTCCCCCTCTCCTTCACTCTTGTCAGCTTCTGCCTACTTGAATGCTCATTAGCAGAGTGAATCAGAGGTAGCCAAAGTGGTGAAGCGCAAACTTGTCCATTTGCCTCCTATGCCTTTCAGTTAATTACATCGATAGAAGACTTGAAAACTCTGTGGGAAGAGATGATAATGAATGTCCATTCCGGAATATAAAGATATTCTAATTTTCTACCCATACCCTGCTTTCCCCATAATCTAATCAACTACGACTGCTCAGCATACCAAATGTAGAACCAGTTCTCTTATTCTTTAATCTCATCAGGGTTTTAAAACCTGCAGCCATCAACGTGGTGATAGAAGCTACTGTTTGTTGAGTGGTTATTAGTAGCCAAACAGTTTACTTTTTCACCCTGTTTAAAAGATTAAGTACTATTTTAAACTGTATTGGAATTCCAGTTCTGCCGCTTACACGTGTGCATCACTGGGTGGGTGGTCCTGTCTCTGACCCTTAGTTCCTCCTCTGTAGCATGAGAGAGCACTGAGGCTGTTGTGAAGATTAGTGACAACACAGGGAAAGAAATCAGCACTTTGCCTGGCTCCTGGGAGACACTGCATTCTAGTGGTTATAATATGGGGTCATTGCAGCCAGCGGTTGGGCTATTCCAGAGGTGACTGAGTGGGACCTGGATTCAAACTCTAATTCACCCCAAACTCGTCATAAATGTCCTACCTTCTTGTCCTGGCATGGGAAACAGTCTGTCCACTCTGACCAGTTGCTCAGCTGGCAGGAAACTGCTGTGGGGGTGGAGCCCTGAGCTGCCCGGCTCACTCTCCTAAAGAGAAGAAAGACCATTCTTCAATTGTGTAAATTTTTATGATGATCATCTTAATTTTTGTTATAAGTTCAAGAAGATCTTTGAACATAAAAGTATCCTTATAACACAAAAATAGGTGCTGACTTTTCCCTTACCTTTATATGAGGTAAAATATACAGATAAAAATTATACATATTTAAAGTACACAGCATGATAGTTTGCTATACATATAGGTTATAAAATGATTATCACAATCAAGCTGATTAACACATCTATCCCCTCATATAGTTACAGTGTGTCTGCATGCGTGTGTGTGTCACTTAAGATCTGCTCTCAACAAATTTCACATATGCAATCCAATATGTTAACCACAGTCTCCAGATCTCCAGAACTTACTCATCTTCTTACCGAAAGTGTGTACCCTCTGACCTCCCCTCTCCGGTATTCCCTACCCCAGCCCTTTGTGGTCATCCTTCTGTTCTCTGGGTCTATGACTTCAACATTTTTACATTCCACATAAAAGTGAGATCATACAGTATTGTCTTTGTCAGGTTTGTTTCACTTACCATATTGTCCTCCAGTTTCAACCATGTGGTTACAAATGGCAGGATTTTCTTTTTTAAGACTGAGCAGATGTTGGATTTTTTCATTTTATCATTTTCCCATTAAAGAGCTAGCCCAGGGCCTCCCTGGTGGTGCAGCGGGTTGAGCGCCGCACTGTGAAGCATCCGTGGCACAGCAGCGCGAGTTGGATCCCCTGCCAGGGAGGGACCCACATGGCGGCAGACCTCTCCTGCTGTGCCCGCTGCTCCCCTCAGCAGTGTGTTTCAGTCGATCTGCCTGTTCTGTTCCCCACTCTGTCTCTGGTGAATCCTCTCACCACCGTGACTCTGGCCTCTACCCCAGCTCTTGTATGCATAAATAAATAAATAAATCTTTTTAAAAAGTAATAAAAATAGAGAGCTAGTCCAGGTCACTCAGGGCAAGATAGACCAGTCACAAGCTTGCCTGACTCCAAGCCATTCTGCAGCAACATCACAGGGGCCCATGTCCAGCCCTGGTGAGGCCACTGGGCAGAGTAGGAGGCTATCTGCTACCAGCAGAACTGACATGACCTCAGAGAGCCAGCAGCCTCTGCTGTGATAAATGCCCCAATCATCTCCCTAAAAGAGTGCTTCAGGCCTCATGCAGTGAGCACTACTTGTGATGAATGCGCACCCCAGGGCTGAAACCCTAGACAAGGAGTTCTGGGGTAGTCGTGAAGTTCATCTTTAACTCTGCTTCCCACACTTGGGTCCCAGCACCTCTCATATTCTAATGATGGTTGAGGACTCTGAAGAGCCTTTGTTTAAAGTAGGCCAGATCTGTCAGTGTTCACAGAAATCAAAACTGAGAAATTTTTAAATCTGTATTTATTTAAAATTATGAATCTGTTACATTACCATAAATAGCATTATTTTATTAGAAACACAATCCCAAGAAAAATAATTAGTGGAAGAGTGTCACTGTTTTACACTTTTGTACAGCTCTAAGGTCCGCTTTAGCAGAAAGCCGCTGGATTCTTATTTCTGCTTCTTCATTTAATCTGTCACTTTATGTCATTTTGGTTAAAATCTGTGAAGAAAATCCAGCCTCAAACAACCATGCAGATGAAAAAGTTGTATAGTGGAGGAGTATTTTACTAGTCTAGTCATATATAGTCTTTGATACTATAATGCAGATGAAAAGTGGCCGTTTCTTAAATGGTAGTGCGATGTCCGTAGTTACTTGAGGGATACACAGCTTCATCTTTCTATCTTTTGATGCGCAAGGAGTCACACTGCACTTGGTTGGGCCCCATTGGGACTTCCGCTGACACCTAAGCTTGCTCTGTAACAATGAGACCCACTCCTATCTTCATTTTCCTTTATAATCAGTTTTGGTTTCATGATCCAGCATTTTAAAATTTTAGCCACCATTCTGGATCCTGAATCCTCCTGTTCCCTCAAGCACACGCCCTGTAGAACCCAGTCCTGAATTAATCCAACTGTCTACCAGTTTACCTGGCTAGCTCCTTGGTGTTTTTGAGTCTTACCATAAACATCAACTCCATAGACAAACCATATTCAATATTCAGACATGGCAGATACCTCCCTTCTTAGAATTGATTTTGTCCATTTCTACAGACCTTTCCTCAGCACTTAATTAAAGTACTTGTCGTATTTGTATGATTTCTGTCTTCTCCACCAGACTGTAAGTGCTCTGAAGGCAGGTATTGAACTGTCTGTCTGTCCTTGACTAAATCCGGGCACCTATTGCTGTATCAGACCCAAGGAAGTTGCTCAATAAATATTTAGGAAAGGAAATGAGACAAAGAGAGGGAAAGACAGAAGGGGGAAAATAAAACTAATTTGTAAAGAATAGAGTGACATTGTTTGGGGCTTTATTTGGCCCTAGTTCCCAGTTAGAATATGATTAAATATTCCTGGTATATAGGCATTCAAATGACCCAAAACTTTGTCCTCATGTCATTTTTCTGATAGGTTGCCTTAATAGTAAAATTCTGAAGCACTGGGACATGCAAAAAGACAAGATTTCTAATCATCGAAAGGTTGGGAGAGAAGATAGAGGGTGAAGGTTTAGGAACAGAAAATGACTCAAGTATTATTTCTGCATCTCACCATAGAAAGTGTCAAGATAATGTCATTGTAAGCCCACAGAGACTACGTTATGATGTCAAAATGGAAGAAAACAGTATTAATGGATGGAAGCAAAAGCTTAGACAGAACAGGATCCTGTAGCTGTTAGTTTTAAAAGCTTTATGACATGATGTCTAGACTGAGGCGCACACAGTAATGTTATCACTGAAGCAAGAGCACACAAAGCACCCCAGGACCATGCATGAAGTGATTATACAGGGCTCCAACCTCTTGGCCAATATCACTATCACCAGCATTTTCTCTCATCATTGCAATGAATTTTTAAAAGTAATTTCTTTTTGCTGATTCTAAAAGCAATACATTCTTATGAAAGAGAACACAAAAGATTATTCATAAGTGCCCCCAACCCTCCCACCATTGTTTTATTATATTTCCTTTCACTCTTTGTTTTCATACCATAGTTAAGATCATTCTGGAGTGTTATATTTATATCATGTTTTTTCCACTTACAGCAGAAATGTAAAGTATTTGTGATGGCTGCATATTGTTCCTCTCCCCTAACATCAAACAACTAGAAGATTGAGCACTCAGGTCTTCTGTATACTATGTTAGGTACTGAAGATACACCCTATAGAATGGGGTGATAGAGTAGAAGAATATAAGTGATTTTAAAGCTTATAACACATATGGCCAAATGACTTTCCAAAAGAATCTTATCAATTTCTCAATTACTTAAGGAACCATTAACAAATTGGTGGCCTAGTAAATCTTGAATATGGGATGAGGTTATATATGTAAAGCTAGTCTTTAGTTTGCTTTAGTTGCTTTAGTTTGATGTGCTAATATAAGCCATAATGATCTGACTTTTAGTTTATTCGTCTATAGAAATGCCACAGTGTCACTGCAGAGTTCCTCTAATTTCCTCTATGGGAGTTCTGGTTCCTGAGATAAATACAGGGGAGAGGAGTAAGAGAAGTTCTGTGGCCAAATACACTTAAATAAATTTCAGGTGACACAACTCTTGGAGACTTCAAGTGTTCAATATTAAAAGCTCTGAGAAGTTCTGCTTTTCAGTTCACTTAACCTAGTATTTCTCCAAGTGTTTTGGACATAGGTCACTTCTTTCATGCAATATCTGTAGCCCTATGTAAGACAATAGAAGAAAACAGAAAAGGGTTTATAGTCCACCAAGCATGCACATGAATCTAGTTTCTGCTACTTAATGAACTTCCACTTTCAAAAACATGAATAATAACAACTTGTGACACTATTTTGAATATGGAATGAGGTTATATATGTAAAGCTTGACATGCATGTTAGTTTCTTCTCTCAAACCTTCTCTACCCTATACATGTTCATCTACCCCTCCATCTTCATTAAATGTATAGAAAGCTTACTCCATATAGTACAGGGGACTAGGTAGGTGTTTCCCATTTGCCTTTTCAAATAGGGTAATATATTGGGCAAGGCCCTAAAACCTGGACTTGAACTTGCAGCCTGAATATCCAATGCTTAACCTCAGAATGTGGCTACCTCAGCAATTCAGATCAAAAAATAGTTAATTAGTCTCCAGTCCTAGGCTGGGAGCTCATAAAGCCAAACCCTGATTATTTCCAGGGGCTCATCCTGATAAGGTGGCTCAGCTTATATATAAGACTAATTCTATGAATCTATACTAATTCTATGAATCAGTCCCATCCACGCACATCAATATACTACATCAAGAAACTGAGGTATTTTAAATTTGACTTTGAAAGTGCTGAGTCTCTCTCTGGTGAACTCTGTGTTGCTAAATCCAGTGGAAAGTTTTCTGGCTTGGACTTCCCCTCTATATTTACTTTTGTTTCTTTCTTGAAATCTTTCCTCTTCAGGGCTAGATCTTCAATCTAGACCCTGCCTCTGAAATCCTGTTTTGTGTATCCAAAAGTCCCATTTTATTTGTGCACTGGTTGCCTCTCAGGCATAGCAGACTTAATAGTTCCAAATTTAAGCTCTCATTTAATCTTCTATCATTTAAATTTCACAAGAACCTGTGGAGTAGGAATTAGTTTATTTTAATGGTAAGTAAAACAGATTCATAAGGTAATGAAAGGACTTACTTGAGGTTATATAGGAAGTACTTACATGGCAAAGCAAGAATTAAAACCAAGATTATTTGATTCTAAAACCTATGCATTTTTTTGGTGGAGGGGGAGAGGAGGGAGGGCCTCAAGAAAAAAATTTCTGGGGGAAAAAAAAACCAGCGTAAAAAAAATAACTTTGTAATAGCCTACCATAAACTAGGTTCTATGCTAAATAATCTATATGAATTCCCTTATCCTCTGGCAAGCACTGTATGAAATACATATTACCTCCATTCTGTTGATCAGAAAGTTGAAATTTAGAGAGTTTAAGTGACTTGCCCAAGTTCTATAGCTTCTAAGTGATGAGAACAGGACTTGAAATCAGGTTGATCTCTCTTGAGACCCTATACCCAATGCCATTTGAAGTGTGGATAAAGCTTAGTTACACTGAACAAGTCTCCGTATTTACAAAACTTACTTTTAAGTTACAACCGCTATTCCAGTTGTTTATATTAAAAATCCACACAGCCTGAATACATACTGACTTCTGGTCATTTCTACAACTAATAGAAACACCCACATAGCCCTCATTTAGGAAACATTGGTAAACAATCAGATGCCCTTAAAAAAAAAAAAGAGGATCATGATTAAGATTTTTTAATGGTTACTTATTTAACCTATTTAAAAAAAGTACTTTTTGTGGTTATCCTCTATTTTTGAGTTCCTCATTTATGTTTCCTCAATCTGCCTAAGGTATTTTGTTGATTCTTCATCAGTGTAAATGTCAGGTTGAAAATGTTATAAAAACCTTTGGGCACTTTAGCTCTGATTTAAATACTTGCTTTGCTTGTCAAAATGCAGTTTATTTTTGAAAAGCCTTTTTTTTTGGAGGAACGGGAGGTGAGTGAGGGTAGCAGTAATAGTGCTACAATAACACTCATCTGGGGATTTTAGAAAGCCTGAATTTGCCACTAGGAAGTAGGTGAATTAGAACAATTGTTTTATTTCCTCTCTGGCCTTCAACTGGGGGGGATAACATCAACAAAAATTTTAAAGGAATGTAATAAGGATTAAGTTGGTCAGTATTCATAACATGTAGCAGAGTAGTCTGGTTATTTAATATTTCTCTCATAGTCTGGTTATTTAATATTTCCCTCATCTCATAAGGCTCAATTTATCAGTTTACCTGTCACATGAGTGGATTAAACTAGATGTTATCTACATCCTTCCCAATTCTAAATATCTATGCAATAAAAGTGATGGAAGTAGAAAATAAGGATTTTAAGTATTATTGTAAGTATGTTAAAATATTTAAGAAGATTAAGAATCTACTATAAGATATAAAAGAGTACCAAAGTAGTGTTTAAATTTAAACTTTAAGTTGAAAGTTATAATAAAATGAAAAAATTCATCAGATTATTAGCTCATGAAGAAAATAAACATTGTCGAAGAAAAGATTAGTAAACTTGAAAATAAGTGATAGGAAATATCCAAAATGAAACAAAGAGGTACTGCCCAAAACAGCAGACACTCAGTGAGTGTCCTGTGGAACATGTGAAGCTGTCCAACATACCTGCAACTGGACTATACAAAGGAGAGTATGGAGCGCAAAACACATTTGAATTTGTAATGGCAAGTTATTCCCCGCCCCAATTTGATAAGAACCTACAAAATCATACTAAGACACATTATAAGCAAACTGCTATAAATCAACAATAAAGAGAAAATCTTAAAATCCATCAATAAAAAGATATAACATTATATAAAGCAACAAAATATATCTCTCAGAGACTATGAAAGCCAAAGATAATGGAATGATATACTTAAAGTTATTAAGGGCTGGGAGGGTAGAGTGGAAGGGGACAAATTTTTCACTTATAATTTTATATTCAGCAAAGATATCCTTCAAAGTAAGGTAAAATATTTTTTCACACCAAAAAAAAAAAATGGAGGATTCTTTGTCAACATTTATTTTCCACTATGAGAAATGTCCAAGGAAGTCATTCAGGCAGAGCAAATATGATATCAAAAAAAGTGATATCATATTATTTAAAGGTAAATAATGATAAATTAGTGATGTTATATGTAAATATCAAAGTAATTGCCAAGCAAAAATAAACCAGATTAGTTAATCAGTGAATTTAGAACTATAAAATTGACTAAATCTAAAAGATGGAAAAAAAGAAAAATTTTAACTAAAAATAATGGGACAAGTAGAAAACTTGTAGACCCCCAACCCAAGCATATCAACAACTACATTCTGTATAAATAGTCTAAATGCTATGATTTAAGAGAGATTAGACTAGATAATAAAACAAGACTCATCACCATCCTATCTACATGAAGAATACCTTAAAATATGAAGGGCAGGCAAGTTTAAGTAAAATAATGGAAAAAAACTCACTATGCAAAAACTAATCCTAAGAAAGCAAGACATTATATTAACAGTCAGCTGCCAAAGAGGGTGACTGCCAGATTCAGTGAAATAGTTTCATAATGATAAGGGGTAAATCATCAAGCAGACAAAACAATTCTAAGCATTAATCTAACTATTTAGCAATAGATCTTCAAAATATGTGAAGTAAAACCTCATAAAATTGAAAGGAGAAATAGACAAACCCACAGGGGAGTTGGAGATTACAATATCCCTGTATCAGTAATTGATAGAACAAGGAGATGAAAACTCGAGTAACATTAACAACGAATTTGACTCAATGACAGTGCTACACCCAAAAGTAGAAGAATATACACTTTTGAGTACACATGGAATAGTCACTGAGAGAAATCCTAGTCTTTGTCCTAAAACAAATCTACGTAAATTAAAAGACCTGAAAAAAATCTTTCATTTTAAAGATTTTATTTATTTATGCATACAAGAGCTGGGGTACAGGCCAGAGGCCAAGGGTGAGAGGATTCACCAGAGATAGAGTGGGGAACAGAACAGGTAGATCAACTTATGTACACTGCTGAGGGGAGCAGTGGGAGAGACAGGAGAGGTCTGCTGTGCCATGTGAGTCCCCTCCCTGGCTGGGGATAGAACTTGTGCTCCAGTGGCTGCAGAAGCTCCACAGTGCGGTGCTCAATATCTTATGCCACCAGGGAGGCCCCCAAAATCTTAACTTTTTAAAGCAATGCATGTTAAAATATATGATTTGTATAAAACAGGCAGTAGAAACCCACTGAAGATTTTAACTTTCATAACCTTTATTTTAAAATGACTTTTCTTAAAACAACCCCATTTTTCTATTAAAACTTTATCACATTCTGTTTTGTAAACCAATATTACTTCAATCAAAAATAATGCAATTGAAAATTTTTAAAACCAAACTTTGTAATGAGCGAATAGTAAACATAACCTTAGAAAAATAAATTTACACCATCAAAAATGTAAACACCTAACACTTGTTTTCAGTATTAGTGTGTATAATATTTTATGTGGGGAGAATAAAATCATGCCAGTTAAATTTTTAAAAATTTAACATTACTGGCAAACTTAGAGGTTCCATGATAATTTCACATTATAAATTCATTCTAATTTTTATCAATCCTCAAAGAGGATATGCCCAAAATGACAATAACAATCACACCACATCATTTGTAACAGCTCTCATTGAATGCTTACTATGTACCAGGCATTGTTCTGAGTACATTTTGTGAAAGAATTCTTCCTCTTACTTTCCTCCCATTTTACAGCTCAGAAAACTTAAATAGCTTGTGTGAGATGACACACACAGTAACTGCCAGTGCAAGAATTTGAACCTAGTAAAGTTTTCTCACCTTATAGTTTTCCATTTTCAAAGCCAGGGTCAGACGTACTGGCATTAGACACAAAGACCTCAGGATTTCCTTCTTCAGCACTTTGTAAAGTATTTAATTGGTTCTCTTTTGCCTTGACTTCAAATTTGCCTCTTCACTGGTCTGTCTTATTTGATAAGTTCATCAAACATCAAGACTCTCTGTTCATTTTCAAAAAGGATTACAATGATAAGCTTTTATAATTAAGAGTATCTCAGTAGAGATTTCCTTTAGCACAGTTCTCTTGCCTTTATCTTTTAATTATTAAAGATGAGTTTTCTGATTTTTTGAAATGTATTTGCTTTAAATACAAGTTGCAAATTAATTGCTTATAAAAATGCCTTCCCCCTTCTGAACTGTTACTTGAAAGAAATCTCTTTGGCTCTAGCATTTGAAAGTAATGATTCGGAATTCAATTATTATTTGAATAAGAATTTAAATAATCTACTGAAAATCTGTAATGTTTGGGAAGCAGGGACTGCTTTGAAACTATTCCAGAGGCTAAATAATGGGTTAAATACCACAAAATACTTGATGTTACCATACAAAAAAACCAGCAAGTCAGGTTGGACAATTCAAGGAAATAGAAAGGGTAAAGTTGTAGAGTACCTATGAAAATATCATTTACATTCACTTCCCCATAGCAAAAGGTAAGCTCATTTCTAGAGTTAAATAACCTAGTGTCTCTACAGTCTCTTGCCTTGTCCAAGATGGTTTTATACACATTAGCATATTTTATCTTCCCCAAACATTGAGATGGGTATTTTTATGATTCACAAACAGATAAGCAGAGGTTATTGTCTGTTACACACACAAAAAAATATTATATATTGAGTACATTTCATATACAGGATCTTATTTCATGTTCATCAACTCTTATAGAAAAGACATTATTCTCATTTTACAGATAGGAAAACTGAAGCTCACGGAGACTAAGTGATTTATTTCATATTACTCAGTTCTTGAGCATTAGAGCTGTGACTTGCAAAGAAGCCTAGCTGACTCCAATTGCATGCTCTTTCCAGTGTCCTGTACTCCTTCACTGAGTTAGTAATAACATGAAAAGAGATCACATTCCATCCTAAAATAGATGGTTGCAAACATGAAACTCTCTCAGTTCCCCATCAGCTGATTCTTACATGCAAATTCTGCTCAGACTTGTAATTGACTCACCGGTTCACCTTCTCCTGTACGGTTACCCCAGGCTGACAAGTCATCAAAGACAGGATGAAAAAACCAACAGTGAACATCTTATCCAGAAGTCACCACCCAGAAGCAATAAACTATTCAGGGAGTTAAAGATATCTACCAACTGGGACCCCTAAGCTCTAGCATGTGTTTGAAACTAACATAACTCACTTGATTCTCATTCAATGTGGTTAATTAATTACTAGGGTATTGATTAGCCAAACACCCTAAAGTCCCAGACACCAAAGGCCACTGTCCTTCAGACCTTTTGAAAAACAATATCCATACGGTTGAGGATACTTCCTATTTAACCAATACTAGCTTAGGAAAGGGATCAGATTTTCAGGTGGAGGCAAAATTCAAGCCAAGATGAACTTCCAGAATTCAAAGTCTTTGTGTGGCTTTTAGAACTTCTGTGGTGAGATCAGCCTCTTTTGCAAGACTAAAACTAGGTGAATACTGGTATATCAGCTCAGCTACTAACAACCAGAAACCTATAGGAACTGCTAACAGTTACAAGGAAATTCTACAATGTATTACCAAACATCAGCAGCCTGAGAAATGTGGGTAATTGAATGGACTTTCCATTTCTCATCCTGGATATCATTAAGATCCAGCATATTTATGTCTAGGAGCCCAGATATCTAAAATTAACATTTCCAGAACTTTCTCTAGAATCATAATGCCACCAGTATATCTGGACTCTAGATGATACAGTCTCTAACTCTTCTAGATGTATTCCTAAATGGATGGGTAGGTAGAGGGGGAGACAGATTTCAAAAGACAATACTAGAACACCTCCGGTGTGGCAGGCATAGCATATGCCTTACTTAATGTTTGCAAGTCTATGAGATGGAAATGATTAATTTCATTTGCAGTTGGAAAAAATGGAAGTCCAGAGACGTTAATTAACTTGCCCAGACATGTACAGCTGTCTTGATATCTTTGGGAATCTTCAGATCTCTCATTATCAGGATTGGCAAGTAGTATCATTATTTATCTCAAATAAAGCTATGAAAAAAATTAATGGATGACTTGCATGCTTAAGAAATGTATATCTTATTTCAACATTCAAATTTTAATAAGGCTCCCAGTTGTTATTGCCTCTGGTCGCTCAAAGATTTATGTAAAATTTGACAGAAGTGAACAACAATTCTGTGTCCTGGAAAGACCCTCAAGCCACTGATTTCTGTGCCTCTCGTCTACCTCTGCTGTGATTCCTGAATCCTCTTGCTCTCAGTTCTACCCTCATTCTGACCCTTTTGGAAGACTCTGCTTTTTCTCCTTTTTCTGTGAGTGATACAGTCATGACTGTTATTTCACTGTTTTCACTAAAGGTGCAGGTGTATCGGGACACCTTGGGGCAGCTCAGGGTGCACTTCTGAAACACATTTCTTTCCACCAACTCTCTTACTTTCGCCCACTCTCCCTCTCCCATCCATCTATAGTTCAAGTTCCTGACACAGTCCACAGAGCCCCTGGGGATACTGTAGGGAAAATACAGTCACATTTTCCTTCACACCCTGAAGCTGGAGTCTCACTGGGAGATGATTTTACCCTCAGGGGACATTTGGCAGTATCCAAAGACATGGTTGTCACAACTTTGTAGGTTGTGCTACTGGCATCTGGTATGTTCTAAGCCACCCATAATGCACAGGACAGTTCCCGTGAAGAATTATGTTAATAGTGCTTAGGCTGGGGAATGCTGCCCTACAAAAAGGCTGATGTGTCTTCTTGCCTCTGGCATTCTAGTGGATTATTTTTCTTCTTTTAACATGTAGGCAATATTGTCTTCCTTCCTAGATTAGTGTCTTCTCAAAATTTCCTTGATGTCTTTTGTTCTCCTCCAAGATTTCCATGGATTCCAGACCCCTCCTTAACCCTCTGCCACCCAGCATGGTCAGTCAAATTCTACCATTTCCTCTGTAATATTTTCCCACCATGCTTCTCCCCTTCTTTCTCATGAACTGATCCATCTCAGGACCTTTGCTGTCTCAGAAACTATCATAACAGACTCCTACTGAGTCTCTGTTTCTCCTAGATCAAACCTCCCCCTCATTACTGCTGCATTCATCTCTAAGCAAACTGCCTTAGACAACATCACTCTCCTGCTCAGAAACCTCCAGTGGCTACCCTACTGTCTATCAAACGAGGAAATTTCCCCATGAATGGTCCTTAACTGCCACAGCTTTCTAATTATCACCTACATCACAGTCCAAGTTCACCTTACCTTCCTCCTACTCTCACTACTATGCTCATGCTGGACCTTCCCCTGGAACTGCCTTTGTCCATTAGTTCCTGCCCTTCGGCCAAGCGTCCCTCCAGTGAGCGGTCCGTCATGGGTCTGTGTCTGTAGGTATCTGCTGCTTTTGAGCACTTATCATAAACTCGTTACCAACACTTTTCATTACCACCTCCTATGAAGTTTTTCCAGGGAAGTGAGGTACTTATCAGGAAGAAAAGTCTCTCTAGGGTAAGCTCTGTGTCTGATTTTTCTTTATAATCACTTAACACTGAATTTTTAATAAGAAATGTTCATTGATTGGCCAAATTAGCAAATGCTTACTAAAAATACTTTATGACTTGACAATTCTTTCAGGCATACTTTCTCATTGGATCCTCCAAATAATCTTGTGAGATAAACATCACTATTCTGAAGAGAACACTGTGGCACAGGGTTAAGTAGGTATTAAGGTAGAAAGCAGAAGCAAGATACCTAGAGCACCAGGCCCTGTGTCTTCTGCTTTCCATGTCATTTAATGTAATCCTCACAGCAATCTTGAAGGCCAGTAATACTAAGGCTGTTTTGAAGATGAGGACATTACGTTTCAGAGTGGTTAAGTAATTTGCCTCCGATCACACAGCTGGTGAGTCTCAGAGTTATGGGTTTATAATGTACCCAATTCAAAATTTGAGATTTTGGGGGGAGGGGATAGGGATGGGGATTGATTGCATAACTGCTATGTGTCAGGACAAAGGCCAGGGTCTTGTAGCTCCAGTCCAGTTCTCTGTCTATTATGCCTTAGTGTGGAGAAAGAAGACCATTTCCAGGGAACAAAGAATGGAAATATAATCATAGTTAGACTGAAAAAAGAGAAGCTAAGTTAAATGGAATGAAGCTGTACCTCCGTGACTGAGTGTACAAGAGTGTGTGTGTACCTGTGCTTGTGTTGGCTGGGGATGGGGGTACTTATCAGCTTTCAGCCAAAATGTTCTAAGATGAATGGGAAATGCTGAAAAACAGTTAGGTTTGCATATGTGGATTTCACCTTAATTGTAGCATTCCGTTATCAAAGATAGATAGTTATAAAATACCATGCAGAACAGTGAGATGGCAATTCATTCTGAAAACACATTGCTTGTCCCAGGGAAGCACTTTCCACTATCTAAATCAGTCTGTGAATTATGGCCTCAGAGGGGAACGTGTCCTGTGTTGGCCCAGACTGCCAGATGCACAGCAGCAGCCAGGTCAGTGCTCTCAAAATAGCTTTGGAAACTCTGTGCCGCCTCCCCTCTGTGCTAATCTGCAGTTTGTCCAGTGCGGATAAGAAAGCAAATGCTGCAAATAGAGGTGATTTGCTTGGTGAAAAGAACCCAGCTATAAGGCAGAAAGTTCCACTAACCATTATGTCTCCTACCTTCAATTTCTTCATCTGTAAAATGGACACAATGCCAAGCAGAATGGAAGAACTGAAGAATACATAAGAATTTCGAAAAACTGATGCTGAGCTATTGACACTACTCCTCCCCTCTGGCTTCTCCTGCCCATTATCTGCCTCCTTCCATCTGCATGGGAGCTTTCTCTTAAGTACCAGCAAAGGGGAACAAAGGAGCAAAGTGGGGCCTGGGCAGAGAGGACAGTGGTAGAATGTGGAAGTGCCTGTCCAGGTGCTTAGAATGATTTTGAGGATCTGGGGAGGGGACACTACCGGCAAAAGTTGATAGAATGATTTCAGTTAGAGTCTGGTGATGGAGTAATGGGGGCCTATGTCTCCCTCTCTGCCTAGGTTCTAGTACCATTTAGTCCTTCAAAGTTTGAAAACTTGAGGAGCAACTCAGTGTGGCAACTTCAGTTTGGACTTGGCCACTCTGGTGGTGGTGGGAGGGGGGCATGAATCTTCTCCAAGAAGCTTACTGGCTGGCAGTTTATGTGGATGGCAGAGCGGACAGTTTTGTTTGTTTGAGGTGTCTCTCCAGGGGTGTGTGGAGTGTGTGTGTGTGTGTGCACAAAATCTGCAAACCGTAAATTTGCACCCCTTAGTTCACTGCCTGGCCTTCATCACCCTTTCCTCCCAGCCCTTTGGAAGATTGCAGGGCAGTGGCATCTGTATTTCCTCCAGACTGCTTCATCAGTCCCTTGCTGCAGCCAATAGACATTAGTGTGGGTTTGTGGCAGGAAACAAAGTGGGGCTGGTCTCAGTAATTGGTCTCAATCGGAAGCTCCACAATAGGTGGGCTAATGCGTGCCTCCTTGCCCCCATTCATGCTGAAGCTCTGTGTTTGCACTGGAGGGGTGAGATGCAAGGGTGTCAGGGGCTGACTCATTAGTGTAGAAATTAAAGATCTTTCCTCAAAGAAGGCATTGGGTGTGGCAAGCAGCTTTGGCCAAATCTGGGTGGTCTTTTAGGAAAGTTCTCTTGAAATTTGGCTGCAGTTAAAAACCTAAGTCGATTTCACACCTGAGCGAGTTCCCCGGTTTTAGCAATAGGCTCTTTGTCTGGTTGTCTGGGTGCCCCCACTCCCAGCATGGTGCAGGATGCCCCCTCCTCTGTTCCCACGGCACCTGGCTCTGTTTCCTCTCTGAAAGACCACCAGCTTGGCGGGGGCCAGTTGGTCCCACTTGTGATTTCTGAGAACCCTTGGAAGTCTGGGCGGGGCCTGATCCAGGCCTCTGCGCACCAGCTGTTAGAGCGCACGAACAGAACTGTCTCTCCGCACCTGGCCCAGCTTTGTGGGCCCCAGGAGCGGGCAGTGAGGGACCACACTGTGTGCACAGATGTTCCACGCCAGTCACTGGAACTCGGTCAGCTTTGCAAGAACACCGTGTGCAGGCTACTCTAAACTTCAAGTGGTAAATGTCCCTCTCCCACTGCTTCTGGTCCTCTACCCCCTCTCCCATCACACTGAGATGCTGGTTACTTTCTATAAATACACTCTCGCTACACAGGAGTTTCTTGAGGGCAGAGATATTTTAAATCATCTTTGTATTACTCGTGCTGGCACACAGTAGGTCTTTTTAAAAAAGTTTTATTTATTTATGCATACAAGAACTAGGATACAGGACAGAGGTGTGGGGGCTGAGAGGATTCACCAGAGACAGAGTGGAGAGAAGAATAGGTGAATCCACTGAAATACACTGCAGAGGGGAGCAGCGAGTGGTACAGGACAGCTCTGCCGCGCCATATGGGTCACCACCTCCCTGGCTGGGAATCAAACTCATGCTGCAGTGGCTGCAGACAGCTTCATAGTGTGGTGCTTAACCCCTTGTATCACCAGGGAGGCTCCCCGTTGCTTAGATCTTGTGCAGTTCAGTGGGAGACTAGATTTCAAGTGTAACATGCTGTTTTCAAGAGCAGCACCATAGCGAAACAACTGTATGACTTTGGACAGGTCATTTCATCCGTAGGCCTTAATGTCCTCTCCTCTCCTGTATAGTGGACTTAGTGGGGTGTGCGTCCCACCTACACGGACACATGCACACAAATACATAGTACCTAATAAATATCTGTTACATTAATCTGAAGTAACAGATATTTCCAGGTAGATGAAACACTGCTTCGCTCTGTAACCCTCCCTGCTGCTGCTCTGTCTCCACCCCTGTGCCCCAGCAACCTCCTACTGCAGCCACTCTGTGGGGACTTGCACCCAGCTATGGCTCAGGGTGCCATTTGAAGCCTTAAGAACGGAGCGTGGATTTCCAAGAAGCTAGTAGGTGTGCTGTGCCATTTTTCTACGTATTTTCAGCCTCTTGATGTTATCAGGTTGTCATTGTTGAGTGAGGACTCGTCAAGACATGGCAGTCCTTAAGCCTCAAACCAAGAGTGACCCAATGGATTGATCAGACAGAACGTGAGCTTTGGGAAAGTCCACCAAGCTAGTTTTGGTCACCATTATGTCACACTATTACATATAAAGTAACGACACATAACCAACTTGTTATCGCATTCATGGTACCCAGGGTGGCGGGCACTGAACATGCAGAGAGGACGAGAACACGGCCCTTGCCCATCACAGTTCCATCCCTAGATGGAATGTGTCCTGGCATCTGCGGGCCAGGCTGGGAGCAACCGTGAATGACCATATATAGGTGATCTGGGCCTTGAGGAGGCAGGTGGGGTGAGAGGTTGGTAGAATTTTATTTAGACAAAAAGAGGAAGAAAGGATATTCCAAACAAAGGAAATAGCACAGGCAGAACCATGAAGATGCAAAAAGGACATGGCCAGCTTGGGGATCAACCATCTATCTAGCATGATGACAGGTCACATCAAAGGAATCAAAGGACTTCTGGGGGTGCTGGAACTAAAGATTTAGATCCCATCCCTGAGGATATGTAGCGTCCTAGACAGAGTGAAGCAGCAGGATCCCATGACTGATCAGACTTGTAGTTTGCACTCCTGAGACACCTGAAGGACGGACTGCAGGCAGAGAAACCAGATTAGAAACTGACTCCCAGGGACTGGAATTTCATGGACCTGATACACACGGGGAATTGCTTGGCGGCAAGAGGGGATGGCGGGAACTCGGAAGCTCAGTGTCCGGAGCACCTGGACTCATAGGCCAACCCCTACCAGGCCCACTTTGTGTGACCTTGGACAATCACTTGGTTTCTCTGGACCTCAGTGTCCATATCTGAAGGCTGATTTGTCTCCATTACCTTCTCCAGTGTGAAATCTTATGCTTCTATAATGCCAACTTAAGGCGTCTCCCTTCCAACTATAGGACTATGAAAAATAATATGTACAGAATACTTTTATTCAGCACTGTCTTCCCATGAGACCCTCAGGGCTGTCAGTCTGCAATTAGACTCTTTCTCCACTCATAAAGCCAGGCTGTGTGGAGTGTGAGACAGCTCGGATTAGCCCACTGTAAACAAATTTGGTCAGTCCCCTCTCGCCAGTCTCCGTTCCAGTTGAGTGGATTTCAGCAGCTCCTGGGTGAATGTTAATGCCTCCTGTGTACTCAGTGCAAGAAAATAATCGTGTGCGCCTCCCTTCCTTGAGAATGCTGTGGATTTCACTTCTTGAGCCCTTTGTAATGCAACATAGGGCTTGAGGGTGTCATGGGGAGATGGTGCAAAGAACCAGAAAGAACCTGAGGCAGGACGTAGGACACCTGGGTTTCAAGGGAAGCTCGGCCCCTCATTTTCTTTGTGACCTTGCAGAAGTCACTTTAGCTCGCTGAGCCTCAGGTATCTCAACTGTAAAATGAGGCTGAGAACGCCTGCCTGGCAGGCCTGCTGGAAAGAGTAATTGAGAGGATGTACATGAGCTTTGGCAAAGCTCTGTGGGCAAGGGGCCAGCATCAAGGACCACAGGCTCAGTTTTTCAGTGCGAAGGAGCAGGGAGTCTGCAGGCAGGGGCAAGCAGGCACGCTCGTTCAAACTTGTTGCTGCACCAGGATCCTAGGAAGCAGGAGCGGATGGAGTGATGGCCTCGGGGAGCCCTCTGACCGAGTGCTCTGAAACTGGACGTAGGCTTTCCGTCTGCGGCGGCAACAGGAGGAGCACAAATGCTTATGCGTATTTGTGCCCTTGGAATCTTTGTAGTGGTTTTGCATGAGAATTCTCTCAGTTCAATGATAAGGACACTGACTGCAGAAGAAGGAGGTGGGGAGAAGAGCGGGCATGCAGACATAGCTCTCTCGCATTAAAGCCAGTCTTTGGAATTACAAGCCAGTTGAAGTCAGATGGGTAACCGATGCGAGAGCTGCCCATTTTTCCTTAGAGCATCAAGGAGGATGAGTCCTTGTCATGAACTAGAAGCATCATGAAGGCAGGGGCTGACCTCACCACAATATCCCAGCACTTGGTACCCTGCCTGGGAAAGACCAGGCACTCTAAATATTTGTTGAGTGAATGAGTGACCCCATGTGAAGTTCACAGTCATTCCCTTAGCTTTTCAGACTGGTCACAAATAATAAGGAAGGAAAAACAAGTTCTTCATGTAAACTATCCAAGGAATTTATACATATTTGTTATACCCATTGTTTTATTTCTATTTCCGGGTAACAAACTACCCAAAACTCAGTGACTGGAAACAACATTGATTTCTTTCTCAGGTCATGCCTGGGTTGCATTCAGCTGAGAGCTCAACTGGAACCCCCCAATATGCATGGTGACCTCTCCTCCTTCAGGGCCTCACGGTCCTGCAGATGTTTGGCCTAGAATATTTTGCACCATAGCAGCTGATGTCAGATAGAGAATGTGTATCTACTGTGCTTGCTGAAGTCCTATTAGCAAAGTCAGTCACGTGGCCAAGCACAGGACCAATGTGGGAGGGGTGTGAGGTCGGGATTTAGGGTTCATGGAGGCTGGTTGGCCACATCCATCTTCTGAGCAGCATATGATAATGAATTTGTCTATATAAAGCAGTTAGAAATGTTCTGATGCTTGATTTGTACTACTTAAGTGTTACATTAGTAATGGCTAATTATTCTAAATAGCTAATCACAACTATGTGTTGCTTCACAATGGGGATATGTTCTCATACATGTCCATTAAGTGGATATTAGTATGATCATATGTTCTTTCAATGGTGATGAAGTGGCATCTGTTGGGCACCGTCTCTACAGCAGGCTCTGAGTGAGCTCTACCTGACTTCGGTGCCTTCTAGCACAGCCCTCTGAGTAGGAAGGGGTCAGGTGAGAAAGCTGAGGAGCCAACAAGTGAAGGGACTTTCCCATATCACATAGCCAAGACGAGATGGCACAGGGTTTGACTCCGATTCCGCCTGCTCCTCAATCCATACTTACTCAATTTCATAACTGTCACTCAGAAGCAGAAACCATGCTGCCAGCCCAGCTGTTCTGGCCCTAGGTTGTTCTGCTCATCCACTCCAGAAATCTCCCCTCACAGCAAAAGCTGGAACACCAGACTTGATGTAATCCCCTGTGGATGAAAGCTGGTGAGTTCAGGGCAAAAGCAAGCACAAAAAGGAAAGGAAAAGCCCAATGACTTTAAGCGCATGGAAGACCCTTTCCTGGCTTCTGCCTCAAAGAGCAAACTGTCACTGAATGAGTGCAGAGGACCCCACCCTGCTGCGCTGGGCTCTTGACTGGGGAGCACTTTAACAGAAGAAGCAAATGACAGATTCGCTCATGAAACTTACAGTTTACAAATCCCCTGCATATATGTTGAGTCTTGCAACCATTCTGTATAATATGCATCATTGTGCCAATGTATCTGCAGACCTCAAAATTCACATTTTTCAACTTTCAGCTCTCCATTTCAAAGACCTAGTCAATGGCAGGAACTTGGGGCAGGAGGCCAGGAGGCAATTTCCAGTATAATACCTCACTGAAATCTCACAAGTCCCCTAGGAGTAGAGATTGCTATTCCTATTTTGAAAAAGGGGAAGTCGAGGTTCTAAGCAGTGAGGTGACTATTCAGTTCTATCCAGACAACTATAATCAGACCTGGGCACAGCCCATGCTCTAGGTTGCTACGAGAAAGCGCCTCCAGAAATCTGGCCTGGCCTTTGCTGAACGCTGCTGCCTTAGGGTTGAGATGGTTTGTCCTACCATCATGTGTGCCTGTAGATGACTTGTCTCTTTAGTTAGCCTTTCTTGGGGTGAGATCTGCAATCAACATTCTGGCTGTGACCAGAAACTTTCTGCCCTAAGAGACCTCAGGCTCATCATGTAAATTCTCCTCAGTGTCCTGTCAGTGAGAGGAGGACAAACGTATCTACTTGCAGGGCTGTTGTCAGCATCTAACAAAGAAGAGATATAAATGACTTAACATGCCCTAGACAGAGCCCCCCTTCTATTAAGGGCTTAGAGTCCTAAGAGTTCCTCACTTATCCCTCCTGACCCCTAGAAAAAGCTCCCTCCGGTCACAATAAACCAGATGCAGCCCACCCCCAGCATCCTTTATTGTAACCTCACAAAGATTTTGCATTTCTGCCTCACTCCCACAGCCCCTCCAGACAAGAATGAAGCTAAAGCCACAGTCCGTAAGCTTTGCTCACAAATTTCTCCTTCACGACTGAGTGAGCCCCGATACTGGAAAGAAACATTCTGTTGAATCATGTAAATCCCCACTCATCTCCAAATTGGGTGCTGGAGTGCCTCGGGGAAGTGATTTTACAACCTCCCCTACTTCAGCCAAGGTAGACTCCAACTGCTCTTGTGAGATAATTCAGCATGTACTGGGCTCCCTCCCTTCTGGCGAGAGAAATGGCCCTCTGGACTGAAGGGGAGCGGCTTTTTCTCTTGGGAGGCAGGAGGAGAGAGAGAGGGAGAGGGAGAGAGAGAGATTGAGAGAGAGAGCTTAAGCTGCTTGCTGCCTGCCCACAACCCTCCCCAGACAGAGCCTGTGGAATTCAGGGACAACCGTCACTCACATTCCCACTTGAACAAAGGATCTCAGATACTGGCAGGGGAGGGCTGTCCTGAGAGGTGGTGTCTGGAATATGAGGTCAAGGCTGTCTGCGCTTTCCCTTCCATGCTCCTGGATTTCAGAGGCAGGGTAATGCTATGATGGACCGAGCAGTCCTTGCGTCTCTGTGCAAGAAAATATTTTCTAGCCTGTTGTGCCCCTGGGGAGAACTGTTATCTTTTCTTGTTCCACTACCTTTTTAAAAAATTTATTTTCAAATGTGAGTCTTGCAATAGTTTATTCAACCCACAGCCACTGGGCTGCATGAAGTACAGTCAACCTTGTTTGTCCCAAGATGCTGTGGACACCCTGTCATCAATAGCATAATTCCCCATGTTGGTTTTGTTTAGGGCAGGGAGAGAAGCACCCTAGAAATTTTAAACTTGCCCTTTTTGAATGGGTTTTGTCATTTGCTGCATTAAGATAAACAATAAAACTTTTAATGGAAAGGAATTTTAATACAATTAGGGTATAATATAGAAAGGATAAAGAACATAGTTATTAAGTTAAGTATTTAAAGTTACTTATGTTTTTGAGGGTAAAAGTTTAGCTAAATAGGATTGGCCCAAAGCAAGGCCCAAAAGCCTGCCACATGTTTAAAGGACCTTTTAGCAGAGACTTATAGAAAAGGTTAGAAAGAGTTAGACAATTTTGGGAAGAAAAGAGCAAAATTAAAGTTAAGATGAAAGCTGCTATTGTTAACCTCCCCATGGGTTTTTTACCCACATCTGTTTTAACCAGTCTAAGACCAAAAAGCAAACACAGTTTCTTCACATGTGGCTCTGCTTTATGTGCCTCCTCCAGGTTTCTTTGCTGCTTTCCATCCTGCTTTTTTTTCTTCCCTTCCTTCTGTCCTCTCTGCAGAATTTTTTTTTTTTTGCTTAGCTCTACTTACTTAGGGTGGAACCATGATTCTGGAACTTCCCTTTTTCCTGGGGATGACCCTGTTACAGTTTGACAGGCTATTTTCCTCCCAAATCCCTGGGAGCCCAAGTCCCACTGCAAATATTGGAAACAGGTCAGCTCCACCAGTAGTCATAAAAATTACTATCTGTTTGGGGAGCTTAGTCTCCAAGGACTTACCTGCTAAATCATGTATTTCTTGTTTCAGCTTCAAAAGGTATTGTCTGCATTTCATATATGCAGAAACAGAATCAGTAATCAAGTAATTCGTCCAAGGTCATACAGCTAATGCATGGCAGAGCTAGAATTCTAGTTCTGCCATCATGCAACACTGCTGAACTCTCCGGGAGTGTTCTCTGCTCATAGCTATCCACAGGGCAAGGGAATGTGCTTTCTAGACAGGCAGGGGGCAGTGCTTGCGCCACCCCACCCCCACCCCATGCTCAACTGCAGCCCTTCAAGGCAGCCAGTAGTTCACCTTCTCCATGTCCTGGTCAGTTCAGGGCAGATAGGAATCTTGCTCTGATGGTGTCTTAACATTTTTCTTGAAGCCACCAGTTGGCCCTTGGAGGACTAATGCTTGGGGACCAAAGGCTTCATCAAACTCAAATGCCTGCTGTCTTGGTTCAGGTCATAGTCTCTCTACTTTCTGAGTCCTGCTCTCAGGGTTAGAGAAAATCATCAGAAGAATTCCTTGCAGAGGAGTGAGCCATGAGAGGGCTCCCAGGGATTTCAAGGGACCAAAATCAACAGATATTCACAAATTATCCACCACCTCTTTACAAAGGGCAAAAATGATTTACAATGTCTTTCTTGTCCACTATTTTCTTCTAGAGTAATCTTCCCTGCCAATTTATACCATAGCCCTGAGCTGCCCCATTCAGCATGTAATTCCCTGGTAGCTCCCAGCTGTGCTGGATATGGCTATCTGATCAAAGACCAGTCGTGATGTGGCCCAAGATGGAAAGATCTATACAGAGAGGGGCAAGCTGTCAGCCAGACTTCACTCTGGGGAACCTGAATTGAAAGATGTAAGGAAAGTCCAGTTATTCATAGGAGAAGCTGAGACTGGCCAGATGCCCAAGAAAATACTATGAGGCAACACAGAGACCCTGAATAAATCAGTGTGATGCACAAATTATGACCGTGTGGAAATTTGAGTAACCAGAAACTCAGAGGAAAAACCCAAGACGTGAGGAAGTCCATTATTGGCTGAAGGAGAAGCAGAGAGAAATCAATACAGGTATCCCTAACTTTTCAGAAATCCACCTTAGAGCACTTTACGTTTTTGGAAGACCCGTTAGCACCTGTGGATTTTTACTTTTCTGACAAGAAGCAAAAAGTGCAAACATCATTCAGTCTTTCTTGCAGCAGCTATTCTAGAGATGGCAGATAAGTGACCCCACCAGCCTCCTTTCCCAGGAACTACTGTATACATGTTGTGTGTGCATCACATTATCCCTCTTTCTGCTTAATTGTTATCACTAGCATCGTTTTAAGTTTTAGTGCAATTTGGTATGATTTCATAGGTTATTTTGGGTCTGGGAATGATCAGAAAATGTTCCATGTCAATAAATGGCAATTGCTTTTTCTCTTCACACCATTTCTACTTATGAAAAGTCTTAGAAAAGCACATCATGGGCCTCCCTGGTGGCACAGTAGGTTAGGCAACGCACTGTGAGGCAAACCGCAGCCACTGCAGCATGAGTTCGATCCCTGCCGCTGGCAGGGGGTGACCCACATGGTGCAGCAGACCTCTCCTGCTGTGCCCACTGCTCCCCTCAGCAGTGTGTTTCAGTTGATCTGCCTGTTCTGTTCCCCATTCTGTCTCTGGTGAATCCTCTCACCCCTTACACCGCTGCCTGTACCCCAGCTCTTGTATGCATAAATAAATAAATCTTTAAAAGAAAGAAAAGCTCATCACTTTTGGATAGTGAGGGAAACCTGTACTGGGCCATAGCTCTGCTGTGCTGATGGCAGAGCACTGGGATGGGACCTGCCAGCCCTTGCACTCATGTGTCTGGAAGTGCCTGGAACCACATACCTCAAATGGGAGACCTGGCCACTCTGAATCTGGCTCCTAGAGCCCTGGGACATCTCTTCTTGCTCGTGGCTGAGGACATCCTTAGGGGAGCCTTCCTCCATCTTCCCTGTTGGGGTTATCTGCGTAAGTCTCTTCATTGCAGCAAAGAGAATGTTTCTGATACTCCAGTCTCTATACACTTGCATTTGTGCACGGTCGTTGGCTTATTCATATCTTAATGACTCTGAACTTAATAGATGCCACTTTACCTATGGGCATCCAGAAAACCAGGGGCTACATGTGTGACCCAACAACAATCAAGTCAGGAGTCGATGATACTCCACTTTGTTTCCATTGTATGCTTCACTCCCATTTTTTCAATTCTCCTTTTTACTTTGGTGATTTCACATTTCATACACCCTTATAAGTTCCTGTTCAAAATGTGTTACTGCATAAATACTCACCAAGGAATGGTATGTAAGTTGGGGCCCTGCTAGAAAACAGAAATCACCTCAGGTAGTTCAAAGAGCAACGTTTTAGTGATGCATCTGCTTTCAGGAGTGGGACAGGGTGGAGGAACTGACAAGGGATGGTGAGGGGCCCAGAGAGTATCAAGAGCAAGAAGCCAGCAGCAGCTGGTTGAGGAACAAGCAGAGGAAAGGTGGTAACTAGAGCTCAGTGAGCATAAGGCCATGAGGAGGGTAGTGGACGCTGTGGGGAGGGGAGGATACAGGTACCGCCAGAGGCACCCACTAGAACAAGCTGAAGGCTGGAAGGGAAATAGCCAGATCTCCTTATCGCCTTGGGACTTCGTACTGGAGCTTTGCAACCTGAACCAGGCAGCAAGGAAGTCTAGATGGTGAAGGAGGTGTGGGTCCAACTCTGAGGGCTCAGAGAAAGACAGAATGAAGGAAGAGAGAATGGGGTGGCGGGAGTAAAGAATAAGGGGGAGAGGAAAGTGAGCATGAGGTCAGGGTGTGAGCCTGTTCACAAATGGGAGTCAGACCAGCCGTCACAGGCAAGAATAGAAAGCAGCAGTAATTCCGTACATGCAGGCTCATGCTGGTCCTGTGCAGATTTGGGACTGTCATTGCGGCTCGCCATCCTTCCAGGATGAGGAACATTATCTCAGAGCGCTCCCTGGACCCCAGAGTCCTGGCAGTCTGCCAGATGCCTACACTCCACCCTCCCTCCAAGGTGCCCAGACGCCCCCTGAAGTGTCCACTCTGCTGCTGTGTTCTGCTGTGGAGTCACCACCACGGCTGATGGGCATCTTGGGGCCCACATGTTCTCCCTCCCTGCTATGTGCCGCCATCCTCTGTCCACGAGGAAGCTCTCCTCAGCTCATTTAAGTGTCTGGATGTTGGGAAAAACACCCTGATGGATGCAGCCAGGCTACCTGGCTCGGGTCAGTGAGAGCAAGCCCACAGGGCCGGCTCCCCAGGAACCCTCAGGAAGCCAGGCCCACAGACTCAGGGTCTGTGGAAATCGGAACTAGACGCAGTTCACATTTAGTTATGCCACCTCTAGGAAGATGAGAGACCTTATCAAAGAAGAAAGCTAATGTTTATTGTCCACCCACGATGTGCAGCTACTCACAGAACGTTGTTTCCTCTGCCCATCCATTCTGTGATGGCATCGCAGGAAGTACAGCTCAGAGAGGCCAGGGAACTGGCCCCAAAGTCTCACTTTTACTGTCTCACAGCAGCAAGGCTCAGGCTCCATCTCTCTGGAACCAAGACCCGCACATGCCCTGTTACACTCAGTCTCTGCTTTGCAAAGGAGGGCTGCTCAGGGCTGGCCACCGAGGGCAGAAGGGCTCTGTAATCCAACAGAATCTTCCGAGCTCTGGTATGTTGTATGTCTATAGAACTGAAAATAATGAAACCATCCTTGCTGACATTATGTTATGATAGTCATTACTCGATTGTTTGGACAAGAGTCTTCTGACTTAACCTCCTGAAGATGGGGAAAGACCAAAGAGTTAAAGCTGGGTATATATTCATGCCTATTCTTTCTCTGTCTCTGTCTCTCCTTCCCCTCTTCTCTCCCTCCCCACCCTCCCTTTTACTAAGCCACCTCCCCCTAAGTCCATCAAATTCCATTGTCTTCAGGGTAAATATCTCATGCTACCAGGGCCAGAATTTGAGTTTTAAAGACATAGACTTACACAGGATTGCAATCCCTTTTTTTTTTTTTTTTTTTTTTGGTTATGGTTGCTTCCAATTTCCATTGTCTGAATCATAGCCATGGAATAAATTGACTCTTTTTCTAACATAGAATATATTACTCTTGAAAAAGTAGGAAATGTTGATAATTGCATTTTATTGGACTCACAAATAATTTATAAGTTGGTCCGGTTTTAAAAAAAAAAATCATAGTCTTTTATTTCTTTGGCTTCTTCCTTGAGGCTAGAAGCAGCCGCTAAAAATAGCTGCCTGCGCTGGGATGGGCCTAGGGCTCCCCCTCGTGGCCGTTGTGCTAGACTGCGGGCTCAGTAAATGCACCCAAAGCTGCAGACCTGGCATTTGAATAATTCTCTCTCCTAAGTACACAGAGAAATTTGATTTATTCTTCACAGTCATGTCTGCATTACAGAGCACTTCTCCTTATAAAGTCCATCTGCTTTGAGAATAAGTAAATGATCAATCCCTCATATACATCATCATGAGGCAAAGACTTCACTGAGATAGTAACAGCTCCTGTGATTTTGTCAAATGTCAGGGAAGCTGGGAGTTTCTTTTTTTCTTAGGAAGACACTGTAGGAAAAATACAAATTGACCTTTATTTAAGCAGAATAACTACTTACTGAGGGAATTAATGAAACGTGAAGATGTGTTAGAATAGGGGAAGTTGGGGGAGGGAGAGGAGCAGCAGGAGGAATAGAAGGTTGTGAAAATGCACTATTAGCTGAGAATTCTAAATCCCTTTATAAGCTGTGGTAGGATCCTCCCAAGATCTCCCTCCACAAGAACAACAGGTGAGATTTCTCCCTCCTTTAGACACAAAGGAGGATGCTCTGTTTCCCAGCCTTCCTTGCAATCAGGAGCCACGTGATGGGGTTCTGGCCAATGGGATGTGGGCGAAAGTGATGCGATGCTTTCGGGCCTTGCTCCTAAAGCATCCCAAGTGATTTTTTACACATGCCCTGGCTGTATATCCACACCAATAAGTAATGAAATAACCCTAGATGTCACGGTCACAGGGAGCCAAATCCCTGAGTCATCACTTCAGGACCCTCATCCAGGAAAGCCACTTGATATCATCTAACCGGGATGTGGGCAAGAAACAAAGCTGAGCTAAGCCACTGAGATTTAAGGGCTGTATGTTCTAGCAGTCAGTACTGATCGTTCTGGCGAGTCACTGTACCTCTCTGAACCACAGTTTCAGTAATATAGGAAAATTCAATGAAACAAATACATGAAAACTTTTGCCACCTTGATAAGTGCAGGTGTAAAGCAGTTGTGTCTCAAATAAGTAAGTTTCATTCTGAAAGGGTATTTTTGTTGCTGTCCCACGGGTTTTCATTGCAAGAAAATGAAGACCCAACTCCAACTGGCAAGACAAAGGGGATTTTGACTACCTGAGCTGAAACTTCAAGTGCTGACTGAGCCGCAGGCCTGTTCTAATCCACCCAGCAGCTGGAGGATCCCAGTTCTTTTTTGGTCTCTACTCTCTTCTGCTTGCTAAGTTCATTCCAAATCTCAGTTCCCTAATGACCAAAGATGCCCTTCAGTATCTCCTGCTACTGCATGTTGCTAGTGTGCTGAAAGCAAGAGGAAATCTCATCCTAGCATTTTGAGGACGAATCCTCAGCAACTCTGATTGGGCCGCTAAGATCACACGCTCACCTCTGAGCTGGTCTCTCTTGGGGTGGGGAGCATGTACTGATGACTTGCCAATCAGAACCTATCCCCAAAGCCACTGTGGGATCAGCTTTCCTTCCATTACATGGGCTCCATTACATGGGAGAAGAATGAACACTCACATTTTTAAAGGATGCAAGGGAGCAGGAGAAAAGCGATGTTTTGACTAGGCTACCAGACATGTGTGCTGTCACTGGCGTGTTTATTTCCCTTAAAGCATGTAGGGCAGAGGGTGGATGTTATTTTGTGATCACTGGAAGGGATCACCCAACCTTTCAGAAACCTGTAAGTTAACTGGATATTATGGTTTTCGACTTCCTAACCTCTGACAATGAGTTCCCCAAAATACCCTCAGATATTGACTTGCTGTCTCTTTTGACAGTGCAGTGTTTAAAAAAAATTCTCTGAAGGATAATTTCACTTCTTGCTCTTCTGCTTTCTTTCTCTATTTCTGTGTGCTTCGCCTTGATTTTGTGCAAGTGTTTCAGAAAGCATAAGATGCTATACACATAGGGGTTTTCTTTTTATCCGTTCTTCCTGCCTAAAATAATCGTAGGATGCTTGATCACAGAATAATGAGAATGATTTTTAAGCAAACTACTCAGATTTCTGTAAGTGCGCTGCTTTTCTGGACAGTCACCTAGAGGGCTGCATGGGTCTGCAATATAACCACAGCTCAAATTGTGTTAACCAAAAAGGGTGGCGCTTTGAGCAGCGAATTAGATCTAGTTTGTTTTTGTTCTGTTTTGTTTCTAAATCTGTCTTCCAAAGCAAAGGTTTGTCTTTTCAAGTAAGGTTCTTTGAGACCTACAAACAGTGTCCAAGGGGGATCTCCAAAAACATTTTGAACAAATGAATAAGGACTCTCGAGGATTCATGTCTATACAGCCAATGGGCTTTTCCCGGGCCCTGCTCTGACCCCTTAGTCTGCTGTCCCTGGAGTAGCAATTCCCTGTGTTAAATCCCCTCTGTTTCCGATATTTAGAAAGACTTCGGGTTTTCAGATTGGATCTGGACCGATACCTCAGTTCATCCCCCATCACCTAGTTGAGAATTATTGGTCCTAATGAATGCCACCAGCAAGGCACGAATAGATGCTGTGTAATTTTTGTCTTTGTCCTTCGAAGACACGTTCATGACTCTTCCTGTGAGTCTCTTCTTCCCTTCCATGACTTTATCCACTTTTCAAAGCTGGATTCCCCAACCCCTCGTTCAGATTCCCCCACACTCGGGCCCTGCATGGCCTTCACCTCGTGGCAGATGGTGAGGACGTTGTGTGTGGAGTGAGACCGTCGAGGCTCAAACAGTTGCAGAATCCGAAATAACGACACTGCTGGCCAAACCCCACAGGACAATGGGAGGGCTTCATTATCTCTCTGCTCTTCAGGTCTGATGTGACTTCAGCCAGAGCCAGGCCAATTTACAGTTATTCCCAGAGCCCAGTGCAATTTGAAGATAAAAGGAAGATGTACATTTGCGGCCAAACTGGAAGATTTGAGTACTAGACTGGCTGCTGCTAAAATGCCCCCACCCCCTGACCCCCAAGTCCCACCCTCCCCACCCCCGTGCCTGAGGCTGCCACACACCCACCTGGCAATCTCCTTAGTGCTGCCCGCTGCTGCTCCACTTTCGTGATCTGGAGGCCACGTGAATACAAAGCGGGCACCAGCTTGGCAGGGATCTGGTTAAGGGAAGAGGCTGATGCTTCAGCGGCACCAGTGAGGAAGGAGAGCCCCCTTCCTGCCCCAGACATCTCTCAAGTCACCTTGACCCTTCATAGGTTTGGCTGTAAACAAGGCTGGCCAATTACTGAGAATCTTTGTTCCAAGAAAAGGAAAATAATACAATGGAATGAACACTCACCTGACACCAACACATGTATTGAGGAAACACTGAGGCAGGCCTACTGAGCCTCCCAGCAGTAGGTCGGAGGTCGGCATCATCGTGAGTCCTCTACACATGGAACAGGACCCAGCTCAGGGCATTCAGTAGGTGCTCAATACAGATTTTGAGTGAATGGGTCTGGCGGTCAGAAATGACCTAGACTTCTTGGCTACTTTCTATAAAACTATACTTATAGAACCCCTCTTTATTTTATTTCCGGGCACTTTCCTTCATAGCACTCATCGGTTCGAGTAACTGTATGGTTCACCTTAGCTCCTAAGTAGACTACAGGTTTTATCTTTCACCATATGTCTCGGTCTAGCCTAGGTCATAGAAGAGCTCAAGTAAAGAGCTTCATTCGTTGAGCAAATGAAGGGCAGGACATCTGGAGAGGGCCTGGGCAGCACGTAGGTGGCAATCAAGAGAAGCGATGGGTCTTGCGGAGCTAAGGGGTCAGCTTGAGTGTGGAGCTTCCAGGCTCAGTGGCTTATTCAGAAGACTCTTCGGATTTCCCTCCTACTCCCCTACATGCTAAGCCCTGGAAAGGGAACCCTGATCAAACCCTTTCAGTCCCTCCCTGAGCTGCTCTTCTTTCATCTGCAAAATGGGGGTTTACAAAATGTGTCTGCCTCTTTTAATAAGTGGCTGTGAGCATCAGTAAGGTGTCATTTCATTATACAGGTATTAAAAGCCACCATGAGAAATGCCTTTGAGTAACAGAAGCAGCAATCTGGGCTCCAGAAGACAGCGTGAAGTGAGTTCTCTTTGATGCCACAGCCACCTTCCTTCCTGGGAAGGCCTTCATTTCAATGACAGAGAAACTCTCCTCTTGCCACTGAATGAGGGCCAAATGGCCTATGCAGTCCAACACCCTCACTGGGAGTTGACTGACCTCTGTCACAGGGGGCTGTGGCGGGTGGGAGGGCCAGCTGCAGTCCACCTTCCTGCAAACATCACAGCATGGGGCTGGGCTGCCGCCAGTCTGCTAGCAGAGCTCACCGCGCAGGGCACAGACACAGTGAAGCAGACAGAGACGTGCAGACCCCAGGCCACTTCTAGGATACTCGTGCTCAGAAAGAGCCACCCCTGCAAGGGGAGACCAAGCTTTTAGAAACTTCCATCCCCCTAACGGGAAGACTTGATTGCTGAAGGCAAGTTTTGCATAAGCTATTTTCTCTCTCTGGGCCGCCCCATCCTTGGCTGCTGTGGGACTAAGCAAGCCTCATTCCCATCCTGTGGGTAAGGTTTACACCTCCTGCAAGAGTGCAAGTGAGAGAGAAGAGGGAAGAGATCTAGCCTTCACCTAGTTCTTACCAGGGCTAGCTGGCCTGCACGTTTGTGCACATACCTCATATGGGTTCACACTCAGAACAGTCTGTGTGGTTGACTTGCTAGCTCCCTGTTAGAGAGTCACAGACACACGTCCCTTGTCAAAGGAACAACTAATGGATGACTGAGTCACTGTTGATCAAATCTCAAATACAGAGCATTTCCACTGTATCTTCCCCACATTTGTAATAGATCACTGTATATATAAATTTTTAATTTATCTGCTCTCAGGCTAAGGGTCTTCCTAATGCACAAACCTACCTGGCCCAGCCACATGCCCAGCGAGTCTAAAGGCCTCTGACCACAGGGGCCAGGTCTGCTGGGATGCTGAGCACCTCCCAACCAGGCAGGAAGGGTACCATGCCACCCGCGTGGGGGCAGGGGAGGGGGTCAATTCTGTGGCTCCACTCTGGCGCCTGCAGTTCCTGGGTGAATGTCCTGTCACCAGTGTCCCTGCCGCACCTGCTGCCAGCACTTACTGTGTGCGCCTTGTCCCATGACCGGGCCGCTGCCTCTGTTTTCGATTTTCATTCTTCTTTCTCGGTGATATCTTAACCCTGTCCTGCTTGCCTGCAGTCCTGGAAACCTTTCTAGGCCACAGATTCTTTCTCTAGGTTTTGAAACCCAGCCCCCAATCTTCTAATACCCTTTAACAAGCTGATACCATCCCACCCCTAAAATCCCGACAGCACCACTTCTGTGAGCTTGCATCCGGGGCCTTGCTGTTAAAAGCACTGACCTCAACCAAACAGATGAGTCAGAATCCAGCCCTGCTTCTTAAGGGCCATGTGGCTTAGAGGAAAGATTCTTAACTTCTTTGCACCTCAGTTTCTTCATCTATAAAATGGGGGCAATGATAGCTGCCTCCTAAGATTATCAATAAGAATGGGTGACATATGGGTGATATAGTGGTCGTGTGTGTGTGTGTGTAGATTTGTGTGATGTAATATACAAAGTAATGACCTCGGTGCCAGAAACAAACTAAGCCACTCAGTAAATAAGAAGGCCTGTGGTTACTCCCAGCAGCCCAGGCCCAGTCACGTGCACAGAGCAATCGGGTCTGCAGTTCAAACCTCAGGCAACTGACTCAACGCACATGAGGATGATGATAGCAGATTGGGCTATCAGTGCATCAGGTATCACATTATGGTAACACGTGAAATTCACGAATGCATACAAATTATTGCGAGATTTTAGAAGACTTAAGGGTCTTTGTTTAGAAGCTCGGTGATGTTCTCGTGGCCAGAATTATACCATGGGAATTTAACTCTTGCTGATCATATCAATGAGCCTGCGGTAAAGTGCGCTTGTTGTACAGTGGGCTTGTCATTTAGCCGGAAGGTGCAGTTTTCAAGAATCTGTCGACAACATTAAGGGTTTAACATGTAAGAGAGAGCACTGTTTTTCTTTGTGAGGAGTTAGGGAGACAAATCATTTTCCTGTCCATATACACATCCCCGTCTCTTTGTAGCGGCTCCCTCTTAAATGTGATACTTGGGTGTTACGGTTCGGTGCACAAGCAGGCCCGGGTGGTGGGGTCAGGTGGCCTCTGGCCTGTGACTCAGAGCAGGAGTACGGCAGACAAGGGACCCTAAAGAAGGCTCAAGCTGAAGGTGCATAATCTTCATTTTGGAAAAGCACATTTACTTCCCAAAGCTTATTCTAGTTCAGGGTCATGGCAGCTCAGGGTACAGGTGGGAACCCAGCCTGGACAGGACACCCTCCATCACAGGACACTCACATACACATCCACACTCACCTGGACCAGGACACTGCAGACACAGCGAACCTGACGTGCACATTCTCGGGATGTGGAGGAAATGGAGGTATCCAGGATCACCCGCGGAGATGCGGGGAGCACGTGCACAGGCCGCACACGGCGACTGCCGCTGAGAGCTGTTTTTTTTCCCCATCAGCTGTATGATGAAACGGTGTTATTCAAGAGCTCGCTATACTTTGGCAGAGCTTTCAAATGCTGTCAGTCACCTGCCTCAATGTTAAGTCCGCTGTCAGCTGTGGAGTCTGCAGACACATGCCGCGCCTACACGCGGAGCCTCCAAGCATTGTGGCCATGCGGCGTTACTATGCCTTGAAGCCAGACGGGTGGAAGTGAAACTCACAGAGAGATAAAGGGTTTCAGGCTCGCGTTTTCCATCTGAAGACCCACTTTTCTAGACAAGGGGACACCGGAGTGCTTAATATTGGAATGATCCCAATCTCTTCCAGGCAAGCCCCGTTTCCTTCCCACAGAAGCGTGGTCTTCCTTTGACCTCAGTGAGATAAGCATGTCAGAAAATAACTTATAGTTCATCTGAGTGATGCCTGAATAATGTAACCAGCACTGGAAGCAGTATCTTTAAAAACCCGAAAGGATTGCTATGTCTCCAATGCCAGGCACAGCAGCTGGCACAGTGTAGGTGCTCAGACTCCTGGCAAAAGGCTGTTGAAGGGGAACCTACTTGCCCTGGTCATGTTTGATGAGCATCCTCCAAGAAAGCCCTTATTTACTACACTGTGATATACTACTAAGATACTTATATGCATAAGCACCAAATTGAGATGTGAGCGTCCTTTGAAGCAAGAGAAACCAGCTAGATTGTGTAACTTTCACAAACTGCAGCAAACCCTTTGTTGACTCCATATACTTCCTAAGATAATTGGAGGTGTTCTATCCTTAAATAATTTGTCTTTAAATAGCTGTGACCTTGTCGCTCCATCCCATAATTCTGCACTGCTTATCTGACCCTTCCTCCCATCCCACCTGTCCTGTCCTGTCCTCTGCATGACTATCATCTCCATTTTTAACGTCCTGTTTTACTTCCTTTTAAGTGTCCATTCCCCCACTCCTCCTGGGGTCAGCATGGAATGGAGGAAAGAGCAAAGGATTAGAGAGGGGACGGAGTTCAATGGAAGATTAGATCTATCCTCTGCCAGGCCCCGGCACTTCCTTTCTTGCCCACTAGGGATAACACTGCTTATCTCACAACACTGTCCTGAGGAATAACGGGAAATATATGCAAATTCTGCAGCTCGTTACACAATAGACTCTCAATGAATTCAAGTTCCTTTCCTCTTTCCCTCTCTCCCTTTTGAACGAAGTCAAGATATAAATTATACATAAATAAATTACATGTTATGCTGGAAATCCTCAGAAATGATTAATGTAACCAATAATAATTTTAATATTAATAATAGGTTACTCTAGCAGCGCCATCCTAATTCTGACAATCAATCTGTGTGCGCCAGCTTTGTCATCGGAGAACATGTGGAGCTCAGCATTGCCCTACAAAGAGGAAAATGCCCGCGATTTCCTGTTTGGGGATTCATTTAAAATCTTTCATTTTTTACATCAGAATATTCTACCAGAAACTACTACTTTGGGTGCAAAATATAAGGGATGTTGTGTTTACCAAGAGAGGAAAGACTGAGACATGAATGGAATCATCAAAAAGCCACAAGCAGTATCTGAGATGGAAGCATTAAGAATGTGCTGGAAATACTGATTTCTGCTGCTCAGTAGCCAGAGAATGGATGGGACCTCTTTAGAGAGTGTAACGCATCACTTCATTACCAGGAGGGGCAAATTGAAGCAAGGGGCAAACTGAAGTGAGGGGCAGAAGGCAGAAATACCCTGCAGTGGAAATGTGGAGGCAGAAGGGGCGGGTCCGAAGTGCCAATATTGTGGGGAGTGCCAGAGCTGGCCAGAGCTGAGGCTAAGTAGCTATAGTAGATTTTACCCAAAATTGTGTGATGATCCATGAAGGAGTAGCCATAGCAGCTACTTTGCAACTCACCTGCAGAAATACTGAGTCTAATTTCAGCACATGTCTCCGCTGAATTTTCTTACCGAATTAAGGGTTCATGGACAGTTTTGAACTGTTCGATGCTGGGATTTATCACTCTGGGTTTCTCTGGAATTTAAGTGGGAGCTGCCAGAGTGTTTATGTGTGGACTCTGGAGCCAGGCTTCCCCAGCTGGAATACTGCCGATGGGCTTGCTAGCAGCATTGAATTGAACTTGAATTTTTGACTTAGCTCCTGTGTGCCTCAGTTTCCTCAACTGGAAAATGAGGATCCTAATGTGGACGAAAGAAGGTGATCTTTGTAAGGTCTGGGGCACACTTCCCACAGGCAGTAGACACTGAGTCATCTTCTTAGCCGTGGTTCAGTGATCACAGGGAGACTCATCTCAGCTGCAGCCAGCAAGAGACCACCAAAGTATCTTGCACATGTAGTTGGATCTCACACTTCTTTATTCAATTATTTATCCCTAAGGTGTAACAGAGCTGGCTAAACTTAGGTCAAACCCCAAATTTCACATCCCAGACCTCCCCCACAATGTCTGCACTCTGTATCCACCTCTTCTGCCCACACCCTCCCAGGTCAGCAGGCAGGAGTTCTCTGTAAGGCAAGTGGGGTGCTTATTAGGCCCCACCTGCTACTCCTGGGACCAGGGCAAGAACACAATGGGGTGATTAAAGGGATGTAGAACACTTGTTTTACCTGAACATCCAAGTGTAGCCTGTGCATTTGGACAGTGCACAGACACTGGGAAGTGAGGAGGAGAGGGAAAGGAAGAGAGGAACATACACTGTGGGGGCCTGTTTAGTGCTAATGATGGTACCAGGAGATTTTCATTGCATTCATTCTTAGTTCAACACTACCAGCCCTCTAATCTAGTTTTACAAATGAGGAACATACATCTCAGAGGGGTTTGTTGACGCTCCCAAGGCCAACATCTAGGGAGGAAACTGAGTTTAGCACCTAGAGGATGGTAAGGTAATATAATATGGGATCCTATGGGATTTTAGAGTTATGGTTCTTAAGCCTACGTGCAAAGCTACCGATACTTAGTGCCTACTGCATCCTGTGACCTGCCATTGTAACTTGTCCTGAACCAAACCAAAAGACACAACTCACAGTTCTTCCTTGCCCAGGAAGTTAAGAGCTCTTCCCACCTACTCCAGCCTCCCCTGCCTTTGCAGGCCTGTCTGAAGCCACCAGGGGGAGCCCTTGCATAGAGAGCAATGGCAATTTGATAGCTCACTTAACAACTGGGGTTGGGACAGGCCTCCTGAGATCGTCTGTAGATGATTCCTCCATCAGATTCTTTACAACTGTATAGAAGGCATGGTTTTGACCTAAGTGAGGACTAAGGAGAGCTACAGAGCAGCTTTGGCTTGTCCCTGTTAAATGTGGAGCAGTGGGCTCCCAGTCTAGTTGATAGCAGTGCCCAGGGCACGTGGTCAAATTGCAAGGCATGATCAGTGCAGTGGGGTGAGCTGAGCACTGATTTAAAAAAAATAATAAAACAAAGTTGAACTGCACATCGTGGCTCAAAAGAGAATAAAAACAGGAACATGATCACATGTAGAAAGAATGATTACTGTTTGGAGAAAATTTTATTTCAGTATATGCCATATTTGTGTGTGTGTATGTGTGCTGATTCATGATGTAACATAGATATCTTACTGCAGTCATTAATTATTAAATCACATTGACGTGAAAAGCTTATTTAACATCCAAATTCCCAGACCCCGTGCCAGAGGAACAGATTCATGTCTGCCTTGGGGGCTCGAGACCTGTATTTTCAGCCGATTCATCACAGCAGCAATCCCGGGCCAGGCTTGGGAACCCAACCACCTGTTAGAGGAAATGAGCAGCAGGAGGGCTCTCGACAAGCGCCCCGCCCCCTGGCTACCGGCCCCTACTGCCCCAGGCAGACCCTCCTCGACATCAGCTGTGCTCTCTTAAGGACTGAGAACTGAGGATTGGGTTTCCAGCTACCCCCACCCCCTCACCCCCCTCTGTCAGAAGACCAAGCCAGAAAAAAATCGCTTTAGAATCTGGCAGACATGTGTTCAAACTCTGACGCTTCTAGTTACTACCTGTGTAACTGCTGGCAGGTTTATGGGCTCTTTCCAAGCCTCAGTTTCATTAGCTTCCAAATGGGAATAATAGCGCTTCCCGGGGCTGTGGTAGGATTGAGGTATAATATTGTATCCAAGTGCTGAGCGAGTGTCTGATTAAAACGGGAGCTCCCTCATAGCGGTTCTCTCCTCCCGGCCTGCCTATGGGTGAGAAAGCCTCTTGTGAAGTGAAGTAGCCACCGCAGGGGCGGGGTTGGGCTGCTACTAATGGAGATTACATTGTCTACCCTGGAGCCCTCCTCAGCAACTCCCCCGGACCTCCCTCGGGCACAAAGTGAACTCCCCTGGAGAGGGACTGTCGAACTAGCCTGGAGAACAGCGGAGAGGTCCCTTGCTGGAAAGTGGGGTCTCTGGACAGAGAGAGCCCCATCCCCCCTGGAGGGGCCTGCCGGGAAAAGCTGTAAGCTGGGCAGATGGAGGCCTGCATGCGCCCCGCGGGCGGCAGGAACGAAGCAGCCCGGGGAGAGGGAGGAGCCGAGGCCCAGGTGGGGCAGGTGAGGAACCTGCGCCCAGGTGTGTCCCGCGCGACGGGAAGTGGTTGCTCCCTGGTCGGCGCGGACCGAGCAAGGCGGACGCTTGGCCCCAGGATTCAGCTCTGGGAAGCCAGATTTGCCGCTCAGACTCTGCCTCGGAGGAGAGCCATGGAAGGGGTAAGGCGCGTCGGTTGGTTTTATGGGCTTTCCGTGCGTTCTCTCTTGCCGGGTCTCTTCCCTGCCAACTGAGAGCCCTGGGGAGGGGCAGCCCCGCGCACCCTGCCTCCTGGAGAGGAGTGAACACGTGAGGTGTCCGCAGTGCACTGGCCTTGCTCCCGGCAGGCAGAACCGAAAGTGAGTTGCTGAGCGAGGTGACAAGCAGGTGGCAGGAATGGTGGCTCGAGGGACTGCAGCTGTTAACCCTGCGCCGATTTTCTGACCTGCTCCTGAGCTTAGGTGCAAGTGCCTTCTGGCTTCTCTGTTTGCCGGCCCTTGTGGACCGAGGCCACAGTCTTCGCGGCTAATCCCGGCGTCCTGAGCCGTGCTCGCGGGGGCGCGGTGCGGTGCTCTGCGGAGGCTTTGAATCAGCACTGTTGCTTGTGAGCTGTGTGTCTGTGGCAAGTGAGGTCTTCCTCTGTGCCCGCTTCCTCCTCTCACAAACTAGCTTTACTACTAGAATAACTAGCTTGCGGGATAACAGGAGGTGCTCATAAAAAGAGGTGACTTTTGGGGAAGCCCGGAGCAGCAGGGGCAGGGGAATTCACTTCTTGGGTAGCAGCTGCTGTTTGCATAGGTGGAGGATGTCTCGGTGGTCTGACCAAGTCTTTGCTTCTCCAGTTTTCCACCCCTCTATCCCCTCTTTAGTAAATGAATTTCTTCCCAAGGGGGGAGGGGGGGAGGGTGTGCTTTGCTTCCATATCTTCTTTATAAAACAAAGTCAGGTGGCTTCTTCCTGTGAATCATGTGGCTTCTCTCCCAGAGGTTTGCTTTTATTATCAGGACAGAGGACCCATTTCAGCTGCTACCCAACCAGAAAACTCATCTTCGCCCCGAATTACAGGGCATCTGTCTCCCTGTGGCAGACCACTCCTGTCCAACTAGCAGAGTTCTAGAAAATTAAGCCAGGGCACCCTGGTATTGCTCCCTTCTCCTCTGCACTCTCACCCCCACACCGGCTTTGCGGTTGAGAAGCTCCTCTGATGGAAAACTGTCAGGCTGACTAGATTTAGTGTGATTGTAAGGAAAAGAGTCCAACTTATTTTGTTCCCTCTGATGAGCCAAGGTAGGGGCTGGCATCTATTATTTCAGCCTACCTACATGACAGCACAGTGAGGTTGATGGCATCGGCCCCGTTTTATTGGATAGGAAACTGACTCTTGTTACTTGCTCTGTGTCGTACAGGGCGGAAGCCTAAGATTAGATTTGTTACTAACATACTGAGTGCCCGCTGTAAACCAGGCATCGTAGTCAGGAAAAAAAGGTAGGATTTAGAGAAAAATGTACCAAAGAGGATATGAGTTAACAATATTTTTATGGAATAACTTAATGTGATTACATAACGTTTTCTGCTCAGGGAATGGGGGAAAAAATCCAGAGAAGTATGGGTTATTTTACATCTTTAAGGGTGATTTTGCTTTATTAAAAAAATACTCAGGATAAGGAAGATGTGTGAGTGTGTGTGTGTGTGTGTGTATAGAGAGAGAGAATGGAATACTACTCAGCTCTAAAAGGAAATGAAACCCTGCCTTTTAAGGCAATAATACGGCTGGACCTAGAGGATATTGTGCTTTGTGAAATGTCAGATGGAGAAAGGCAAAAACAGTCTATGATTTCACTCATGTTGAGTAGGTAAAAAGAAAAGAAAATGAACACAAACGAACAAACAAAATGCTTAGATTGTAACAACAAAATAGTGATTACTAGCAGGGAGTGATATGTGAGAGGGAACACTAGAAAAAAGGGGTCAATTGTATGGTAATGGGTGAATGAACAGACTTTTGGTAGCAAATACTGAAACCTATATAATGCTATCAGTGTTATTTCAAAAAAAATTCACTCAACCTCGATTGAATACATGCTGTGTGTGTCAGATGCTGCAGATGCAGCAATGAACCAGTCAGCGGCTTGAGTTTGTATGTTCTAGTGCAGAAGGCAAACAAATCAAATGGCAGCAACTGCAACATAGAAATACAAGGCTGGGGAAGGTTTCAGGATGGCAAAGCAGTGGGAAGGACTGCTGTTTACAGTGACATTTAAGCAGAAACATCAAGGCAGTTAGGGAGTTGGGCTTGTGGATATCTCAGGGAAGAGCATTCTACAAAGAGATCACAGTAATTGCAAAGGCCCTGAGGCAGAAGCTTGTCCTGTGTGTTGAAGAAACAGCAAAGGTGGCCAGAGTAACTGCCGCAATCAACAAAGGAAAGACGAGTCAGATCAAGTAGGGCCACGGAGGCCATTGCAGGAGCTCAGACTTTGCTCTGAGTGAGATGGAGAGCACTTGAGTGTTGGAGTTGCTCAGTGCAGTGCTTTGGCTGCATTTTAAAAGGCTCACCTGGTGATTGTTTTGGAAAGAGATGATAGAGAATAACCAGAGCAGAAGACCAGTGATGAGGCGATTGCAGTAATTTAAAAAAGGGCGAATTCATCAGTGACTCCAGGTATGCATCCTGAACCCATGGAAGCATTTACTTAGGTACTTAAGATGAAACAGGTTTGCATGGTGATCAGGAGTCAGTTGTCAACAGAATTAGGTGATGGGCCAACTAGGTAGCTGGCTATTTAAGTTCAGGGAGAGATCCAGGCAGGAGGTATGATTAACAAAACAAGTCTGCATCAGCTAGCAGGGCGTTGGGTGCATGGTCGTGGTTAGTGCATGTTACTACAATGGTTCTCACACTTGCTTACATGTTCTCTGTCATTCCTCCCAGTAAAAGCTTCCCTTCCCTTGACTCTGGGCAGAAGTGTGTTGGCTTTGGCCCATAGAGCATGACATGTGACATTATGTGACACTAGAAGCTTTGCCAGTAGTGGTCCTGAGGTTTCCTCCTCTGTGCAAACACTCGGTCCCCAGGTAAAAGGTCTGTACCCTAAGGCTCTCATGCTGGAGAAATCTCATGCAGCTGCTCTGGTCCATAGCTCCAAAGCTGGCAGGTGAACCAACCACCCTGTGTGTGCCGCGCTCTGACACTGTGGCCCTGCATGACTTCCCGTGTGTGGTTATTGTTGCCAAAGTTAAATCGAGACCCAACTCCTAAGTCCCTGTGAAACCGCTCACCAAGCCTTCGAGACCAATTTCAGAGGTTTTGTTTTTTGTTGTGTTTTTATTTTTCCCTGAATAGCGTGATTTTAGCAGCTAAATCGTTAAGACAGGGAAACACCTAAAAAGAGGGGCGCAGCCAGCTGAGAAGAGCCTGCCTCAAAAGTGGTCTGTTATTAACAAGCTTGTTCTTGGGGGGTGAGTGTTGAGACGAGGCTTGTGAATTCCAAGAGAAAATCTGAGAGGGGAGAATTACAGTCCCTGAAGACAAGCCACATGACTTCCACCTTGGCAGGACTGTGTTGCTCACTCCTTGATGGGAAAACCTGGCGACCCGCACACTGCAGGGCTGATACCCCTACTGGTCAGTCTGTCCAGAGCCTTCAGTCCAGTCACCTCCCCATCAGTCCCGTCTTGCCTCCTTCGAACAAGGCGGCCACGGGTCTCCACTGGAGAGATGGTTCTAAGAGACACAGCTGACCATATCCCCTCTTTCTGGCATCCCCTGTGCCTAGAGAGTCAGGCCCAAGCCCTATATCCTGGCTGACAAGGCCAGAAGGCTCAGGCACCTGCCCTGTGGGCTCCTGCCACCCTGCCCCATGCCTCTTGTGCTCCAGCCTGCCATTTCTGCAAGCACATTCTTCCTTCTAGAACACTGATTTTTCTTTTATTAATTAACATCATCTGTATTCCCCAGGGAGTATCCACCACCATTCCACTGCGCACTATCACCTCCGTCCCTTGTGCTCTTTCTGAGCTCATCGCCGTCTTTGCCCTCCCCTCCTTCCCCTCCCCACCATGGTCCCTTTGGTTTATCTGGCCTTTTTGGTCTTGTTGAGTTTTTTTTTTGCTTTTGGTTATAATTGCCCATTTCCTTGAGCTTATTTTTTTTTGTTGTTCTTTCATATTCCTCCTAATAGTGAAGCCATCCGATATTTTTATCTTGCCTTCTGACTTGTTTCACTGAGTATAGTTCCTTCTAGCTCCATCTATGAAAGATATACATAGAACACTGATTTTTTATAAGTTCATTTAAGACTCGGCTATCACCTCCTTGAGAAGCCCTCTTCAGCCCCTGGACACAAGATGGTCTTTACTCACCTTGCAAGACCCCAGCTCTGTATCATGGTCCAAGTTTGGCCCAGAAGATCCCAGAAACAGCACACCGGTGCTTAAAAGCAGCCACTCTGAGGCAATCTGGCTGGTTTAGTTTCTGGAGCTGCCATTAACTAGCTGTTGGACTTTGAACAAGTTACTTAATCTTCTTGTGCCCCAGATACCTCATTTAGAAAAGGAGACAATAGTATCTTCCTCTAATCATTCAACTGAGGTGTAAGTAAGTTTTTAAAGATTAATTCAACTTTTTATAGGACATATTAAAAACAAAAGTTATAAATAATGTGCATCAGAAATAATACTTTAATTTTGGATCATAATATTGGAACAAGTTAAGGTCACCTGTTACTCTGATATTGTGGTTTTTGTCCTCCTCCATTTTATAGAGTGCAGAAATAGCATTCAAACTCAGACATATTTGCTTCCTGAGTCCCCAGTCTTAATTCTTGGTTTGGCTCCTTTTTATCACGGGGACAGTGGTTAAGTTTTAAATCAAAAGACCTGAATTTGAGACTAGCTCCAATTACTTCATGGCCTTGAACAAGTCTTTTATCATCTCTCAGATCCTCTTTTATCTATTTGATCTTATCTATAAGGGTTGCATAGGGTGATGTGTTTGAAAGTTCTATTATAAAAAAATTAATAGTCCTGTACAAATAGTCATATGATCAAAACCCCCCTCCCCCAATTCAAAATTTGAGCAGAGAAGATATTAGAATTCAAACCACTTTCCCCAACTCTCACCTTTTGTGAACCAGCCAGTCACTCACCTCAGGGATTAGTGTGTGACTTTAGATAAGAAAATCATTGTTGGAAGAGGTTGGGTTTGTTTTGTTTTTTTAATAATTGTGAAGTCCGTATACATAAGAAAGCAAGATTGACATTTAAACTTCTTTTTTTTAATTGAAGTAAAATTGCATTCTAACATTATGTAAGTTTAAAATGTGCATCATTGAAAATACGTGTATATGCGTACTATATTCACCACTAAAAGTCCAGTTCTGTCTTAAGGGGCAAGAGGGAAGTGTGACTTTTTATACCCTGAAAAGTCAACCAGTCTCCTCTTGTGTGTTGTCTTTCTCACAGTGTTGCTTCAGAGTCCACGCTCAGGAGCTATTTCTCTAGGTTGTGGTACGCAGTAAAAAACACTGGACTGGAATTTGGGGGGCCATGCACATGTTCCTATAGGCAAATGTTTCCCCCAAGGACCTCTGTTTCTCATTCACTAACAAGGGTTTAGTGAGATGACACACCTAAGAAGGCACCTGGCATCACCACACCCATGTGGTCCTTGTCTAGCAGCAGGCCAGTAACTTTGGAGCTGGGTGGTAGAGCCCTTAGGTAGATTCTGGGACGTGGGATGTGTTTTTCTGCCTCATTCTGCTCTTACGAGAAAGGGAGCCTAATGCCCGCGTCTGTAGCTCTCAGGGACCAGTGAGTTACCGTAGATGTGCTGCCAGTTCTGAGCTCTACCTTCCCACAGTGCCCACACAGTGCTGGGCCTGGGGGCGCTTTAGTGGGGCCCCTGTCCAGGAGTAGAGAGAGCATTGGCTGAGGACCCAGTCGGTGCTCGGTCCTGCACCAAGATACTCCTTTCATTCAAACTCACCAATCATCGGAGAGAGAGAGGGAAAAAAATACTGCCATTTCACAGATGAGGAAATGGAAGTTCTTTGGGGTTGTGTGACTTTTTTTCATGATAATTATTAACAGCAGCAGCAACTAACATTGCGCACTTATGGAAATCGGGCATGATTTATATGTATTCACTGACAGCAGCTCTCGGGCAGCCTCTGTCATCTGGGCCGGAGGCATTCCCATTGAGAGACCCAGAGAGGTGGAGTGACTTGCTGAAAGTCACACAGCTAGGATAGGATTCAGACCCTCAACTAAGGTTTAAAGAACATATTCTGTAACAGTTCCTCTCTCCCAGAAGTTCTAGAACCAGCCTGTCAAAAGTACAGAGATAGTGGAGAAAGGAGAGGCTTCTCAATATTGCATCACCACAGAATCCAAGCACACAAATAGCCTCTGCGTCTCTGCTTGGAAAAACAAAAGCCACTTGGACTGCTTGTCACCTGTGGGCGAAACAGTGTCATCAAATGTTCTTACTGTTGCCCACACCTCTCTCTCAGGAAAGACATCTCATCATAGCAGGCACTCACAACGAGATTGATCTCCCAGCAGAAAAGCAGAGCCTGGCGGCACTCTGTCCAGAAAGTTCCTTCTGAATAGTTGCACTCTTTCTTAAAATATCAGCAGATGAAGGCATTCCTCCTTACCTTGTGAGATAGAGAACTCTTATATCTTTGCCAGTTTTGGTGAGACATTTATTGACTTTTAGCTTCACAAGACTGACTTGAGAGAATACTCGACTTCTAGACTCATTTTTGGGAAAAGCTGCCAACCTCCTTCCCATGTTCTGCTCCAACCTAGGAATGCAGTACGGAGCTGGGGGCTCCAAGGAACTAGAAGGAATCCCTATTACTGGCTTTCTATCACCAGCACTGGGTGTGAGAGGTCCATACCCTCCCAGTGGCAGCTGTGGAGTAACATAGGAGCATGGGCAAGTGTTCCAAAGGTTCAAGTTTAACTCCACCCCTTGGAACATTAACTTTCTCAATCTATTTTTCCTGTCTGCAACTGTTGGAATAATAATATCTGAGTGTATTTTATAAAAATGATTCAAGGGTTTACATGAAAATGCAGTTCTCCCACCCAGATGTGAAGTAGTGTTGTTTTCAGAAGCACTCTTGGCCCTTGGTAGTAAGTCTGTAGACAACTTTGGGCATGTCTCCAGAATCTTCATCTGTAAAATGATGAGTTGAATCAGTGTCTTAAAATACCACTTTGAGTACTGACATTCAAAAATGTTAAACCTGATAGAAGGGGAATGTTCTGGTTCATGTGGAGGTGAAGATTAGTGAGGGAGATTGTATTTATTGGCAAATTCACGGTTTTCCTCCAAGAATTTGTAACAACTTTTAACTTAATGGCTCCATATGTGGCTTAAAAAGTCATGATAGGACTGAGCATATGATGGCTTCAAGTCAAACTCTTGGCTCAAATTCTAGCTCCATGACTGTCAAGTGTTGAAAGTGCCTCATCACTAGATGGTGGGACCCTGGTGCGTACGAAGAGCAGAGCCTTTGCCTAAGATTCAGGAGCTGCTTGTTGACAAACCAGCCTGCCCTGATCACTGTGTGCCCTGAAGTTTTCTTTTCAGAGCTCCTATTACTGCTATATAAATTCCAATAAACTGAGTCACTAAAACCCCTGCACATTCATTCTCTTGCAGCTTTGGATATCTAAATGGGTTGGTCAGGACTATGTTTCTTCTGGAGGCTTTCAGGAAAAATCATTTGCTCTACCCTTTTCAGCTTAGAAGCCTCTTGCATTCCTTGGTCCTGGCCCCTTTCTCCAGTTTCAGAGTTAGCAATAGTGTGTTCTCTGCTGCCACCCTTTTATGGTCTAAGACTGATCTTCTCTCCTTCCTCTTTGAAGGACCCTTACATTGCAGTCATCTTGATAATTCAGGATGATCTCATCACCAGATCTTTAATTTATCCATATCTGCAAAGTTCTTTTTACTGTATTAAGTCACATCTTCGCAGGTTCTGAAGATTAGAGAGTGGGTGTCTTTAGGGAGCAGAATTATTTAGCTACCACCATGCTGGTCTAGTCTGGCAATTTCTTGCCCCAAAGTCTTTATTCAGAGCCTGTTTCAAAGTTGTAGGAACAGAATGACTTGTGAACCTGTGGAGTGCAGAGCTGAATGTTTGAAGTGGTCTCTTGCTGCCCCTTGTTTGGCCACTAGCCTTGGTGGCTCGGCTGCGGTACTAGGTAGGAGCTGGAGGGGGGTGGGAAGAGGGCAGTTTCATCTGGTGATTTCACAGACTGAGCAAGACCAAGGTGAACTGGAGTGAAAGCTCTAAGAAAACCCACAGATACTTCATGTCAGTGAATGCAGAAGAGGGGGGCCAAAATGGAAACACTTCCCACACTAGGAAACTAAAATGCCTCCTGTCAGAGCAGATAAAATGTTCCCACCTGAAACCATCAGATGGGTATTCTGTACACCTTCTCTGAGCATTTTCTCTGCCACAGGTAATCACTTCATCATAGTGCAAATTACTGTGGTAATCACGATCACCATTAGTATCTTTGTCCTCCTCCTTTTTCTCCCCCCTCTCCTAAGCCACATCACAGCTACTCTCATTAAAATATCCCCTGGCCGCCTCTGTGCCAGGCCCCCAGCCAGTGTTGACGCCTTTGGCACTGCTGCGGTATGAATAGTCATGGCACCATTTTACTCATCAGAAACAGGGGAACAGAGGACTGAAATAACTGTGTCAATGTGGCAGAGAGAGAATTCTTAGCGATAAATTCCAACCTAAAACTTTTCAACCCCACACTCTGTCCTTAACCCTATTGTGCACTTACAGTGGCCCTTGTCTAGAATGGAAGGGGAAATGTGAGAGACAACACTGGTGTATTATACATGCAGTTGAGAGTAGCACAGGGTTTTGGGGTGTACGGGGGGTCACTGCTCAATGATACCTGACAGGAGGCTTTCTCAGGGAATTTGAACTAAGCTGAGCAGAGAAAGATGGCTATTTTTTAGACAATGAAAAGGGAGGAGAGCATCTCAGGCAGAGGATGAAATATGGGAGCTCATGGGGCTTTCATTCCCTCATCAGATGTTCTCTGTCTCCTCAGCTCCAAGCACTGTTAGGAAACCCCGAAAGGACTAAGAGCGGGGTCCCTTCAGTGCAGTGGGTGAACTGGAGCAGATAAGGTTGGCAGCTTTGCGAACAGTAAGAATTTAGAGGGGAGATGAGAGGAAAATAAGTTACTGCTAAAGTGTGGTACTGTGTTTGGCAAGCACTCCCACGTGCCCAGCTCACGACCTGGCACATACTAGACCCCCGCCAGTTAGTGGATGAGCGAATGCATGAATGGTCCCTGCTGATCTTTCAGAACCACTCCTTTGCCTTTACTCTCCCCGAGTGTCCTCCACCACTTGTCTCTGCGAGGGAGCGCTGTCACAGGACAGTCTCTGAGTGGTGAGGACATCTCTACGTGATGAGGATGTGACGAGTCCCCTGGAGATGTGCAACTCAGTAATGTGGGGTCACACGTAATGTAGAGGATTATCACGCTTCAGTGAAGGAGCTGAGGCATGAAGATAGCAGTGGGATGGACAGAGCTTGCTGTTACTCAGCCCCTTCCTCATGCAAGGAGTGTGAGGTAACTGCTGGAGCCAGCCTGTAGGGAAGAAGGCACCCCAGATCTCCCCTCCTCAGTGCGTTGCTACGGCACCTGGGTTCCCTGCACATCCGTCATTCATCGTTTCCTTCACGGGTCCAGGGATGCTTCATTCCTGGGAGACAGCTGGGCTGCGGGGTGTGCTGTTGGCCCCACACAGCTGGCACCCTCCCAAGGCGAGGGAGTCGGGAGCTGGTGCCGGAGCCTTTACAGGGATTGGTGTGTAACTAATTGCTGCTGTAAACCTTTCTCACGAGGGGCTCTGGCTCTGCTAGTTCTTTGAGTCCAGAAAATCCCAAGGTTTAGTGAGTGGATTAGCAGAATACATATTTAGAAAGCACAGTGGCTGTTGAGCATCTATTTTGGATAATGAAATTTTGTCCCAGATAAAGGGCCTTGCAAACACTCTTCTGCTGCATTTTCTGACTGTGTACAGGCAAAAATTGAGGCCATACTAATGTTAGAAAGAGTCCAGGGAACTGTAGTCAGAAGGTCTATGCCACACATTGATTAGCTCTTTAATCTTTGGGATGACCCAGCCCATCCAATGTCAATTCGTCTGTAAAAGGGAATTCATCATGTCTCCAAGTAGCGTTGTGGAGGACTAAACAAAATGACGTGTGACTGGGTCTAATCCGATATGGCAGAAAGAAAAGAACTTGAGTTCTGGAATCAACCTCGTTTTAAAATCTGTACTAGCTCTTAAAAATGTACAAAATTCACCACCACCAGTAACAGCATCTATGGAAAATATGTTGTCTAGACACTGTACTAACTTAGCATGGATTTTCTACATTAATAGACAACATTAGAGTCAATGCTATTGTCGTTGCTATGTTACTGATCCACTGCCATGGGGAAGGTAAAGTTCAGTCATGCCCCTGAAAGTGAAAGCCAGGACCTCAGCACAGATGCTCTGACTCCAGGATCCATAGCATGGATTTTAACAGCTAAACTAAATTGTTCTCTCGCCAGGCCTCAGTTTCCTTAGCTATAAAATGCAACCATCATACCTGCCCTGCCAGATTGTTTGAAGCCAAATTTCCACCTGCAGGGACTAAATACCGTGGCATGCTGTAGGGTGACAGGGGTCAGAGGTGGCAGTAGTGAGAGGCAGTGCATTTTATTTTATTTTTTTTTAAAGATTTATTTATGCATACAAGCACTGGGGTACAGGCCAGAGGTGTGGGGGGAGGTGAGAGGATTCACCACAGAGAGCAGGGAGCAGAACAGGCAGATCAACGGAAATACACTGCGGAGGGGAGCAGCGGGCACAGCAGGAGAGGTCTGCCGCGCCATGTGGGTCCGCGCCATGTGGATCCCTGGCCAGCGGCAGGGATCGAACTCGTGCTGCAGTGGCTGCGGTTTGCTTCATAGTGCGTTGCTTAACCCACTGCGCCACCAGGGAGGCCCCCGCAGTGCATTTTAAAGCTGCCTCCCATTGCTGCGACTGGAGAAAGAAGATACTGGATTGACAGAAAAATGGGACAGGAGCTGCTTTCTCTTCCTTAAGATGCAGAAACATCTAACACCTGTAAAGTTTGTGTCCATTGCATTTAGACTGGTGTTTTCATTTCTTTGACAGTTTCTCTGTGCAGCTGGGACTCTGATAGAAAAAACAAACCTATGAACTTGGCCCCATTGGCTAAGGCGCTTACATCATGTGCTGTAGGTGAAAACCATAAAATGGCTCAAAGAAGTTATTCAGCCTTCCTCTTTTCAGTCTTCAGTAAATTGCACTTTAAATAAAACTGTCATAAACCCCAGGACACTGAGATACTGTTCTGTCTGGGGTGTGGGAGGGCAGCATGGAGAGCAAGAAGCCCTTTCAAATAAGGATGCTCTGTGGTCAATTTTCCACCTTGCTGGCAGCCAGATTTAGTGGAGCCTCCCTGTTCTTGCCCACGTTGCTGTGCCAAAGGGGAGGGAAAGAAGGGGGAGGCAGGTAATGGGGTGGTTTGAGAACTGGACTGTTTGCAGAGAACATAAATTCTAGCTTCAGGCCCTAATCCCCAGACTGCTAACGGAGTTAAATTTGAGCCCCTTTGCTTGGAGCTGCATTTTGAACTTGGTGTTTCAGAATGTCAGTGTCATTTTCTCCTGTGAGACCCCCATAGCCACCCCCACCACAAAATGCAGTTAACCAGCAACTCTCTGGTTTTACTATCTCGAGGAAGTTTTACTATCTTGAAGCACTCTTGAGTACAGTGGGGGGAGGGGTGTTTCCTGGTTACATAACAGGCTCATAAACGTCAGTTGCTGGGAATGAATAGTTAGCTTCCTTTGTTTTTCGTGTGCTTGCGGGTGTCTATACTGGCCGGAGTCTTGAGCGTCGGGTGGAGGCTGCAGAATACCGATTTCTAGTTCTCCGTCTCCTTGCATAGCCTGTGAAAGTATCTGGAACCATAAAAATGCAAATGTGTGTTAGGTTTGTTTTTAATGGCTTGGACAGTCTTTCAGGCTGCAGCCTCAGCCCCACTTCTTACCCCTCCCTGTCTCACATTTCAGCCTTGCTCCTGGCTTTGGCTCCCAGGTCTCCGATCTTATAAATGTCTCCTTTACCTGTCATGCCCCCTGGCCTCCAGACAGTCAAGCTCCTATTTGTTCTTCATGCCTGGATTTTTCCAGGAAGGTCTTTTCGTTCCCCAAACCAAGTGACTTTTCCCTCTGCCTGCCACAGTGCTGCCTTTCCCGGCAGGACATGGGGTGCGGGCCTTGCCTGCTTACTTGCCCACCTTTCCATAAGACCATGGGTCCCACGAGGCACTTCTGATTCATTTACGGTACCCGGAGTAGGCGTGCAGCAAGTAACTGTTGGATGAGCTTGGGAAAGGACAAGGGCAACCTTTCACCAGAGGACAGGCACGCTGTCGCATCGGCTTCTTGTGAAAACCTCTCAGGCTCTCATGTCAGGGCTGGTAGCAACCTTGGCTCCGCCCCTGGTTAGCCAGGCGACCTGAGCAAGCTTCAGAAAACCAACCTGGCATCTGTCCTCACCTTCCAGGCCACAATTCAGAAGTCCACTGTAGGATTGTAGTTGCTGCAGCTAGTGCGTGTGTTGCTGTGTGCAGTGCCTAGGAATGTAACGACAAGAAAGCAGTGCGCCTTTCTAGTCTTCTCTCTAGAAGAAGAAGTTCCTCAGTTGCCACTGTCTGTAAATACATCAAACATTTTTCTAATCAGCTCTGTTCAATAGGACATGAGTTGTCTACCTGTGACCTTTGTGCCTAGCGCAGTGATAAAGTATGAGTAAAAATAACGTAGTCTGGCACATTCCCCAAAGGGCCCCGCAGCATGATGGGGAGTAAAGTGGACACACAGATAGATATTTTTAATAAGATTAAATAAATGGAAAGTAAAGGTAAGCAAAAGGTGCTTAAAAGCATGAAGTGGTACTCTCTAGCCCAGCCCAGGCTTCACAAGAAGCCTGTCCTCTGGTGACAGGTTGCTGGAAAAGACTTCTAGAAGGGATTGACAACTCCACTAAATCTCAAAAGATGAATAAGTTTCACCAGGCAAATACATATGAGCAAGGCATCGCAGGCAGGTGGAACTAGCACGGCAGCACACAGGCAAGTTCGGTTTTACTGGAGGGTGAGTTAGAGGCAGGGGGTTGTGAAAAATGAATTGGAGATGGAGGCAGGGAGGGAATCAGAGGGTGTTAGATGCATGGATGAGGAGCGTATATAGTTTTTGATCAGCATAATGGGGAACCACTGAAGGTTTTAACGGGAGGTGACATGATTTTAGATGCATCATTGGCATGAACTTAATTTGTAGTTCTCTATGAAAACCTTTTTAAACATTCGTTCTAGATCATTACTCCATTCATTTTCATCAATACTGTTTGGCACATATTTATTGAGTACTTCCTGAGAGTAAAGCAGTATGCTTGAACCTCTAGACTCTACAACGCTATGTTTATCTACCTGCCATTAAAGAGTTCACAGATAATTGGGGGTGATGAGGTGTCCACCTGAGGGTGATTGTAATAGGACTTAGAAAATGCTGAGTGGCATGAGACCAAAAGAGATTTGCAGTTGAGATGCTATAAAACATGATTCCCAGCCTAGACCTAGGGCTATACAGTCAGCACTCAAAGTCATTTCACAACCTGTGGCCCCCAGGGAGTCCATCTCAGGGGGCAGCTTCAGGGAGTCCTCAGGGAGTTTCTCATGCACAGTCAGATTTGAGCCAGTGACAGAAGAGGTCTAAGAGGGGAAGAGGTTGAGGTTTCATGGGACCGATGGTGAAGGGCTTCTTAGAAAAGGAAGCATTTATGCTAGAAGGACAAGTAGAATTGGAACAATTGATGTTTAGCAAGAACATTCCAGGTGGCAGGTACAGTGTAGGCTATGTTGGTAAAGGAAAAGAAGACAGACTAGGGGAACCCCAGGGACTTTGCATGACTATAACATACAGAGGTATAAGGTGATCTGGGATTGGATCAAGGAGCAAAGCAACTGGTACTTGAATAAAATGCAAGGACATGACCAGATCTGTATTTTAGAGACAGCAGGTCAGGAAGAGATGTTTTGACTGAGGCCAGCCAGGTCACCAGTTAGAAAATGATTGCAAATGTCTCAGTAGATAATGACCAGCTGAATAGAAATAACTACAGTAACAGCTACCCTTTACTATGCTTGGAGCTAGGTAATTGTTCTTTTTTTCTTCTTTACGCCTTGGAAGAACCCTAAGTAATGGACAGGAACAAGTCTCTGATTCCTTCCCCACAATTCCAAAATCCAGTAAGCTCTGAAAAACACTAATCCTCTATAACTGTTTTTGTATCAAAAGCCTACCCAAACCAACGTGAAACATTTACAGTCTGTATTTATCCAACATTTAACAGGCCTGAATATGTTTTACTACAGAAAGAGCACTGCGTTTGATCACAGCGTGCTGCCTCAGCCCACACCAAGGGTTACAAACACAGAATTTGTATTATATTACCTTTCCAACATTGGAACGTGTCTGAATTCCAAAGTACATCTGGCTCAAGGATTTTGTGTAAGGATTATAGACTTAAATGAGTGTTGTTTTGTAAATGCTGAAACTAAATCTTAGCCAATCCAAGCAATTTTTTGAAGAGGAAGAAGAAACAGACTGAGCTCTTGAGAAGGAGGGCCAGGATGAAAGGGGATTTGTAGAGGCCGGGCTAGCACATCAGTTTTTATGTTGGGTGCTGGGGACATGATTATTTGTGTTGGTGTCAAAGTACTGTTGGAATGTGGGGTGAAAATTCTAATAACTCTGTAATTAATGATGGATGGACAGAAAGGCCCTAGTGGAGGGAACGGTGGAGGCAGAGGTAGAAAGTGGCAAAGCAATATGACATTAAATCCATGAAAAGACTGTACCAAGATAGCTCTTATTTTTCTTCAGAGGTCACTGGAATTCATTATTATTTCAAGTGAACATTTTCTGAAGTCCCACAATAAGTGGCCTCGGGGAAGAAGAATGACTTTCTTCCTCCCACCACCTGTTTTGTTCTCTCCTCTGTTCACCTGGAATATGAGGGCTGCTGCCTCTAAGTCTTTCCCTACAACCCTATGTGCCTTCATGGCCCCTTTCAACCCAATGAAAATCTACTTATACCTAACCTCTTTTAAAGAGGATCCCATAGTGGGCCAAGTCAGACTAATTCTTCACTTTGCCTTCACTGATGCCACATGTAGACTTGGGCTAGGGAGCTGCTGACATCGATGTCTTCACTAAGTGGGGATTAACAGTTTCAGGGGTTTTTGCCTGGCCCAGGTACCAGTTGAAAGACCTAGAAATGTTTGCGTTGAGTGGGAAAGAATGTTGTGGTAGAGTGCATGGTAAGGCAGAGTGTGTACGTATTGAGCAGTAGTAAACAGACTCCGGACCCAAAACTGGAAGAGGAGGGAGGTTTGGGGAAACTGCGCTTTAATGACCTTTGTGTGAGTAGGGTCCTCTTGTGTCACTCTTCTTCTTGCAACTTTTAGAAGCTTCTCAGAACCTACTGAATAAAATCCTGATTCCTTAACTTAGACATCACACTCTGCCTGCTCTTGCTCTAATAGTTAATTCTAAGTCTTACACTCTGCAAGGTGGGAGCTGACCTGGGTATTCTCCAGGTACAGATAAAGGACAGGAAGACAGTTAACCAGGGTTAGAATTCTAGGTACCTTTCCTGCTTTTATCTAGGCATAAGTGCATGTGTAGTGGAGGGAGGTAAGAGAGTAGATGTATTCCAGAGAGATTAAGCAGTTGGCTGTGGGATGTAAACTGAGAATCTGGGGAAATGAAGACAGCAGGGAGCCCACACTATCCCCCAAAGGGAAGAAGTGTTGAGGCCCAGGGATTAATCTGATGGTGCCAAAGAATTGCTGGGGTTGAGGCACAAGAATAAGCAAGTGGGTGAGATAGGAGGTGGTGATCTAAGAGTAGGGTATGAAAATGATATGCTGGAAATGGCCCAGTAACTGGAGTCCAAAGTATATTCATGGAGATTGTGGCTGAGGTTGGATGGAAAACAAGGTCATCAGAAATGATGTCTGAAGGTCGTTGGAAGGGTTCCCTAAGTCCTGGCAGTGGTAGTGGAAGAAAGTGGGAAGTGAGCTCTTCGGTCAGTGGGGAGGATCCAGGACCACTGCAGGTGACTTCAAGAGGGAGCAATGGGTTCAGCCTGGTTTACTGGTAATAGGAGTTGGTATGTTTGGGGAAGAAAAAAATTATCTTGAAGCAGCAATGGAGAAGTAAGAGAATATTTTATTGATCTCTAACCCCAGAACAAAGGAGTGTGGGAGAAAAAGTCACACTGGAGGGAGGGTCAGGGGAAGTTCTGTCTTTAGGGGAGACACCAGTGTGAGTTAGGACAAAGGGGCACAGCTTGTGTTTATAGAAGAGACTAAGGACTTGTGGAATTTTGCTAGCCACTGATTGTGAGTTCCAGAGAGCTCAGTGGAAGGAACAAGAAGGTATGGAAAGGGTGAGAAATGGAATTCAGCTGGGGACATCATGGAGTTCTATGGGGAGAATCCTCTTGTTAATAGGCTTTCCGATAACTGTGCTAAGCACGGATATAAGCATGATTTTTTGGGAAAAGGTGCATCATTGGCTCGCCATTGGTCGTTATTAAGGACTGGGGAGTTAGAGAGCTGTAATATGATGCAGGGAGGATGTGATGAGGTATTGTGTGTTGTGATGAGAAAGGCATGGTGGTCTTACTAGGTAGGACCTTGTAGGGTTCTGTGGAATGTTTTTAAAGTCAGCAGGGCTGTGTCATGGCTGGAGGAGGAGGAATTTTTCTGGTAGCATGGGAGCTCTTAGCACCTCCAGGTGGCTGCAGATGACATTGCAAGTAGAGGAGAGCACTGCCCAGGCACTAGGCTATGTAAACACTATTCAGTGATGTCTCACCGTAACCCCATGGGGTGGGCTCTGTAAGCCCGTTTCACAGATGCAGACAAGATGAAACTTATTGATCTGACCCAACAGGTACTAGGGTGTATAATTATTGATTCTTAAACCTTTATGATGGAAGTGTTTAACCTCTCTATCCTGTGCCTTTTCAGAGGGTATTTGGGAGGCTTTCAGCACTTTTTCGCTCAGTTGTTCTTTCCACCCCCTTCCTTGGGGCCTCAGAATTAATCACTGGTACCAGGAACACACACTGCTCTGCCATTATTATAGCTCTTGTAGTAGTGAAGGTTGGATCGAAGCACTTTTATTCATGAAGGATGACTCAGGCGCTATTTTTAATCGACTTTTCTTTCTTTCCCTCTTAGGTAGGATTTGACAGCTATTACTGCTTCTCTTCCTAGGCTCATAATATCTTGGCTTCTGCTGCCTTCCTCTCTGCTTTGGATTTTGAGTTTGCATTTTCCTTTAAGGCTCTTGTGTGTGCTTGCCAGAAGAATATTCAACTTAACTGTGATAAATCATTGCCATTGATGTTGCCATTATTTTCCCTTGTGGCAAGCAATATTCAGCAATTTGTGGAAAATCAGAAAGGAATTTACTTTTACAATCGAGAATTATGCATCAAAACAGTGTGGAAGTTAGCTACTTTTACTTTGAGTCACGGCTAATTTATCGGGCGCCTCAGTCCTCGTCGGTGGCAGCTTAACCCAGCGGTGTGCCGTGTGCCGTGGTAGATGCGCCTCCGGAGACCGGCCCCAAGGAGGGGACCCAGCAGCCTGCCATGGCAGGGGAAACTCCAGAGAGTCTGGGAAGCTGCCGTTTGATGTTTTATGAACTGGGAATCAGGATGTGGGATTTGACATAGAATTTATTCTCCTTTGTAGCTATATTTTGAAAGCGTAATGACACTAAATTGCACTTTATCAGATTCTCATTTTCTTATCACTTTTAAAATTATATCAGAACTGCCTTGAAAATCCAAGATACACTGTCACAATAGCCATATAATTTATTTTTAAATTCCCCATTTACATTAGATCTACTGTTTCGTTCACCTTGGTATAAACAGCAAAAAATCTGAGGGAGTGTTTTAAAAGCAAATACAAATTGATTTCCTGGGATTTTGAATTGTTTGTTTAAAAGATGTTCCAGCGGCACCTTTTAACAATTTTTTTTAAAGATTTATCTATTTATGCACACAAGAGCTGGGATACAGGCCAGAGGTGTAGGGGGTAAGAACATTCACCAGTGACAGAGAGCAAGGAGCAGAACAGGCAGACTGACTGAAACACACTGCCGAGGGCAGCAGTGGGCGAGGCAGGAAAGGTCTGCTCCACCATGTGGGTCCCCTCCCTGGCCGGCGGCAGGGATCGAACACGTGCTGCAGTGGCTGCGGTTTGCTTCACAGTGTGCTGCTTAACCCACTGCACCACCAGGAGGCCCACCTTTTAACAATTTTTAAAGTAGATGTAACATGTACAAAACTGATTATAAAGTGTCTGTGAAGTAACAAAATAATCGTAGTTGGAGCTCCATTTATGAGTAAGACATATTAGCAGAATAGTTTGCAGCTGTCCAAAACTATGTCAGACAGACTTGGATTCAAGTCCCTGTATTGCACGCTAACTAAAGTATAGAAAGTGACTCAGCAGCTGTCAGCGCATCTGTAAAATAGCATGATAATAACTGCTTTGTAGGATTATTGCAGATTAACTCATATAACATACATGTGGGTTGGTGATAAGGATGATAAGAAAAACATATCGTTATCAATTCTTTGTTATCTAAGTGGAATTCTTTGCAAAGGGGAAAATAATTCCGAGAAACTAATACTGTAACATTTATGCTCACTTGATCAAGTATTAACTTATTTTAAAAATGTATTAGCCAAAATAAAATCTAGAGCTGTCAACAGATTATTGGGTTTAAGGAGTCCAGGATAGGATGGACTTTACTTTGGGTCATCCAGAGTTTATGTCTTGGTTTTGACCCTTCCTTGCTGTGACCTTGAACAAGTTAGGTGCTTAGAAAAGTGTGATGTCATGTAAGATACATGCATTGCAAATAGGCATCTAGTGCCAATGTTTGTTACTACTGGCCACTGGAGATATGCATGAGTGTGGAATGGAAGAAGGGAGAGGCGTGGGCTTAAGACCTGAGATCAGTAGACTGTGGAGACTGGCTGCCTGTGGCTCAGGAAAATGAAGCAGATTGTATATTATCCTATTCTTTAGACTCCTGTAAGATGCTGACTGAGGGATGTCTGTTTCTTCTTTCTGAGCTTGCTTTAGTAAATTTATGTAACTATATTAGCAACATATTCAAAGAACAAGGATTCAGACTTTTAACTTTCACACTGTTCTCCCTTTTCTTCTGAAATAGCGATGTCTTTGTTTCTCTTGGTAGATTGCTACCTCCTTGGTTAATTTTTGTATCCAAGAGATAAACCCTTTGTGTTTAGAGAACACCACTGTCTTTTATCTTAGGTTGTTCCCACAATATCTGGAATTGTTTTGGCCTTTTCTTTCCAGATGAGATATTTCAAGCTTGCTCGGCCCAGATCAGCAGTGCCAAAGGCTATCATCCAGGGCTATTTTCAAGGTTATCTTCTGGCATCATGGCAGTTGGATAATTTTTTTGTGCCCTCTAAGCTGCTCTTGTAAGGGAAACGATTGAGAACTTTGCACAGTTATAGTTCATGAACAATGTGAGCTTGATAATTTTCTAAATGTTTATTCACTGATCCATTCATTTACTGGTCATCTTGTAAGCCTCAGAGCTAGTATTGGGAGGGGAGGTACCGAGAAAAATTAGACACCACCCCATCCTGAAGGGCCACCGAAAGACTTCTAAATCAAGGATTCATTCAGTCATACATCCATCAAATTTTTCTTGAGCATTCAGTTTGGATCAAGTATGTCTGGCACTGGTGCGACAGTCGTGAACAAATACTGAAAAAGAACCTACCCTCAAAGAGTGTATGTTGTGATGGAGGGAGATAGTATATAGGTGCTGATAGGTGCTGTGAAGGAAAGCAGACAAGGACTATTGTTTCATATTTGTCTCTGCAGACCACCAAAGCTATACTTGCCTGTTGGAACGGGGGGTGGGGGGTTGTCATCAGGCTGTTTTAGGAAATTTCTGTGAGACCTGAAGATAGCTAGTGTGTTACAACTGAGGGGACAGTCCTCAGCAAGAGCAAGTCAGGGCTACTGCACAGCATGGGTCTCTGCCACTGCTGCTCCCCAGAGGATCTCCTCTCACCCTGAGTGACTGGGACCTGTGCGTCCCACCGTACAGCTGCCTGGCAGAGGTCTAAGTGAAAGACACCTGGGAAATGTAGTTCCGAGTGCTAGGGCCCAGGAGAGGGTTCAGTTCTCGAGAAAGACAGCTTATTTAAAGTCTGTGATGGATCTGGAACTCCCTTCTAATTTCTCTCCTGTTCTTCCTCCATCATGCCAGCTTCTTAAAAGAAATGTTATCACAGTATCTTTTTCACTGTCTCACCTTTCCACCATGCTTTCTTTGGCAATGTCCATGAAATGGTCTCCAGCTCAACAGATTCCATCAGGAACCCCTCCATCTTTATCTCACAGAACTTCACTGCTGCTCTTGCTGGTGTTGAACATTTTCCTCATTATACCGCCCACCCCTTCTCTTCCGCTCTAGACTAACCATGTTCTTCTTGCCTTCTTCTACCATTGTCTCATGACTCACCCCACTACCCATTCTCTCAAGTGAGGTCCTATGGTCTCAACAACCACCTATAATAACAAGAGCTAACATTTAATGAGCACCTATTATATCTCCCAAGTGCCTTAATTTAAACCTCATAACAACTGTATAGTTTCCTAGTGCCACTTGAACAAATTAGTACAAAGTTAGTAGCTAACACCAGCACAGATTTATTTTCTTAGAGTTCTGGAGAGCAGGTGTCTAAAATCAAGGTGTTGCCACAATAGCATTCATTTTGGAGACTGGGGGGGAGAATCTGTTTGTTGTCTTCTCTAGCTTCTGGGAGTTACCTGCTTTCCTAGGTTCCTGAACCCTTCCTCCATTTTCAAGGTCAGCATATAGCATCTTGAAACCCTACCTCCCTATCTTCACTTCCATTGCCAGGTAATTCAGTAGAGCCTTTTATGTGAAAATCCTTAACTTAATATTATCTGCAAAGTCCATTTTGCCATTCAAGATATGCATGAGTATGGAGTAGAAGACGGGACAGACATGGGCTTCAGATCTGAGATCAGTAGAATGTGGAGGCTAACTGGTTGTGGCTTGGGAAAATGGAACAGAGTGTAACCATTGGCCCCTTGGCCTCCTTCCAACCATCTTCCTGCCATCAATCTTGACCTCCTGCCACCTATGAGTAATGAGTAATATATATCAGAATGAATTCCATTTCCTGCAGGAAGGAAAATAAAACCTAAATGTGAGTGCGAGAAGGGGCCTTGGAGATGACCCAGGACAACCCCCTCATTTGATTGATGTCTGAATTCAGAAAGGAAGAGTCACTTTGCTTTGGTGCCTAAGAAAATCAGGGATAGGCACTCATTCATTATTGCATTGTCTACTTAATTCTCCATGTAGGGCTTGTCTAGTATTTTCATGTGTATTTGCTTCCTTCTTTCTCTGATATTAAATGTAATAAGATTTAGTCCTTGACTGGTTAAAATAGTGTTTAGCCCTTAAAGTAGGTACAATGAACATTTGCTGGAAGAGAAATGAACCAGGTATAATTCATCAGGTTTGCTTTCTCCTGAAAGGGTGATCTTGGCACAGAACCTTGGTTTGAAGGCTATCAGTCCATAATTCTTTTCCCTTATCATTCTTGCAGAGACTAAAATCTGCCAAATAATAACATTGCTTCAGAGTCCAAAGAGCTCAAAATCACCATCATTACATTACTATAAAATAATAATTAATGATTACCCTTCACCATCATTAATCCTATAAAATTATTAACTAATGACTACACTTATTAAAATGATTACTATCAAACAAAAAAAAAAACCAAGTGTTTCAAAGAGGTGGAGAAACTGGAACCCTTGTGCTCTGTTAGGAATATAAAATCATTCAGTTGCTATGGAAAACAGTTTGGTGGTTCCTCAAAAAAGTAAAAATAGAAGTATCATCTGATTTAGCAATTGCAATTCTGGGCCTATATCCCAAAGAATTGAAAGCAGAGTTTCAAAGGGGTTTTGGTGCATTCATGTTCATACCAGCTTTGTTCATAATAGCTCAAAGGTAGAACCAATACAATTGTCTATCAAAATAAGAATAAACAACATGCGATACAAACATGCAATGGAATATTATTCAGTCTTTAAAAAGGAAGGAATACCTGTCACATGCATATAGGATTATATGCTAAGTGAAATAAGCCAGTCACAAAAATATGAGATGATTCCTACCTAGAGTAGTCAAAATCAAAGATATGGAAAGTAGAATTTGTTCCCAGATGGAATTATGGGGAGTTGTTCAATGGATATAGAGTTTCGGTTTCTCACAATGAAGAGTTCTGGATCTTCCAACAATGTAAATGCATTTAGCACTACTAAATTAACATGAATTGTACATGTTAAAATTGGTTGAGATGTTAGGTTTTAAGTTACATGTTTTGTACCACATAGTCCATGCTGACAATAACCCCAAACTGTTAGAATAGTCCCATTTCACAGTAAGGAAAACAGCTCAGAGAAGTGAATTGCCCCACACCCATAAATCAAAAACGGCAGAGCTGAACCTCATATTCAGATCTCCTGATTCCATACCCAGTACTAGTTTCTACTATTTCAGGAGAGAAGTACTAAATTAACATATCTGCAGCTTGAAATATAAGAAGTGAACCTTTGGCAATTGTTAGACAAAGCTATAAATGTGTGTGGTGTGTGTGTGTGTTTATGTGAATGAGAGAGAGCAAAGGGAGAAGGAAAAAGCATACAATCAACCTCCCAGACACCTGCTTTTTGTTCAGTTTCCTTCCCTTCCTAAATCTTTAGAGGGCAGGTGTGTGTCAACTATAAACATAGTGAGAAAAGGTCACCCAGTATTCCCTCAGCTGGCAAAATCAGAAGTCACTGCTGTGGAGATTGTATACATGGAAATAAGACCTTTAAGATGATCTGGAGAAGGTGATGGCCTTTGATTTTTGAAATGACCCCATCAGATGTTCTCCCACACTCTACCTCCACCCCTTCTACCTCACAGGAAGACAAAGAATGATAAGCACTTGCAAAGATTAGATCTATTGAGAGAAAGGAAGGAGCAGAGGAAGGACACTGAGTAGGAGCCAAGCCCAATCCTACCTACCTAGACCAGCCCCCTGTATTTTCCTGGGTACATTCCTTCCTCTGTCCAAGATTGAGCTGCTGTTATTACCACCATTTTCATATACTGAATTTGGGTTGAATTTAGAAAGAAGAGCACAGTCTCCTAAATGGGAGTATACAATATGCAAAGATCATCTCATCTTCTCTAAATAGCTTTATTCATCATGGGCTTACTATGTGTCAGGCACTGTGATAGGCACTTGTGGTAGTCCCGATCCTTCTACCACTTGACAACTTATTTTTAGGATGAGACTACTTATAGTTAATACCAAGCTTCCCAAAGTATTTGCCTAGATAATAGAGCAGAGTGAAGATTTGAGCATAGACCTGTCTAGTTCCAAAGTTTGCTCTTTTCTCTATTTCATGGTGTTAAGTTCAGCCGCCAAAGAGCAGCAAGAAGACGGCGGAAGTTAGCTCTACCTATCGTGCCCAGGGAAAGTCTGAAAAGAGAAGGTAGTTGGGGGCACAGTTCATGAAGCAAGATCATACAAGCAAGGTCAGGTGGTAGAGAGTACAAGGTTTCTAGCAAAACTATAAAATGATCCTGTTTGGTTTAAGGGTAATTATGTTTGTCTGGAACTGGAGGTCACGATTCCACCATCTTTGAGGTCATAGTTCCTCAAAAAACCTTAAATGCTAAGGGGTTTAGAACTTAGTGTTATGGGCAATTAAGAAGTCATCAAAAGTTTGTATCAAGGGGTTTGTCAGCAATTGTTAATACTATCTAAAAAATATTTGAAAAGGAGACAATTGATTTCATTCCATGTCATGCAGATAATAGTATTATTGGCTAATAGTACCTGATGTGTGAGTGATGGTATTGCATTGACACATGAACCCTTAACGTGCACAGGAAAGTCAGCTAATCACATTCTTTTTCCCCTAGAATAATGACATGTTTTGTTTTCTTTTATGCTTTAGGAAGGATTAGTAAACTTCCAGGAACTTCGAGCCAGATTTCAGAATCTTGAGGCACCATCTCTTCCAGGACCAATTAAATTCCCAGCAGGTATATCTCAAAACCTAGGAAGCACACAGTCGACAAAGATTTGGACCAATGGGAAACCCCTCTCATCGAGCCTTAATCAGTCTCCATCCTATTCCAGCAATGAACCCCAGCCTCTTAAACCCCAGAAAATAGAGGTGGTCCAGAGGAGTAAGGTTCAGAAATGCCCTGATTCCCCAGGACCCCCAGGAAAGACTACACACTCTCCAGTAATTTTGCAGAACACTTTTGTGGTAAAAGATATGACTTCATCAGATGATGAGATAACAAAGAAGAAAATAACCAGTAGCTTCAGAGACAAGCTATGGAACTGGGAGAAGGTTTCATCGCAGAAAAGTGAGATGCCATCACACTTTCTCCATTGTGGAAGGAGGGCCTTCCACCTGGAAGAGCAGAAAAGTATTGGACTTCCTTCAGAGGAGCCCAGGAAAGACCTAGAAATTAAACAAGCACAGACTCTTCCTTCTCAGAGGCACTTGATGGCCCAAAGAAACTCTCTCGTCCCTTCTTCAGATTCTACTTTTCTACTTTCTCAGCATGGTAGGAAGAGCCTAGAAACCCTACATCCTAAGAAGAACCGAGCAGGGGGCACCTACCAGCCTATCTATGAGAGTGAGGTCACCTGCCAGGACCCAGGTAAGAGATCTAATCCCCACAAGCATGGGGAAGGGCCTTTTGTTCTAATTTCATGCTTGCTGACTTAATATGTAATATTTGCTCCAAATCCCAAAGCAGATTTTCTAGGCCCATCTGCTGAATTGTAATTTCAGTTCTGGGTAAAGTGCTTAGTCTCCTAGAACTACACTGGGCAAAACTTGAATTTGAATGCTAGCTCTATTTTATATAAGATGCACGAACTTGGATAATCTTTCTAACTTCTGAGAGACTGGTCTGCTCTCCTGTATATTTGATCTGTCACCTGTCTTCCCCGTCTTGCTAAATAGCACAGCCATCCTCCTAGTGCTCAGTCCAAAAAGGTAGGAGTCTTGCTCTGTTCCTCTCCCTCATTCTCGGCATCTAGTCTGTCCGCAAGGCTGTTGGCTCTATACGCAGTATTCTTCCTGAATCTTCCCCTTTAGTCTGTTTCTGCCCTTATTTACTAGCAATCTGTCACGTAGACCTCTGCAGCAGCACAAATAGTCACCTGCTTCCACACTCTTGCTGCTTCTGTTCTGTTCTCCTAGCAGGCACCATGCTCCTTCAAAGCATAAGTCATAGCTTCCCTGCTCACTTGAACTGCACTTATCTGATAATGGCTCATGAGATTCGGTTCAGGCCTACTTCTCTTAGCCCCTCCTCTCAGAGCATCAGGCTTCTTGCTGTCCTTAGATATACTGCGCTGCCTCCACCCCAGGCCTTTGTACCTGCCGATCCCTCTGCCTGGAACACTTCCTCCCCGGCCTGTGATGTCTCGCCCTCTCACTTCATCAGTGACCTGTTCAGTGTCACCAGCTGAGTGGACTCTGTGGGTCATTCTATCTAAAAAGCCCTCCCCCCATTACTATCTTCTTACATTGTTTTGGTTTTCTTTGTATCACTTATCCCCACCTGGTATATTGTTATATATGTGTTTATCCTCAGTAAAATGTACGTTACATAAGCATAAAACCTTTCTTCTTTACTACCATGTCACAAGCACCAAGAAGAACAAAGCTGGGTTTCATTAATGGATGGTTGGATCTCTTGCTTACTAAGTTCTCTGTGCACTTAGAAGAGCATCTAAACCACTAACTACTGGATTCATAGCTCTGTTCCTTTCAGTCCCTGCTATGTGTCTGATTTCACCTGCCTCTCTTCCTCTGGTTACTAGCCCATAGTCAACAAGGTTCTTTCTTTTTTTAAATATTTATTTATGCATACAAAACTGGGGTATAGACCAGAGGTGTGGGGTGAGAGGGGGACCAGAGGGAGGGTGAGAAGAGACAGTGCAAAACAAGCAGATCAACTGAAACACTGCTGAGGGGAGCAGCAGGCAAGGCTGGAGAGGTCTGCTGCACCCTGTGGTCCCCTCGTGGGCTGGGGATCGAACTCGCGCTGCTGTGCTAAGGATACTTCACAGTGCGGTGCTCAACACACTGCGCCACCAGGGAGGCCCATCAACGAGGTTCTCGAGCAGACCTTGACATGTCTTAGGAATTTATGCTTGCAGTTCTCTCTTCCTAGAAAATTCTTTTTGAAGTTCAAGTGACACTTTCTCAGATAATCCACATCTATTCTCCTCTTTTCAAGGACCACTTCCTTACCACAACAGTTCATACTTTTTCATATCAGACTGTTCTATTTCTTTCATAGAATAGATCTCTGTAACTATATTGCTTGTTTATGTGTTTATTATCAGTCTGCTCCTACAGAATGATAATTCCCGAGGGCAGAGTATATCTGTTCTTGCCCTTAACTCTGTCCCCAGCAGCTAGGATAACAGACTAAGGTTTGGAATATTGTAGATTAATAGTTACTGAGGAATGGAGGGAAGATGCGTAGGAGAAAGGAAGGCTAGAAGGAAAGAAAAATGAATGGATTACCTACCTGATGAGCTGTTGAGAGGGTTCAATGAGAGAATCTGTGTAAATTGATTAGTACAGTCTGATAGAAATTCGGAATCCAGTTACTTAGTGATCATTCATTTTCACATGGTTGCCTCCTTCGTTTGATAAAGATAACACTTTCTGACAATGTGACTTGTAATTAAAGTCAGAGGAGATGGGAACCTCTGCTGGCAGAGCAGGGGACAAACTCTGTCCCTGCTTGCAGAGAATGGCAGCGCTCTAAGGAAGTGGCACAGAGGTATCTGTGAAACATTAGCCAAATTCTTTACTTTTACTAGTGAAAATGATTGAAGAAAAAATTCATCTGAGTAAACTGGAAACTCTGACTCAATGATTCATAAATGGGCAGCACTACTTTCTCTAACCAGTAGAAAGGGGAAGGATTTTGCAATCTGAAAGAAGGTGAGCCAAGGTTATTAGTAAAAGAGGAGAAAGGTCATTTCAGGCAAAGCTTCCTTCCCTTTAGTGCTGGCCAAAATTCTATGTTGAGTGATTTTAAAAGTCCGTATTTTGGGGGGAGCCTGAAACTACTTATTTTTTAAAAAGATTTATGCACACAAGAACTGGGGTATAGCCCAGAGGTATGGATTGTGAGAGGATCCACCAGAGACAGAGTGGGGAGCAGAACAGGCAGATCTACTGAAATACACTGCTGAGGGGAGCAGCCGGTGAGACAGGAGAGGCCTGCTGTGCCAGGTGGGTCAGCTCCCTGGTCAGGGATCGAACTCATGCTGCAGTGGCTGCATGTGCTTCACAGTGCTGCACCTTAACCCCTTGCGCCAACAGAGAGGCCCCTGAAACTATTTTTAAATTAGGTAGCAGGTCTTGATGGGGTTGATGTAAGTGACTCCATTTTGGCACCTATTGTTTTTTTAGCACCGTGGAGTCAGTCACTTCACAATGTAAGTCAAGAATCAAGGCACTTGGAGTATTATTTCCAGTGTAAGAGACAGAGTTGACTTCATATATAATATTGGAATTTGTGATAGGGTTTCACTTAGCAGTGCAGAAGGATAAAATAAATGAAATTGGGTTTGTCCTGGCAAATTCCAGGACACAGAATTCGAAGACGCCAAGGTACCACAAAGTCAGCTTGATGCCTGGCCCAGATGCAAGGCCTGGAAATCAGAACAGCTCTTCCTCCTTGAGTCCTGGCTATTTGCTCCATTATGAGTGTTTGAAAACTGGCATTGTCCATTTCCAGTGAAGCCAACCCTGGCTTTGGTACTGGAGATCAGTATGACTCAGTTTGTGCCCATGAGGAGCCTAAAATCAATGAGAAGACCAACCCTCTACCGTACTACAGGACAGAGAGGTGTTAACAGTGAGCTTTGGGAATACAAAGTAGCATGGTTGACTCATGCCTTGATTTCTGGTAGAAATCAGGGAAAGCTTCCTAGAGGAGGTATTACTGGAACAGGACCTTAAAGGATGAATCAAGCTTTGCCAAGAGATAAGTGACAGAGCAACATTCCAGGGCCAGGATTAGCATGAACAAAATCATGACATATGATATATGAAGGCTTTTTGAGACTTTTAAATCAAATCTGGAGGTTGAGAAACCAGTGGTATGAATAAGAGAGATTTGGAATTAACATCTGGGAAGCAGGATGGTTAGTATGGTGAGAACCTGGAAATGTAGATAGGGCTGGTGTTAAATGCAAACACGGAGGGGATGGATGTCATTCTGAGGTTGCATCCTCTGGGCAGCGGGAGGGTGACAGCGTCGGGTTTGCATCTCTATGGGGCACTCTGGCTGCTGGGTAGAAACAGTCTGGAGGGGAGTGAGACTGAGCAAGGAAGTTGGCCTGTTTCATCAGACAAGCCGCGGCATAGAAATCACAACAGCCTACGTTTTGGATTCTTTGTTCTTAGAGAAACAGCCGGATGTCAAGCATCACCAGCTTCCCAAAACTAAGCCACTGCCTTCTGTTGAATCCCTGGGTCCTCCTCCGAGAAAACCTCCAAAGCCCCCGGTCGTAGACCTGCAGGCCTTCCAGAGGCTGCCAGCTCCTGCCCCCAAGACCCACAGGGAAGGTAAGGGAGCGTGTAAGGACCGGTACATAGCTGGCCAGAGGAGCATCTGTGTCCCCCAACATCACCTCCTTCTCCCAGGTGACAGAGCTGAGCTGCTTTTCAGGGGCTGGACATCCATCACTGCTTATTCTCACGTAGAGGCCATGGCACCTTGCCTGGGAAATGACAAATCTGTGGGAATTGGCCCCTTATTGCTCCTGGGCCAGCCTGCTTCCCCTGAGAGCATTGCATTTGATCATTGGGAGTCTGTCCAAGAGGAAGAAAACGAAAAAGGAGCTGAGCAGGGAGGCGCGAGCCTTTGTGTTTCCTACAAAGCTTGTGTTGTCAATACAACCCATGCAGGAGGTGGGTGGAGGGGGTGAGAAAGGAAAGTCAGTGTGAACTTGACCTGAGATCCTATGGGGGACCCTCAGGAATCAGTGATGACTTGAAGGACTCCCACCCGCCACCACTGGTCCTTTCCAGGAGCGGAACGGCCTTGGGAACTGGCCTGTTGTGCTTTTCTGTGTCTTCCCTGCCCCTTCACGGGACGCATCCTCAGCCCTCTGCACCCACGCCACAGCCAGAATCTGTTGACATCTTAAGCACCTTTGCTTATGTTTGCTCAAGTGAAACATGAGGTGAACGTACGCTTCGGAGTGCTCAGGCAGCATTTGTTTTCTGTAGGCAGGGGAGCCAGCAGATGGTAGCCTCAGAGAGCAAATGTGGTCTTGATACATTCGGTGACTTTGGGCAACCTCCTGGCTCGATGCCTTTAACTCGGTGGTTCTCAAACTTAAGCAGGTGTCAGCATCACCTAATGGATTTGTAAAACACATACTGCTGGGCCTTCTCTCCAGAGTTTGTGGTTCATGTGGTCTGGGGCCTGAGAAATTGCCTTTCACCAGATTCCTAGGTGTACCAGTGCTGATGTTCCGAGGACTGCACTTTGAGAATTCCTGCTAGAAGCCATCCAAAGCCTTAGCCTAAAAGAGAATTCCACATAGAGAAATCGACCCCTTACAATAGAGAAGACCTCAATGGTCTAGCCACCTCCATTTTAGAGGCTCAATATAACTTTTATAAATAATAATGCAGGACTCAAACCGTCTCTCTGGGGGGAAAAAGTTGTCAGATCATAGAACAAATTGCTAATTCTTCTGTAAATAATCAGATGGCGCAGTTCCCAGCTGCCCTTCTCACTAGGTATTTAAATTTAAATTTGGGCACATAGCTCTCTGAGCCTTGTTTTCCTCATCTGTTAATAGGGATGACGCACCTCATAGGGTTACTGGGAAAATAAACGAGATGAGGTAGGGGAAATGTTTAAACAGCGCTTTGCACACCAGAAAGTGTCCAATAAAGACAGTCTTACCTTTACTTAAAGCTTGCCTTGAACCACTCCGCTCTTCAGTGAGAACCTGGGATATTCAGAGAGCCCCCGCAGAGGTTCTGGTCTCCAAAGAGCTCAAATTCTGACACAAGAGAGGGTGCTCATAAATAGGCTGTGAAGTGTGGGTGTTGCTCCAGGGCAAAGGCAGTCCCCTGGGTGCATGGGGGCTGGGGAGCTGGAATTCACTGAGGGCTTAGGAGGCATGGGTCACAGGCCACTCCAGTCAGGTCACTGCACATACGTAATTCACCTTACCGGGCCACTGCTAACGCCTCTTTCTCCGCCTCTTGCCTTTTCAGCAGCCATGGAAGAGGGCGACCTGCCTACAGGGAGGTGAGTACCTGTTTCTTAGCTGTGTCTATTTCTTAGTGCCATCCTTCAGCACTGCATAGTGTGTGTAGCCTGCCCAGGAGCGAGCAGTAAGCCGAAGTCAAGTGCACGCATTTCTCAGAAGGGTTGCAGGAAGAGCAGATTTATAAGCAATGAACTGCAACTTTTGTTTTAAATGAGAGATTAAGTAAACCACAGTTAACTATGGCACTGTGCTGACAGCACATTGCAAAGATGGTTCTCTGAGGTACGTTTATTTATTATACAGTTAGGTTCAGTAAATGAAACGTCAGCTCCCACAGTAATAAATGGAATTAGAGGCTCTGGAGTGTGCTGTGCAGCTGGTGTGATGCTAGGGATTGGTAATGGGACAAAAGATCTTCTATTTTTGTTGTACTCATTCTAAAAGTCTGGCCACTAAAGTTACCAGTTCATTAATTCATTCAACCAAATACCCTCTTGTGAGCTTTTTGATGTGTCATGTGTTGAGCTGGCTGTTTTATACAGATGTTCTTATTTCCTTTTCTCAAGAAGGCTGCAACGTTGTTGCCACTGTCCTCGTTTTACAGCTCAAGACTGTGGGTTCAGAATGTTTGCGCTTGCGAGGCCATGATTACAATCCATTCTGATACGACTGACATATGATGTGTGCACATTTGAGGTGTGTGTTGGTTGGAGACATTTATATATTGCAGTATGAGTGAAAGAGTAGGGTTAGCTCCGGCCTTTATCAGCTCACATAACTGTCATGACTTGTTGAGAAAGTTAAGTCTAGGTGCTTAGCCACTTTGACATTTCCAATAGTTTGTTTTCACTCCAGTCACCATGTTCTGCATTAACTTTCTAGATCTACTAGTTGCAAGTTGTACCTGTAAAATTATTTTCCCCAGTTCCTCCACCTCAAGTGTCTGGTAACCATCACTCTACTCTGTTTCTAAAAGTTTAGTGTTTGTAGAGCATACATATAAGTGATATCATACAATATTTGTCTCTGTCATTTCTCACTCTGTTGCCCTCAAGAAACATCCCTATTGTCACAAATGGCAGGATGTCCTTCTTTCTGGTAACTGAATAATAATCCATTATATGCATATATGTATCATCACATTTCCTTTATCCATTCCTCCACTGGTAGACACTTAGGTGTTCCCGTATCTTGGTTATTATAAATAACGCTTCAGTCAACATGGCTGTGAAGATATCTCTTCAAAATATGATTTTGGTTCCTTTGGATATACCCAGGAATAGAATTGCTGGATCTATGGCAAATCAATTTTTAATTTTTTGAGGAACTGCCATGCTATTTACCATAATGATTATATTGTAGGTATACCCAAACTATTCTGGTGATCCCACCTCCCCTCTCTCACTAAGATGCTCTTGTTCTTTAGGTGAATCTTAAGAGAACCAAACAAACATAAAAACCAGTAGTCATATTACTAAGACATCACTTGTTTATAATAGCAGAGGATGTTAAGTTTCACAATTGAGGAAGGTACAAGACTCAAAGGTTGCACAAATAAAGGAGGGATTTCTTTTCCTTGAAGTCTTTATAGAAGATGTATCAGTTATCTAGCCCTGACAGATACAGCTATAATAATATTGCAGGGCTAGATAATACATAACTACATAATAAACTTTCTACGGCATGTACCATGAGTATGGGCTTCACCTGATCCGGACTGAGTTCCCCTGGACTTGCTCAGATATTTGCTGTTGACTGGGGACCATCTACTTAGCTTTCTGCTTATTATGGAGTTATCTGGTTATTATGGTTATCTGGAGTTGCTCACATGTCTGGGTCAGCCTGCAGATAGCTAATATAGGATTGCCGTGGTTGAGGATGAATAGGGCAGCCTGACTTACCCAGCACATCTAACATCTAGCAAGCTAGGCCAGGAAGCTTCTAGCAGTCACAACAGACAAGACAAGCCCAATTGCAAAAGGCCACTTCAAGCCTCTGTTATATCACATTTGCTGTTACTCAGAGCAAGTCATGTGACCAAACCAAGTCAGAGGAGGTGGCCGTAAACTTTACCCAGCAAAGGGCAGGGATCCAGGAAGGGGTAAAGAATAGGGGCATTAATCTAATCAACCTAACACTGAAGAGGAAACACTTGAAATAAATATTGAGGCTAAACATTTGCTGAATAATGTGAGAAGCGGTAAGCAGAGACTGGAAATGTGAAGTAACATGGCTTATCTGTGTGACTGAGTCACAAGCAGAGTTGTAAACCAGTGTTGCCTCAATTTTTAAAAAAACGTGGCTTATCTATGGAAACTGGAAATAATAAAGTAGAATTAGAATATAGAAAGTACAGTAAAAATGAGAAAGAAATGAAACTTTATGGCCATACATCCCATCAACTGCAGGGATACGTTGTGAGAAGTGTTAAGCGATTTCCTCATTGTGCAAACGTTATATAGTGTCATTACTGAAATCCACAGGGTAAACCCTACTGCTTTCCACCAGACTGTATATAGGGACCACCTTGGCATATGCAGTCCGTCATGGGCCAGAGCATCATCGTGTAGCATGAGATTTTATAAGCAGATAGGAACCAGATTATAGAGGATCTGTAGACCAAGGAATAAAGATGATGATCTTGTTTAGCAAGGAACTGATGTATGGTGTTAAATGCCAGTCATGTGCTCAGGAACCCCTTGTTCAGTTGTCCATTCCTTGTTATCCATTTGACAGAATAGAATGACAGCATGAGGTAGTTCACTGGTGTCACATTCTCTGTGCATTTCTATGAAAGAGAAAATTTAGACAGCTCAGCTGTGATATGTACCATGGACTCAGTCACATCTTTCCCAGTGTCAGTTTGAGGGGACGGTGTGTGCCATGCCTGATCTTGTCATGGTTCCCTGGTGCTTGGCATAGAAGGGACATCTCAGTGCGTGTGTGTGTTTGCTCTGTGCATGTGAGTATTGTCTGACCATGGCATGCAGTTGGTTGTGCAGTCTTCCTACCCCTTGACTCTAAACTATTAGACTTCTTCTCTGGCACTTCAGCCATAGAAACAGCAATCCATTTGAACATGGGGCAGACATGGTGTGAGGGGCAAGTAGTGTAGAAAGACTATATTGTGACACTTTTTCCCTAAGAGATTTACAAGGACAATTTGACTCTACTGTTCTAATGCATTGACTTTAGAACCAAACTTTCCACTGAAATGAGTTTGACCGTACCTCTTGGATTCAGGTCTTAGTGTGGTAGTGGTGCAATAGACATTACCTTTCTCTCTTCTTTACATAGCAGTCCTTAGGTCACCTAAAGGCATCTAAGACTATAATCTTCTCTAAACTAAAACTCTGTTTTCTCATTCAAAAAACAGAAGATTTTGTGTTGTAGTTATATTTCTGTAGCTATATATTTTAATCATATTGTCAAGAATTGAGCACATTTATAACAGACATTCCACTTAGGAGCGTCTTATTGTGCATTAAATGGGAGACGCTTCATTGAGTAATGGACAGAGTACAGGTCTGGAATTAGATCGGCATAGTGAACTTATCCTTTGTACCTTATCTAGCCACCTATTGACTTGGCATCTTGATAGAGGATGGATAAAGTAGACACAATATTTACTTCATTATGTGGCATGAAGACTAAATGAACTACATTGTATAGAGCATGGAGTACCCAGAAGATATTCAATGAGTCTGAGTGCCTTCAACCATTGGCCTCTTTGTCCCTTGTTATCTCTGAAATATTAATATCTCATTAGTCTCCAAAAGTGAAATGATTCTTTTGAGATTATTCTGTCATCACTCTTTCATGAGAACTAAGTTGGCTGGCATCCCTCTTGAATAAGCAGCTTCTACTTGTGTGAGCCAAGCAGGTCACCCCAGGGCACAGTCATCCCTGGGTCTCTGTCATTACTTAGCAGAGTTGGCTAATATTTTATTCATTAGCTATAAATATGGCTTTTCTCCCATTAAGTAGTGTCAGAGGGTAGTCCTGACTCAGGCAATCTCTCTCTCTGCCACTGGTCCCTCAGACAAAGAGACTATTTATTTCAAAAAATAGAAAGTGTTCAGAAAGTACCGTGTTTCTTAGATGAGGATCTGTGGGTGGATCCCAGGAGACCACCATTTTTTCTCCTGAACTTTTTAATTTTGTGTCTTTATTTGATGATAGTCTTTAAGAGATAATATAAGCCCATTTGGAGTCTTCTGGATGACCTCTTTCAACCTGATACTTTGGGACATACTCTGATGTTTCTGTTTATGATATTTCTACCCCCTAGCAGGGCAGGAAACACAGATGTCTAGGGAAGGTATGTGCATGTGGAGGACCCACGAGAGACAATCAGGAAGGGGGATTCAGGGAAGTCAGGAGTAAATGCCTCACCAAAGGCACTCAAATAAAACAGTAATAACTACCACCACATCATGGCCAAACAAAATGCATCCACAGTCCTTGTTTGGATAGTAGTGCTATAAAGGAAAGTTTTTATTAGTACTAGGGTAAGTAAGTAGAATTGGGAGTGAAATAAAGGAAGTGAAGGATGATCAAGAGAGGCACCTCTGAGCGGACGGCATTTGGGTTAAGACCTGAATGATGAGGACACAGTTATGGAAGGTCTACGAAATAACATTACAGAGGAGGGAATAGGTAGCACAAAATCTCAAGGGAGAGTCCAGTCTCGTCAGCATGTTTAAAGAACCAGAAAGGAGGGACGCATAGCTAGACAGTTTGCCCTAGAGGATTGGTGACTGAGCCCTAGAATGAGTTCAGAGTTTGCACTAAATGCATTAGGAAGCCATAGGTGAGTTTTAAGCTAAGGAGTAACATGAGCTGACATTTATTTTGTAAAGATCACTTGGAATGCTGTATGAATAAATTTAGTGGGGAAGCAGGTAATAACAAGAAGACAGCCTGAAAGACCATTCCAACAACAATGAAACAATGACTAGAGAATTAAACACTACAGTCAACACTCATAGTGTGTCTGTCTTTGACAATCCTAACAAGTAGATGCTGTCCATGTAATAAAGGAGACTGAGTCACAGAGAGGTTAAATGACAGGACATGGGCAAGTGAACAAAAATGGAGATAAATGAATAGATGTGAGTGAGATTTTGGAGGAAAAGCCAGCTGTGAGGAGACGGAAGGCAAGAGAGGATTCTAACCCAACTTCTAGGTCATCTGCTGCTTACTCCATTGATAGTAACACATGTTGAGTGCTTGGCAGATCATTTGTACAATCATCAGTACATCATCATCATGATTTTCTTAAGTAATTTTTTTGGGTTCTAATTTACTCATTTTTTGTTTTTGATCCCTCCACCAAACCACCCACACCCATATACCCCCTGTTCCTCCCCCAGTCCCTCTATCATTTCCCTTATTTCCTCTGGTAACTATTATCTTCTTTTTTTGCCAAGTTCAAATTTTTAGTTCTTCTATTGTTTGTGTGTAATTGGCTCTTGGGCACTTAAATGCTACAGATTGGTGAGACCATCTGAAATCTGTCTTTTACTTTTTGACTGATCTCATTCAGCATAATCACCTCAAGATCTGTCCCTTTGTCCCACATGCCACTGTTTCATCTTAACTGCAGTGTGATATTCCATTGAATATATGTCCACAGATTCTTTGTCCATTCATGTTGAAGGGCACCATTTGGATGTAATTGTGCCTTTATGCATGTAAGACCTGAATGTCTATAGACTCATGTTAAAATATTTTTAACTACAGTGTTCTTTCCTAAATGACTGTTTTGAGTCATTGAGACAGGAATAGACCTGTTCTGATTGACCATCAGTCAAGCAGGCACCTCATAATACTGTCTGGGAGACATGGGCTCTGAGATCCCTGTGTGCTAAAGTGAATCACTATAGGCAAAAATAAAGAATAGAAATTTTTTTGAATCCTGTGCCTTTAAGTGTTAGACCATCCAGTTGGCTTCAGCACAAGCCACTTCAGTAAATTCTTATTATCCCCTCTTCATTGGACTCCAGGGACATAACAAGGCCACTGTTGGGTCTGCTTTTCACAAGGGCAGTGCTGTCAGGAGTAGTGGAAATGCATAGGGTTTTCCCTCTTCTTTCATGTTTTTAAACATTCTTCCTTTAAAGAGAATTTATGCATTCTATTTATTGAGCACTTTCCACAGACAAGACTGTGTACCCTGTATTTATGCTTGTTCTCTCATCTTAAAAGTCCTAGTCACAGCCACCCCACAAAGTGGGTAGTTAGCAGACGGTCTGACCACAAGTTAGGTAAAGTAAATCAGGATGATGCAACTGAATCACAGTATCAGGGGGCTGGCCTGGTCCGCTGACTTCAAGGCATAACTTTATTCACCACCCCAGGCTGTCTTACAAGAAGTCACATGGGATCTTAATCCACAACAAGAGGCTAAGGGTTACAGACTCACAGTCTGCTCTACAACTGAGTGTGAACTTTATCCAAGCAGGTGTTCTTGAATGCCTGCATTAGGATTTCATTTTCTGACTGCAGAAAGAGCTCAAGGGAATTGGCTAGGGTGGAGCTAAAATAAGAATGCCTTTGGAGACAACGGTGGCCTTTTCTCTTTAGAGACATTTAAATGATGAGCTAGAAAAAGTAGACTTGGGAAGAACTCAGTAATCCCAAGTTGCAGACCTGCAGCCTATTTTTGTACATAGGTATTTTGAGGAAAGGTGAGTGGAAATGAAGCTGCATTTGGTCACATGTAGCGAAAAACTTCATGATCATCTAACATCGAACATTCATTTCTGACAAAAGTATCCCAAGAAATTGATTAGACATTCTTTCAATTTTTCCACAGTTTGTTTCTTATTACTAATTTTCTCTCCATCACACTCATTTTAACCCCATGGCCAGCATTAATACTCCCATTTTGTAGAGGAGACACCGAGAGCTTGCCCTAGAGCACAAGATAGTACAATTTATCCATGTGAGCTGGCACTGCCTGTTGGTAAAGATGTTCAGCTACACTATCTTAAAGTTTTTCCAGCATGAGGGTTTTTGGAGATAAATGCCATGTAAGAAGAGATCATGTTTTGCTTTGTTTTGACCTCTCTTTCCCTGGAAAATAGCAAACGTTTATTTAATGACTTGACTTGGTAAGGAACTGATAAATAGGTTAATGAGAAGATGGACAGATAGACTGTTACCTTCTGTTACTTTTATATAAATAATTTCAAGAGGCCGTTATCTATGTATTTTACTTTGATTTGCATATCTAATATCATAGCCTTCTAATATTGAACAAGGCTAAGTAACAGGACGACCTGAGCTCTTCATGCACCCTGCAGATCATGTAAGACTGATGCCAGGTGAACACAGGAACTCACCTGAAATCCATCTTTCCTCTGCTGCTTCTCAATCCATTGTCCAGCTCCAAGGGACATTCTGCCAGAAAGCTTATCCCAGTTACCTTAGCCTTACTGATAGGTACTTGCTTCTCTTTTCCCCATCCGTTAGACTTTGACTTACATATTTTTTTTTTTAATCAAACAAATCATCAAACCATAACCTTCATTTTAAACTCAGAATAAAATTCAAAGGTCCTAAACTTCTTACCATAACCAAGAAGGTGCTGTAAATTCTGGACACTACCTTTTCCTAACTCCCTCTTCCCCCCATTCACTGACTTCAGTTCACTGACGGGCCTTCTGCCTTGTTCTTAGGAGAACCAGAAACCCTTGCTTTTTCCTGTGTATAGGGTGGTCTTCCAGATCTTACCCCATGATTCTTTCTCATCACTTAGGATTCCCAACCCCCTCTGTCCCGCCCCATGATGTTGGCGATTTCATCAAAAAACATTAATCGTTTATTATGTAATATTTAGATTTCTAGAGATCTTTCCTTAAGAAAATTAGAAAAGATAAAAACCTGATACTATAGAATAAAAAGAGCCTTCCAAAATTCAAATCTCAAAACTAACTTTTAAAAATACCGTCATTCTGTCCTTTCCTCTAGTATTACTAACCCAATTTTGTGAAATCATTTGCGGAGATCAGAAACATTTCATTCAATATCTACAATATACCCTTAAAGTAGATCTTATTTCTATTTTACAGAGTAAAATTCTCAGAGGAAACTGGGGGTTAAGCTATTTATCTAATACTTTTAAAATGTGAAAGTAAGAGAGATAGGATTCAAATTCAAATCTGTCTGACCCCAAGCTCCTGTAATCTGTGCTGCCCATTAATAATGTCTACAGTCCTAGAGAGAGATGAGAGACAGATATTTTAATAAATGTGGAAGCATAGATGTATTTGAATCATAGTGTTATTTCTTCCCTGCAATCCAAGTTCTCTGTATTCACCCACACTATATTAAATCAAGGTAGATCTCAGATCTGGTTTTAATGGATCAGGAAAAAGATAAAAGACATTCTCAGGTAGCAAAAAGGAAGGTTTAAATACATCAATGGTATCCTTTTTTCTTGTAATATTAATCCTTGGACTGCTTCTCTACAAAGACAATTGATCTGAGATATGGCATCTTTTTATATTCAGTTGAAAATCTTTCTGATCATCTAATGTCAGATAAATTTATTCAGTTCTGACAAAAGTAGTCCAAGAAATTGATTAGACATTATTTTTTCAATTTTTCCACAAATTGTTTCTTATTAATAAAACTAATTTACCATAGACCCGATTAAACTGTTAGGCCACTGGAGCATGGGCTGCGTGGAATAGTCCATAATTTAAGAAAGTTTCTTTCAATTACTTCATGCAGCGGGGAGGGAACAAAAAATGAGTGGAGAAATTGTTGATGCATAAAAGTTTATAATTTTTCCTTTTCAGCAAAATGAACTATCCAGACATCTTTAAAAATATTGCAGAATAGATAAAGAATAAGACCTCAAAGCATCTAAAATGGTCAAAGGAGAGAAAATGATTGGATGGAACATGTTTATGATATAATAAAAATGGGGTGGGGTAGAACTGTAAACTTTACATTATCTACAATAATTATATGCCTATAAATGGGTAAAAATCAGGAAGAACGCCAAAGTACTAAGACCTTAGTTTTGTCCGGTGGGAAGATAATGGCTGACCTTTTCCTTATCTCTTGTCGGCATTAGGTGTGAAATAGTGATTTTTCCGCTTCTTATAGATACAGCTGAAGTGTCTTCATTTCACTCCCAATCCCATATTTTTTTCTCCCTTCCCAGAGGCAAATCCTCCTATGAATGACGGAGTGTCTCCATTTATTATATTTCTTAGACTTTAGCTAAAAACTCGTAGCTATTAAACGGCACTCACAGTTTTGTATAAATGACATCTTACCCTTTTGCAACTTCATTTTTCCAAGCTACATTTTCTGTTCTATGTTGATGCATGTGAATCTGGTTTGTTCACTTGATCACACGTAGTATTTTACCCCATAAACATATCATGGTCTCTTCATATATATTTCTTGCTGAAGGATATGCAGGTTGTTTTAAATTTCTACCCTTCAAATGATGCTGCACATACTTACAAATGACTATAGCCTGAGGTTTTTACTTAGAATTGCTGAACCACAGTAAATAAACAACTTTAGTTTTACCAGATTTTAAAAAGTTACCCTCCACAGTATAAAAATCGTTTCTCCATATTCTTTCCAAGTGAAGTTACTTTCAAAATCTGGGTTCCTGACAAACTGATGGGTGTGAATCAAATTTTCATTGTCTTTATTTCATTTCCCTGTTTACTCTGAGGTCAAAATGTAACTTTTATAAGCTATTCAATTTTGTTCTTCTGTGATGTCTATCATATCCTTTGTCTAATTTTCTATAGGCTTTTTAACCCCCCCCCCATTACAGTATTTCCCAGTGGGTTTTAAATATTGACTCCATATTACATTTCACCATTATGTATGATTATTATGACAGCTTAATCTCCTTAAGAGAGTTTATTCTGTGATTTTTTTGCATCTCTTAAAATCTTTTCTTTCCCCTCATTGTTTTAATATGATTAATTGCAATCATAGATTTTCAAATCTTGGGCTATTCTTGCAGCTTTGGAATAGATTTTAGTTGTTAATTTTAATACTGATTCTCTTTTTTGGTATTTTGTTTGGTGAGTTTTCACTAAAATCTTTTCAGTGAGATTATGCTCTACTTTGGTCCTTTTGTAGTTAACATATCAAAATTACACTATTCTCTTAAACTGAGTGGGATTTTTTTTTTCTTTTTCTAGTATCTGAAACTGTTAGGTTAAAATTTGCCTATTATTTGGAAGAGGAATGAGGAGAGAGGTGGAGGTGGGTGGAGGGAGGGAGGTGTTTTTACTGTCGATTCAAGCCTTTTAATGGTCATGTCCCTTTTCAATTTTAGAGCAATCTTAGCTATTATCATTTGACTATTTACTCCTTTTCATCATCTACATCCTTTTCCCTTTTGAAATCTTGTGTGTCTGCGAGTATAAAAACATCGTGCCTTCTGATTCTATCCTTCCTACTGTTAACTTCTCTTTTAATATTTTCAAACTCAGTATGCTTTGCTTGTCTAGTTTTCAACCTTGACATTAATTTATTTCAAGAGCTCTGTGATTTCTGTACTCCTTTCTCCTGTCCTTAAACCTGCATGCTTTTATTCATACACTTTTTAACCTAGTGGCTTATGTTTCTCTTTTTTTTTTTTTTTCCTTTGAAGGCACTTAAAATATATCTTACTGTTACTTTTGTGTCATTTTCATATCATTAAATTCTCGTTAGTTACCTCTCCTCACAGTATATGGTGGCTTATCTCCTCGTGCTATTTTTGCTTGATTTGAGTTGAAATGATTCCCTTGGGAGACCATAGGCGCTGTGGCTGTAGAAGAGATTCAACAGATGATTCTGGATTTGCTTTACTAGGCAATTTGGATTTGAAGCACCAGTTTTGACCCTGTTTTCTTCAATATACAGATGGTGTGTCTTTCGAAACCAACCCCACTTTGGTGCTGGGGATTTGAGTTTCTGGTTTCCCATTTAGTTCCAGTGGCCTGAGTCCCATAGCAAGTTTCCTTCCTTGTACCCAAGAGAGGCCTAAATACTTTTTAGAATTTGTGTTGCTGATGGAGTGGTGTTTTGTGACACTGTAGTTTATGCTGTTAGCTCATTTCCAGCTTCCCATTCACATGAAGCCTGTCAAGATATTTCTTTATCTGGCCACAATTTGCCTTTGAGTCCCTGGGCTGCAGTTCCCACTGACATGTTTACCTGTAAGTTTCCTCTGTATGACCGACATCCAGGGATTTTAACTTACTGAGTTCTAGCCAAGTTACATTTTCTTGGCCTTGTTATCTTTCATCCAGAATTTCTATGTGTTAAAAGTAGGTGGGGAGGGTGCCTCTATGTCTGCTTAGGGCACCGTACGGAGCAGACATACTTCTACTCAAATGAAGAAAAAAGTATGGAAAATCTTAAAATGTTTAAATATATGTTTTAAGTAACCTTTTTTCCCCCCTCCATGCTTCTTAGTGCTGAATTTGAAGAACCACATAATTACGAGGCCACAATTTCATATCTGAGACACTCTGGCAACTCCATTAACCTGTGCTCTGCAAAAGAAATTGCTGATTGTAAGTCTGCTAAGCCAATTAATATTGTATCCCATGTGGAATGAAAATGTGTCAAAAATGGTATTTCCCTCTAGCTAACTGTAGGTTAAAAAATTCCCTGCCATGCTGCCCTGCCATCTCATTTCTTTTCTTGCCTTGTCTGGTCTCATAAATAAATCCAGTTGTGCATCAATGCTATCGCACAGCTCCTAGCGCTGCTTTTCTCTGCCTTTTCTTTTCTCTCCTCCCCCAAGTCTACTTAGATGCTTTGCCTTTTGTAGGTATGTGGGAGGGAAAAATCAAGATACCGTCATTCATTTTTCTTCCTTCTCCTCCTATAGAAACTTCATCTCTCCTCTGTGGTGTGTTTCTTGAAGTTCCCTGGTGACTCCATGTGTGGAGAGGGAGATAACAAACCATGAGAATTAGGTCCCTGTGTTGAGTCTGAATAGAAGTAGAGGATTCATTTAGTGGATCTAACCACTGGTTCAGAGGTAAGGCTTCCTGCCTCTGCTATTGCCGATGAAGCCTAGATCTTTCAGTGAATAAAAGAGACCCTGTCAGGTAAGAAGATGAAGTAGGCATTAAAGCATTTCTACAAGTTTCCATGTCTTTATTCTGCTATAGGATGAGCCAGTTCTCTAGGAAAGGCATAAACATTAGTGCTGTAAGCGCTTGTAGTTTACTGAGCCTGCACCCTGGACCATGTTCTTATTGAGGTCCTCTATGCACATTCCTGCCGATAGGGCAATTTCATTGTTTGCCTACCTTCAGAGACAGGAAACTGAAGATCAGACAAACTGTACAGTCACACGAGTAATACAAGGTAGAACATAATGTGAAACAGGCTGGGGCTGCCACTAAGATTCACGTTCTTTTCACAATTTTATATTGCTAAACATTGAAGGAAGTTTTGACTTCCCTGGAAGGAGGGTTAGAGAGATCATCTAGTGCAAACTCTGCTGCACAGACAGGGAACCTGAAGCTCTGGAAGAGGAAGTAATTTGCCTGGGAATGTAAACTTGGGAAGTTTGTGGACTTAAGACCCATTAGAATCACTTTCTCCTTCCCTAGAAAATAAGAGGTTAAAGTACTAATGGAAAAACTCTCACTTCTAGACTGGGCAGTTCAAATCTCCCATGTGACTTGTAAAGTACGAGCGAGCCAGCAAGAGCAATGCCTCCCTCTCATCACCACTGTAGGCAATATTGTTTCCTACTTGGGGTGTCTGGGCCTCCTGCACTAGAGTCAAATAAGTCACCTAGAATCCGATTCTTGTTCTTTGTCTCTGGGGTAGGGCTGAGGTCCTGCATTTCTAACAAGTTCCTTGCTGCTGCTGCTGCTGCTGCTGCTGCTGCTGCTGCTGCTGCTGCTGCTGCTGCTGCTGCTGCTGCTGCTGCTGCTGCTGTTGCTGCTGCTGCTGCTGCTGCTGCAGCTGCAAAGCAGCAGAGCACATAGTGAATGGAAAGGGTATGGGCCACACACGGGCTGAGTTCTCACTGCATTTGTTTCTGCAGAGCTAAGGGCTCACAAACCAAAGGGATGCTCCAAGAACTGGCACCTGCTCCCTGAGATCCCAGAATTCCCCTCACACAGGTGGCTGCCCAAGATCCTGCTTGAGTCACTTCCCTGGTTTTTCCTCCTCAGCACAGACTGTACTGCAGGGAGAGCATATTCATGAGGCAGTAATGACAGGATCTGCATATAGACGAGGTCTCCTGTGTTACAGGGTGAGCAGGGCTTTAAGTTGGGAAGTTGGACCAGAGGTCTGTGTTCATTCTCTCCAGGATATGAATATTCCATAATGCCAGGAACACTGAGTTACTCAGGCATCTCTTCAGTGTTTCACTGAGGGATTCTCTTGTGTGCACCATGGACAGTGCTGCTAAAGAGGCAAATAGTTATAACTAAAATGAGAAAGGGCTCTGAAAATAGAATGGTAACAAAACACAGTGTGCTAGACAAGGGAGTGGGGCGGAATAAAGGGAGAGTGGTGAGGGCATCTCCTACTCCAAGAGAGAAGGTATCCCTGTGGGAGACAGAAATAGATAGGCTGGGTCCCATGAAGCTGGGAACTGTGGGTAGAGGTCCACAGCATTCTGCTGTAGGTCCCCATTTGTGTCCATGTTCTTCTTTAGGGAGCAAAGAGAGTTACCCTATAGGAAAAAGGATGGGAAGATGTAGGCCCTCTTACCCCTACTTGTCCATGTCCATTTAACCCTTTCCCCAGTTTCTCTATCCTCTCACACCACTTCCTGATTGATTGACATCTGAACCTATTTCCTCATCTATAAAATGGGTATAATCTTTGTGGCATTATTCTGATTAATATATCAAATGGAATTCTGCTTATGTGAGGATGGAAGAAATCTACTATTTCCTATTTCCCTGCTAAGTATAACTAATACTCTCAGATATTACATATAAAATAAGCACAAGAAAGCCAGAAGACTCCAAAAAGGCTGACAGAAAAGGTAGACCAGGAAGGGACCTCAGGACCCAATGAAGGACAATTGGTGAAGTTCCTGGGCACTGAAAAAGCTCAAACAGAAGCCTGCTTTTTCTAGTCTAAGCACTAGGAAGGTGGGAAGCCTCCAGACAATAATCACTCCAGGTAAACATCACAGAAAATAACCACAGCAGTCCCCTTCCTCAGGCTGCAATGCAGGATCCCCCCACCCCACTCCAGCACTGCCTTGGCCCCTCCACAGTGGTGGTAGCCTAGCAGGCCAAGAAGAGAGCTGGGACTTATCCCTGCCAGGGACCACATGGTAAAATTTCATTTAAAGGAATGATTCCAAGTCTGAGGAAAATTTAAAACCATTTCATAATGGAGTGACCTTGAGCAAATTTCTTCACTTTCTGGTTGTCTGCTTTGCATCAGTAAAGTTAGAATGTAGTAGTAATCAACATGAGAATTAAGTGAAATTGCATTTAAACACCAGTGTCTCTATCTGCAGGCACAGGAAAAGTTTTTATGATTTTAGCAGTAATCTCACCTGGCATAAAGGAGGTGAAGGAGTATGTCCAGGTTATATGGGAGTTGATGCAGAAGGTGCTGAGGAGTCTGAAAGTTGTGACCTCGTAGTAGCAGCTGGGATGTTGCTGCGGACCATATTCTGATATTTACCCTTTTCCTCCCAGCTGGGACGAAGCTGCTCAGTGGAGAGTCTGTGACTCCATAAACAACTGAGCAAGAGCTCACTTGCATCCTCCCACAGAGGATGAGACTTTTCTGATCCCCTTGGGTACAGTTCTTTCTTTATATTTCTACTTCGGGAGCATCTTTTGATGGAGCAGGGTCATTGGCAAACCTGTACTTTGTTAAAAAAAAAAAAACAGTATCAGATTATGAATGTCTGTTATTGAGTACTGATAATATATTATCTTATAAGCCTTGCAAGTATAGTTTCTCTGTGCCTTGGTTTCCCCACTTGTAGGACAGAATAATCCTATCTCCCTTCCCTCCCTAGAAGGCAAGGGAAAGCAAAGATGTCATCACTTGTTAATTCTTTGAGAAACACAAAATGGTTGATAAGTTTGGAGTGGGAGGAGATTATCATACCTGATACCTGAAATGGTACCTTGGATGGATACCTGAAATGGTCATGGGGTAGGCTGCATCATAAGCATATATATTGAGTGAATTCATAGCTAAACAAAGTTTCTAAAGCAAATAACATGATAAAATTCTCTGATTCAAAGATTGGTCAAAATAAAAGCATACAGTTACCCAAGTTGAAGTACATATTCTTAGTCATCCATGCAGCATTTTAGCTCTGTGTGGCAACCACGGTCATAGTCCCTGAATGAAACCTAAAATTTGATACACTATCAGTGGACTGTATGTTTCTGGTCATTATTTAGGACTAAAGCCGTAGGAACAAACTTACACATGCATACTCACTACTCACAGAGGGGAAGCTTCTACAGGTAACATTTAAGCAAAGAAATGTCAAATTCACAATTATCTAAAAAACGTGTCACTAGTTGCTATGCACGTCTGGTACTTTGCTAGCTATCTAGTATGTTCTTCTCCTTTAATCTCCACATTAACTCTGCAAGGCAGGTATCAGTTGACCACATTTCTCAGATAAGCAACAGGGCTCAAAGAATTGAATTTGTCTGTTATCCCACAATGGCAAGAGGCAGGACTTGGCTTTAAACCTAAATTCTTGCCACTGCTTGTGTTAGTTAATAATTAAAATTGGCATCATATCGTTAACTGAAATCCACAGAACTCTCAGGAAAAAAAAAAAAAAAAAGGTATTTAAGCCAGAGTTGGTGGTGGTGTCTTTTCAAGCTATTTTTAAGGGAACAAGGGGCTCATGGGTCAAACACTTGTAAGCATGTATTCATCCTTCTAAGTAGACTATCGGCTTTTCACTTTGCCTATTAGTGCTACCCTGATCTCAGGGCTTCCTCTTCAGTGTGAAGAATGCATGTATTTAGCAAAACAAGGAACTGACACTTGTTTCATGTCTTCACTGACTGAACATTCTACCCTGGAAATCCCCACAGAAAGTAAAACCTTGATCAGTGACCTGAGAATTTCCCAAACCACATAATCAAAACCTCACATAGATCAGTGTTCTGAAAGTTGAGAAAACTGAATTCTGCAATCTTGCGTAATTGCTTTAATTCTGAGTGCTGTGAGAAGTCAGTGGATAAGTTTCCTTGAAATAATTTTCTTCCTGTTTATTTTAGCAACTTATGAAGTTGGAATTGAAGAACTCAAAAAGGTATTGTTTCATCTCTTCTTACCAACTGTCTAACAAGGTGTGCAGAGTTGATTCCAAAGCAATTTCTTTCTTGAGAGAAAGGTTTTGGCTTTTAGTTTTCCCCTGGTGGCTGAGGCTTTTCCAGAAACTAGCTGCTAAGGCTCTGAACCCTGGTATATCAGAGACAGAAAATGAGGGGGCAGGGGAAAGATGAACCTCATCCATTACCAGCTTCTCATCTAAGGTGGCACCAGCTGGCCTTCAGTAGCTGTCCTTTTGGACAGAAGCATCATTTGGCACAAACCAAATTTGTGTATTTTGTGCTTTCAAGAATAGCACATCTCCCAAGCTCCCTGCTAGCAAGGTGCTAGGAGCCACCTTGAAGCAGCAAAGCAGCTCAGTGAGGATCCAGGTGGAATCACTGCTGGCCTCAATCCAATTTCTAGCTGTGTCATCTTGAACCCCCATTTCCTCACCTGTATAATGGAGTTAATAGACATGGCCACATCCAGGGTCACCGTGAGAATGAAAATAAGTGTGAATAAACAGTTCAGTGGTTAAGTGTCTAGAATCTGGTCTTTGTTACCTCTGAGCTTCAGCTGGGTCTTCTATAAAATGACGTATTCTCCATGAAGAAAAAAGGCATGTGCCTCATGATTACTGTTCCATAGTAGGTGCTCAATAAATAAAGGAATCATTTCTCCATTTCACTGAAAGGCTGCGAGAACTAAGTCAAATACTTAGGCACCTCTGTTAGCACCTGGCACACAGTGAGTACTACTTCTGGCTACGGTGGACATGATGAAGCTTCTCTTTTCTCACTGGGTCTCGACTCTGTTTCAGTTTTATTATACTTACTGGAGAAGATGCTTTATAGATGGATACACTTTCTAGCTAAAAAACTACAAATGACTGTTAACAAAAGCAGAAACATTCTGTTAAAATGCTTCATGTATCAGCTGATATCACTGAATAATAAACTTTCGTACAAATGAACTCTCCAGCCAGATTTTATCCCATTCAAAAATGTAAAGGCATGAAAATCTTTAATTACTAAAATGTTTAGCCTTTACACATGTGTGATGTGCATCTCAGTATTTTCGAGCTGGCTAGAGTCTGGTTTTCTGTGTGACTTGGAGCACCCTGGAACACGGACCCAGGGACAGCAGCTGCTCTTGCTGAGATCTCTTGGGCCCTTGTAGGGTTCAGAGTTACTTGCTTTACACCAAACTATTCCAAGTCTGTTTGCAGTGATTGCGTTCTCTTTTCTGACAATCACTTCTTTCTGCTGTCAATATGCCCAGCAGTGAGCATCACCTTCCCAGCTGCAGTTCTGTGCCAGGCACTTAGATTACATGGCTGCACTCAGTCCTCAGCACCCCCAGTGCCCTCTTACTCTGCTTCCATTTTACAGATGAAAACTTGAGGCTCAAGAGGTGAAATAACCTGCAAATAATGTAGCAGAGATGAAACAAGGACCATCTTATTTGTTATTCTACCAGTGCTGCCATACCATTTGCTAGAATTTTATGGAAAGTTAGAGCTTCAGGAATCAGGCCTGTGGGGCTTTCTGGGAGGAGAGACTGAGCTGGAATATGCTGGGGTCTGGAGAAAATTTGGGGTGCTTAGATATAGTGTTTCCTTTAGGCATCTTGGCTAACAGACTCCAAAACCCCACATGGCCCCACATTGGTGGCAACCAAATAAAGGAGGGCCTGTGTTGTGATTACTGGGACATCACGTAATGGATGGAGCCCGATCTAGACCATGTGGTTTTTGATTGGAATGCTTGTGATCAGTAAAGGAAACTCCCAGCATGATTTGCACTGCTGATTATGCCAATTTTGTCCACCGACACCTGCTCAGATAGCACAGATTCCTACTTCCTTTTCTGATTTAAAGGTTCCTTATTCTGCAGATGCATTCCTGGAAAGGCAGAGAACAATTCTCTCTGCTGAGTCAAAGCATACATTCTCTCTGGCATGCACAGTGTGATTTCAGGAATGCCAGTTTTCTTTACGGATTGAGCTTCAGCTCCACAGGCAACAGCTGACAGAACTTTGAATTGTCAGTGTCCGCCTTCTCTGGTACTGAGTGCTCAGCTGCCACCCTTTGGGTTACGTCTCTAAAGACCTGCAACCAGACAGAAGTCTCTTGTGGGGTGACTAATGGAAATGATCATTTATCTTTTCACTTTCAGCCCTGGAAGAGTTTCCTCCATCAAGAACTTAGGTGAGTTTTGCCTCCAAAAGGAGGCACCTGCCAGGTATTCCACAGCACGAGTGTTGGAATATGTATGTGAGAGCACACTGCTTCTTATCACTTGGATTTTTAAAAAGATTTTTTTATTTATGCATACAAGAGGTGGGGCACAGGCCAGAGATGCGGGGTGGGGGAGTGAAAGGATTCACCAGAGACAGAGTGGGGAGCAGAACATGTGAATTGATTGAAATATACTGCTGAGTGCTGAGGGGAACAGCGGGCAAGAGAGGAGAGGTGTGCTGCGCCATGTGGGTCCCCTCCCTGGCCAGGGATGGAACTCATGCTGCAGAAGCCACACAGTGTGGTGCTCAACCCCTTGTGCCACCAGGGAGAGCCTATTATCACTTGATTTTTAAGTAGTTGGCAAGATGAAGTGGAGGGATTAGAGCCAGATCCATAGACTTGTTAAAATACAACATGCAAGGACGAAGTGTTTGGACAACAAATAAGGTGGTGTAACAGTTTGGGAAAATCAGGGAAGGATTCTGAAAGGTAAGATGATCTAGGCAAATTGAGAAGGTATTTTGATTTCTAGCAATCTGAGGATGTAATGACTCTGCCATGGCTGACAAAGGAAATACCAGATGAAAAGGGAGGGATGTTAAACACACAATGGTAGGTAAGGTGACTTAGACTAGAGTCAAAGTGAGGGAAGGAGCAGAGGGCAAGGGGTTGGAAGAAATGGTAGGGCCCAGGTCAAAATGGGTCTTGTGCTTTATTCCACAGGTTATTGGGGTTTATAGAAGACTTTACATAGGAATTTACATTCTGTGTCAACTCACGGGTGAATGTAGAGAGATGAGCAGCTTTCCAGAGTGGCAGAAACACTCTGGTTGATGATCCTGTTCCCCTCATCTTAAAAAAGGGGGGGGGAGGGGAGGATTCCCCTGTGCTTAAATTCATCTTTCCTACTACATTTAGTATTGAGTGGTATGATCTAAATTGTCTATGCTTAGTTATTCCCTGGTATCTCCTCACTTTTTAGCCCTAAACATGCAGACGAAGATAAAAGAATGGAGAAAGAACCATGTGAATTGGAAGCTCAGAGAATAGAAAAGGATCCACAATCAAACCACATCTTCAAGGTATTTGTGTTCTAGGGTTCCAGTACAGTTCTGACATGTCATAGGACTAATTCACAGGGTGATCTTTGAGAAACTTGCCGCTTTCTTGAGACAAAGTATCAGAAGAGAATGTGGATGTTGAAAACATTTTATCAAACAAATGAGCATGAGAGTAATGCGCTCTAACCTCACATTTTCCAGTTATTAGCTGTGAAGACCTTTAAACTGCACAGGGCTGGGACTAGTGTGATTTCAGTAAGGCAACCAGGGTGCAAAACAGCTCCCACTGTCACCCACCTTGCACTTGCCCTACCTTGGAGTACAAGCTTACCCTACTTTAGTTCTAAGACCTTGCCCACAATGGTGACTTAATCTCAGAGTTTATTCATCTCATCAGTGAAAAGATCAGTAATCCCTACCTAACTGCCATCCTCACTTCGCCTTGATCTTGATGTTAAGATATGTTATATTGGCTTTGTAAGTCATAACCTACCATAAGAGTTAAGTGCATTTTGCCTTTTTTTTTTTTTAAAGATTTATTTACTTATACATACAAGAGCTGGAGTACAGGCCAGAGTCCAGGGCAGTGAGAGGATTCACCAGAGACAGAGTGGGGAGCAGAATAGGCAGACTGACTGAAACACACTGCTGAGGGGAGCAGCAGGTAGGGCAAGAGAGGTCTGCTACGCCATGGGGGTGCCCTCCCTGGCTGGGGGCAGGGATCGAACTCATGCTGCAGTGGCTGCGGTTTGCTTCATAGTGCATTGCTTAACCCACTGCACCACCAGGGAGGCCCACATTTTACTTTAATTCAACACTGCACATATGGGTGCAACCATATTGGCACCAGAGCTCAAAAATCACCTAGGTATTTGTTTGAAGTGTGCCAGTTGTCTGATACTTGGTTGAACCAGTGCCATCTGCAGGATATGAGGAAGTCATATAGCATGCTGGTGGTGTGGACCTGACCTAGTGCACAGACCCAGAGACTAGGCTGTACCAGATTAAATACTTATAGAATTCATGAAGTGGAATAAGTAAAAGATAATGTAAGTCACTAGTTTAGAAAGACAGGGACCAAAGCTAGAGAAACTAGCTAGTTAAGTGTCTGTCAATGCCAGGCAAGGCCACAAATGGGTGATGCCAGAAAGCAGGAATGAGTTAACCAGGAACATGTGAGAAAGACAGTAGAATATGGGTCCTATACATGGGCCTCATTGTTTGGAAAAGATCTTTAGAGCCCAAGAGAGTCTATGATGAGGGCCAGTGAATACCATGGTGATCCCATGTCAGAGAGGGTCCCAAGACGTTTCACCTGTTGGGTCACATGCCAAAATGGATCCCACGATTGCATGTAAGTAGGTCCCATGATCACATATTAGAGTGGATCCCATGTCAATATGGATCCTAAGGCAGGAGACAGATCCTGTTACGCTCGCATGTCAGAAAATGTCACATGTCTACGGCCATACCACCCTGAACGCACCCGATCTCGTCTGATCTCAGAAGCTAAGCAGGGTCGGGCCTGGTTAGTACTTGGATGGGAGAAAATGTCACATGACAGCCGTGTGTCAGGGTATATCACATGGCTATCACATGTAAGAGTTCATCCCATGATGATTGCATATAAGAGTGGGTTCTATGGCGATTACATGTAAAAGTGGATACCACACCATAATTGATCCCATGTTAAAGTGGATCACATGTCAAAGTAGATCGAATATCAACTTGGATCCCATGGCATTCCCATGTAATGCAGATCCCGTGGAGAAGTGGATCCCACACCAACATGGATCCATTGTAGTGTGGATCCATGCTATGGTGGATCCCATGTATAAAATGGATCCCATGCCATAGTGGATGCAACTTCCCAAGTGGATCCCATGACTGCCTATCATTATCCCGTGTGAAAATGGATTCCATGTCAGTGGATCCCATGATGTGGTGGGTCCCATGGCCTTTGTTTAGGTTGATCCCCAATAGTGGATCCCCTGTTTTGGTCCGGTGATGGTCCCATGTTATACTGGATCCCATGACTATTCATAATGGCTCCCGTGTCATAGTGGATCCCATATAGTCCTGATAAAGTGGATCCCATGCCAGAGTGGATCTCATGTCATAAAGGAGCCCATGGTTCCCTGTGGTTAACCTGTCAAAGTTGTTCGTGTCATAATGGGCCCATTTGACATGGGATCCACTCTGACAGGATTGTCATGGGATCCACTATGGCATGGGATCCATCTGCCATGGGATACAGTGAGATGGGATCCACTTTGATGTGGGCTCCACTTTGACATGGACTCCACCACACAGGATTGGCATGGACTCCATTATTACATGGGGTATTCATGGGATCCACTGGTATGGGATCAATTATGGCATGGAGTAGTCATGGGATCCATAGTGAATCCCAAGACAGTTCCATGTCAAAGTAGATCCCATGTCAAAGGACCCTATGCCACATCTGCAGGCGAAATTGAGATAAAAGATACCAAGTGCCTTCCCTGTCATCAGTGTCCCTTTATACCATGGCTGCCTCCTGGAGGCTGCCCCTCTGCAGGCATGAACTGGTCATTCAGAAGTGAACAAGACATTAGGTATCTTCATGAAACTCAGAGTCTAGTAAGACACTCAAAATAATTGCAACCTGTGAGGAATGAACAACCTGAGCAGAGAACAGGTACGTCAAAATCCCTTCCCTCCACATACCTTTAGATGGGTGCCTATGAAGGGATGCCTCGAGTGGTCCAGATGGCGAAAATACACACGAGGAGTATGCTGGATGGGAAGCAGGATGTCATCCAGACAAAGGCTTGTTCTGAGGACCTGAAGCTGATGAGGCACTCCCAAGGGCAATGTAAGTTCATTTCTTCCTGGTTCTCGTCACCATCACCAGATTATTTTAAAGCTGTGTAAGGCTGATATCTTATTTACAATTACTTATTGAATATTATTTTTAAGTTGCATAACAGGTACTCAGAAAATGCTTATTCTTTTCATATTTATATTTCCTGTTTCTTTTTGTAGGCCCGGTGGTTGACACACTGATGATACAGTATGGTGTCATTTAGGTTGTTTTTTACCTTCATGGTGTTAAGACTCTTGACTCTAAGTGGCAATCATCAAATACTGTTAAGCAAAATGCAAAACAAAATAAAACATAGACCCACCTAGCAGAAAGGCTGGAGTGACAGGGTCCAGGGACATAAACAATGGCCATAAGGGCTCAGTGTTACTTTTTCCACTCCTGGACTTGGCTCCATTTCAGATAAATTCTACTTTCGTAGAGGCAAGATGCTATCTAGTAGCTTACACCATATTCTCTTAGAAACCCCAGAGGAAACTTTAAAATTTCCTATTTTCAACAAATATAAGAAAAGGCCCAGGTCTGGGTTTGGACTGGCTCTAGATGAGCTGCAATGCCATTCCCGCAGCAGTCATGAATGGGGATCTGAGCTCTGTGAAACCCAGGGTGAATCAGCTCCTCCCCTTGAGTTGGGGGAAGAGTTACAACAACAGGTTAAAGGACTTCCCAAGGGAAATTAAAGGACTTTTTGAGAGGGTGGGGTGGTAGTAGACACTGAATACACAAAGCCAATATCCATTTCAACTCTAACTCTGGCAAACCACTCACATTGCATGTGTTATTAATGGGAAGAACCCATCACTATGATGCTTAGACTCAAAACCCTTTAAATCTGCCTCCAGCCTTATTAACCCTGTCCTATCGCACCTCCTTCCCTATTTATTCTCTGCTTTACTCCCAGTCATGTGCTCAAGTGCTCCTATAATTTTATGTGTGATCTCTCTCTAGAATGCCTATACCCATTATCTACCTACTATCACCCTCTTCATCTTTCAAGATCTATTTGTAAGTCACTACTTCAGAGGCTGCCCTTTTCTCAGTTCTTCCTCCTTTTCCAGAATCTCCAGGAACCATAATTTTGCCCGTGTCTTTGTTTCCATGACAGTTAAAGAGCAACCGAATTATCTTGTTCCATGTTATGCTTTAGAGTCAAGCATTTTGGGGACCCAGGGGCCCACTTATCTTGTAACCTTGGGAAAATTACTCATCTTGTAACCTTGGGAACATTACTCATTTTCACATTCAAATGGAGATACTATTAATTCCCAGAGCTGTTTAATAATGCATGTAAAGTGTCTGGATCATATGCTAACTGTTCTCATTTATTTCCTGAAATACTCGCTTTCTGAGAAAAAAAAATGATAGCATGCTTTGCATTAAAATTCATGGTGCATGTGTTTGTATCTCAGGGTACATGAAAAGCACCTTTAAATTAGACCATTTTGGTATTTTTCTCTGTACCCTGGTATAGTGTCTTGCATGTTGGAGATGCCCAGCAAAACTTTGTTAAAGGAAGGAATGAAAAAATAAACTTCAAAGTATGGTAAATTTGATGTAACTCTCCTGACTGAAGGAGGTAAAGAATTTAAAAAATAAAATTTGAGTTCTGCTGCCCACCTGTGACTGTGCAGGTGCCTTTTTCTCCTTTTCCTAATAAAACTATCCTTTTAAAATGTAAAAAAATTTAAATAAAAAAAACATAAAGGTCACAGAGAACTGTTACAGAAAGAAAGCATCCAGACCCTCCCTAGTGGTGCAAGGGGTTACAGCACTATGAGACTATCGCAGTCACTGCTGTATGAGTTCAAGCCCCCGCCAGGTAGTTGACCCACATGGCACAGCAGACCTCTCCTGTCTCGCCCACTGCTCCCTTCAGCAGTGTATTTCAGTAGATCTACCTGTTCTGCTCCCCACTCTATCTCTGGTTACTCCTCTAACCCCCCGCACCTCTGGCCTGTACTTCAGTTCTTGTATGCATAAATAAATCATAAAAACAAAACAAAACGCATCTACATAACCTGTAGTGACAAGAACCATAATCATGGAAAGGGAGGTCAGTGCCAAAGTGATCTTTTCCCTGAGGGTTTAAAAGGTTTGCAAACAACAGAATTGCTGACTTGCATAATGAAAAATGATCAATCATGGCTGCTGACTTCAAGAATGTAGAAGGATAAATTAGATTTTTCAGGTGTGTGTTGCAATAATTTAGGTACAGGATCCTAGTAGCTTGAATGAGGGTACCAAGGTAGAGTTGTTGGGATGTTTGGGTTAGGATAGAACCTGAAAGAAGAGCCTACAGGTGGCTGTGGATTAGAGATGGGATGTGAGAAAGAAAGCAATGATATCTACAAGTTTTTGGACTTGAAACTGAAAGAATGGGACTGCCACTTTTTATTGCAAGGAGATAGGCTTTAGGAAGAGTTAATTAGCAAAGAGAAATTGAGTCTGGTGTGGAATATAAAATATTTAGACAACCCAATGGAAATGTGTGAACTCTGAGAATCTAGAACTTGAGAGGATATCAATTTAGAAGTATTTTGTGCTTCTAAAATGAAGCTTGAAACTTCTGCTTTTGTCTTAGCCAAAAGGAAAGATTTAGAAAAGCAAACAATAAAATACTGTCCTGAACTAAGAAGTAAGCAACTTTGTGTTCAGCATCTTAGTTTTGTGCTGGAAACTTATGCCTCTGACATTCATTGGGACATCTGAGCCCTATATACTATTAAACCTTGCTGCTTTGTTCATTTATAAGGCACAATTCAGTTTGCTCAGATGTATTAATACTTACTTCTGGTTAATAGTTCATGTCTGGAAATGGTTCCGAGTCATCTATGCTCTAAACATTAAGCCAAGTGATAAAAGATGGGAAAGACAAGAGTATTGCTCTGGAAGAAATCAGTCCTTACCTGCATCTAACAGGCTAGCTACTTGTGTGAACAAGCCCTGACTATTAGCTACATGCTGTCTACTGGCTAATACTATTATTAATGAATCACAGATGCTGGCATGTGCTCAATTAACTTGTCTAAGAAATTTTAAAGAAAAAACGCACAAAACTGGGTAAGTGGGTAAGGTGATCCAGCTGTAGAGAGAGGTTGTATAATGGAGGAACCTCCTCATCTGAGGTCAGAGGTTAGCAGTAGAAGCAGAAAAGGAAGGAGGAGTGACTGGTTTACTAGTAACTAGTACCCTTCATAGAAATGTAAAGCGGTGTTACTATCATCCCAACCTCAAACAATCATAACTGAGGCTCTACAATATGAAGTGGTCTGCCAAAGGATCATACATAACAAAATTAAAATACAACTTTAGCATATTTAATGTGATTTCTCCTATTTTTGCCTCCATTGCCAGTGATGTTTTAATGCATTTATATAGCAACTGATGAGACACTGTTTACGGTGTTCTCTCTTTTCCCTATAGGTGGCTATGTGGAGGCCTTAGAAGTGACTAGTGAAACCCCAGGTCAAGGGGTCTTAAAGCGAAGTTCCATCTCCGAGGACATGTATGATGATGTGGAGTGCTCTGGAAGAGAAGGGTATGTACACTGCAGCCCTTAAGCATTGCGGTGAGACTTTAAACAAATATGACGAGACTTTAAGGGTTTAATACAACAGGTTAATGGTCTTTACGTCTTTTCTCCCCAGAGCAAAGTCAGACTTCTCTAATTCATTTGCCTCAGATAATGGTACGTATGGGTGGACATTTCTGAAACCGTCAGAATTGTTGAGTACTTCTATGACCGATTAGTTATAAAGCAGCTCTTACTTATAATTGTTTAATAATGCTAATTGTGTGGGCTGATGGTAAGCTAAGAGGAGTACTCCCAAGTATGTGCTAATAAGTGAATTTGGTATCACTGAAGGGGAAAGATGCTGATAATGAACTTCTTATGGCACAAAAGCAACTTCACTGTGAAATTGCTTCTTTCCCGGTCTCTTCACAGTGATTTGATTATAGAAATGCTTTTACTTAGGACCTTTTCACAGCTTCCCAATACAGTCAGAGTGCCTTTAACATAGTCTTCAAGCCTTGAGTGATTTGCCCCTATTTGCCTATTACACCATGTTCAACCTTCACCATTGACATCTGTCATGCCAACCTCTTTCTTCTCTGACTGGCCAAGCTTCCACCACATGTACTACCCTCTTCCTGGAATGTTCTTGCCTTTGTTGTGCCCCGTTGCCTGAGTGTCCTTTAATCTTTCTTCTGATCTCAGCCAATCATTATTCTCCGAGGGGATAGTCTCCTTGGTATACAGTCAGTACTGTCATGGCCCCCTTTGTCATGGTCACATTTTATATTTAAGTGATAATTAGTAGCTGTTCTCTAATAACTATCTTTCCTCCTAATCCAAACTGTGAAAATAAGTAAAACTATCATTTTTGCAGATGATTCAATAATATAGAGAGAACACTAAAAAAATCCACAGAAAAATTAGAAAAAACCGTTTAGTAGAATGTTCCAAAATCAATACACATTTTTTATCAGTAGCCTTCCTATATGCAGTCTGAAAAGGAAGATTTTAAGAAAACTATCCCATTTACAATTATACCCCCAAAATTTAAATACCTGGGAATAAATCTAACATAGGCATGGAAAGCTCTATACAAGGAAAATTACAAAACACTGCTATTGAAATCTCAATGGCATTCTTCAAAGTAATGAAACAAATACTGCAGAAATTCATATGGAATTACAAAACACCTCAATTAGCCAAAACTCTCCTGACTAAAAAGCAAAAGAACAGAGGTATTATACTCTCAGATGCCAAACTATACCAAAAAGCTATAATAATAAAAACAGCCTGGAACAAAACAAAGATCAATAAAATACACAGACCTAGAAATAAAACTACACATATATGGTCAACGAATGTATGACAAAGGAAAAAAGACTATACCCCCAAGTAAGGAAAGCCTCTTCAGTAAATGGTGCTGGAAAAACTGTACTGTCACATGCAAAAGAATGAAGCTAGACTACTATTTCACACCACATACAAAAATAAACTCAAAATGGATAAAAGATTTGAATTAAAGACTAAAACCATAAAATAGAAGAAAATCAAGGGAAAAAACTTCATGACATAAACCTCAGAAATATCTCTGAAGACTCATCTCCAGAAGCAAGATAAACAAAGGAGAAGATAAACAGCTGGAACTACAGCAAACTAAAAAGACAGCAAAAGATGCAGTAACCAAAATGAAGAGACACCCTACTGGGTGAAGAAAGTATCTGTACACCATTCAACTGATATAGGGCTAAGATCTACAAAAAGTTTACAAAACTCAACAAAACAACCCAGTGAAAAAAATTGAACACAAGAGATAAAAAGACACTTCTCCAAAGAAGATATGCAAAGAGCCAACAGGCATATGAAAAAACTTCAGCATCACTTAATATCAGGCAAATGCATATCAAACCTACAATGAGATACCACCTCACACCTATGAGAATGGTTCATATTAAAAAAAAAAAATTCTGGCAAGGATGTGCTCAAAAATAAATCCTCATACACTGCTGATGGGAATATTAACTAGTCCAGTCACTATGGAAAAGATGTGTGGATGTTCCTCAAAACACTAACAACTCATGTATGGTATGATTCAGTGACTCCTAGGAATCTATCCCAAGGACACAAAAACACTAATTCAAAGGAAACCTGCACTCCTATGTTTACTGTAGCACTATTTATAGTAGTCAAAATACGGAAACAACCCATATGTCCCCAAAATGATGAATGGATCAAAAGAAGATGTGTGTGTGTTTGTGTATACAATAGAACACCGCTCAGTGGTGAAAAATGATAAACTCATGCCATTTGCAGCAACATGGATGGAGCTGGAAGATATTATGCTAAGCAAAATAGAAGGAAAGTAAATATATGGTTTCACTTACATGTGAAATACAGAGAAACCAGAGAGTCAGGAAGACAAAACTGCATAAAGCAGGGGACGGGGAGAAAAAGGAGTCAAAATGGGAGGGAAGAGCACCAAGAACTGTGGTAATGGATCACAGGTGCTATGGTAGTAGGCGATCTATGGGGACTACACCTGAAATAAATCAAACACTGTACAAAAATTAACAATGTAAGAAATAATAAGAAGAAACCTATCTTCCTACAAGATGGTTACCTTTTATAACCCTAATGTTATCCCTGCATAATACCAGGAACATGCTAAGATACGACAAAATGTTTGTTGAACCAATCAATGAAAAAATGAAGAATAATATACATGCTATTCTGGTTTTTATTCTTATGGCAGAATTTTAGGAGGAGATACAAACTTAAGGATCATAAAACTCAGTAGCCTCATTTTAAAAAAGAAACTAAGGATAGAAAAATTAAATGACTCTCCTAGGCTCACTGTGAATCAAGTTTAAACTTAAAAACCATCCATTATGAGAGGAGACTTAAAGTATGTCTTTGTATATTAAGCTCATGTACTGGACAAGGCTAGTCATGCAATGAAGGCAAAGAGGATTCAAGTAGAGTCTGCCTCTTATTTCCCCAGCATTCCACACTTTGACTGATGTCTAATAGATTCCAAATATTATATATTAAATATTCCAAGGGGGTAAGCAGAAGGAAGGAACCTGTTCATTAAACAACTGACTAAATCAGATCAAACTCGAAATCAGGGTCGAGGCAAGTATTACTTTTCTTTTGTACGTAATTTCACAGATTTATATTTTATCATGCTTGTCAAAATGTGTGCATGTTTCAGTAAGCTCTAGTAAACAAATGAAAGATCAAAGTACCTAGTACTGGGTAGATAACAAATCATTTCTGTAAAGTATGAATCTGAACTATAATCATTACAATTAATTAAAAGATTTTTTTAATTTCAGAAGAAAATAGTGGAGAAATGTATGAAGATGTGTACAAAACAAAGAGCAACTACCCAAAGTGAGTTGTTGACTTCATAGATGACGGTGCTTCTGTTAGTCTAGGAAAACCAGAGTTTAAGAAACAACCCCTTTTACAGACACGGTCATCTACCGCCATCTTTAGGAAAGATTTGCAGAGTAGAGATAAGCAACTATAATACTACACTGTGATCAACAGAAGACTTGTAATTGTGTACAATCATAGGCGACAAATTTTAAATCACAATTGCTTTCTCTTTTAAGAAAATACCCATCTCCCTGAATAGAGGACTTGAATATTATGTTAGAAAATAAGTGAGAAAGCAAAAGTAAATACCAATATAACTTTGTTTTATTATTTTCCAGAAAGAAATTAATGATTGTGACTTGTATCTTTTCAAGTTAGCAAGACCAACTCTGGGATTTGAGTTTAATTACTTAGCATTATTAAGAATATTTATTGTGACCACTTCACAATATCTACAAATATGAAATCATTATGTTGTATAACTGAAATAAATGGAACGTCAGCTATTTTCAATTTAAAAAAAATTGACAAACCAGTAAGATATAAATCCTCATTTCTAATGTAAAAATATTGGGAATAGGAGTCTTTGTGACATAAGTGCTTCAGGTAAACATGGGTGAAAAGATGAAATTTTCAGAGCTAGAAATCATTACTAGGAAGAAATAATGCTTCTGCCAAGCACATTTGTTAGCTGTAAGTTTCTTTAGACTCTTAACATTTTCTGGCAATTTCTCCTAAAAGAACAACTTTGAAATAAAATGTTAGAGTCTAGCATTGCCAAATCATATATTGTGTAAGTCATATATTGGGTACTATATGTATGAAACAATGCCTTAAAGTGACCTGAGATTGTATGAGTTTTCATTCTATGGAAATAAATGGTGTCATTCTGTGGACATCACTGTGTTGTCAGTTCTAGGACATTATGAGTTAGATCTTTTAGAATGCAGCCGTCATTTTAATTGTACAAATCAAAAAGGACTTCAGCTTGTCGCTTTTCCCATTGTTTTGCCTTTCACATGAGTGGTCTTCATAACACTGCCTACCTGACATTCATTTTACATCCTTAAGATATTCTAAGAAAATGTAATTGTGAAATGGGGGGAAAAAAAAGTATTTCCTCAAATGGACATTATCCAAGTTTACTTATTAGAGGAACATTGTGGAAAGGAAAGGGGTAATGGTCAAGAGAAGTTTGGTCAAAAAAGGCCTGAAAATTGAAGGGAAAAGGGGCATGTATGCCGTATGTGATGCTGTGGGTGTGTCATTCCCTACTCCAGAAATCCCTTGATGTGTGCTGCTTTAGGTCAGCACCAAATAACAGTTTTGAAAGCCGGTAAGATTTCCTTGCTCTTCCTGGAATGGAGTGTGTTTCAGGAATGACATGGAAACCTCTTGTTTTTTTTTCCAACAAAAACCTTCCATTTCAAATTTTCTCTCAAGTATTGTTACTTTTCCCCCTACCTCCTCTTAGCTTAGACGGAAAAGAAGCACTTCAAAGACTGCAAAGATTCTTCAAAAAAGAAAAGGATAGATTTAAAATGAAGAAAACCAAGTCAAAAGAAAATGTAAGGTAAAAATGTCCCTTTTCATTTCTCTTCCTAGGAGAGAATTAGCAGGTCAGCGTGGTGATTACAAAGGTTGCTGTTCTCCATACTAGCCTCAGAAAGGGGAATCAGAAACTAAAGCCAAAGGCCCTGGTTATCAGTTGTCTCCTACTTCCCAATTTTTTAAAGACTTACTTATTTTTGCATAGAAGAATTGTGGTGTAGGCCAGAGGTACCAGGGTGGGGGTTGTATGAGAGGATTCACCAGAGACAGAGTGGGGAAAAGAACAGGTAGAATGACTGAAATACACTGCTGAGGGGAGCAGCAGGCAAGGCAGAAGAGGTCTGCCGCGCCGTGTGGGTCAGTCACAGTGGCTGCAGATAGCATCATAGAGCTGAGACCCCTTGCACCACCAGGGAGGCCCTTTCTTGCCAACTTTTTAAGTGAACCACAATCACAAATACTAATGAAGAAGCAATGATGCCTACTATGTAGAAGCATCTGTCTCAAAACCTAGGCGATATTACTTTGGATATAGCAGCTAATCTTTCTGAACATGACTTTTATTCTTTAACCCTTTTGTGTCTTTTGTCTGTCAGGAGTGCATTTTCCATTTCGCTGCCTGATTTACGTAAGTGACATTTGCTTATTGCTGGCGCAGAACTACTCAACATTGGCATATTCAGAAGCAGGGAGAAACAAGTAGTAATCTCTTTTCAGCACTGCACACTTAATGAAAAATTGATGCATCAAAATCAAATAGGATATTTTAATAGTATTACTTGGGGGGAGGTAAGTAACTTTTTTAAAGTGCCTACTTAAATATACCAGGTCTCTTTAACATCCCAGAGAAATAGCTGTTATTCTTTTTTAGGAAGGCACTAGGACTCACATTCAAACTCTAGCAATCTGGGATTTGTAGTCAAATGTCTCAGGTTATAAAGCTTGTGCATTTTACATTATACCATATAATCACCTGAAGTATTTGACATCAGATCAAATGATTAAGACATAAGTTGACAGGATCACACCCTAGTACCTGTACTAGCTGAATTAAGGATGGGCATGGAGATATTGTTTGCTCACTATAAAAACAACAGCACACAAAGCAGTGCAGTGCTCAACACACAGACTGCTCTCAGTGCCTGCTCAGTAGGTTGAATCTGATAAAAGCTTTGTTGTTTGTTGGGGCTTATTTATGGGCTCAAGCCATGATGGATACATGGCTTTCACTCTTACTTGGCAATTCCATTGTATATTATATTCCATACATGAGTTTGTTGAATATGAATATTACAAAAAACCTAGTAAAAGCATGGGTCTCCCCAAACCTGGAGGAAAGACTAGGAGGAGGATGTGAACTTGGTGTAAAATTATTCCTTTCAACAACTCATTTTCTGGACAATTGCACGAAATCAAGTTGATATAAATGTGTATGTATATGCATTTGAGATATTAGATCATGTGTTATTTGATCCTTCCAGCCTATCCATATACTAAGATCAGATTTTGGTAAGACAGGCTTGGGGATCCACCTGGATAATTAGGTAATTGGTATAATTTGAAGAGTCAAGGGTTATATAAACCTTACCTAATAATGATCCATTTCGATCCTATCTTGATCCTAGAACTTAGGTCTCAGGAAGTTATTATCTACGATGATGTGGATATACATGAAAAAATATCAAAGTAAGTCAATTACCTTCTTGGTAATCCCTACTAATACCTAACACATTTCCTGATGCTTGTTAAATATGGTCAAAAGAGAGGGCCATCTCTTCAGGTCCTAGGAGACTGGGTGAAAAAGTCAATCTGTGATACCCTCCCCACTCAGAAGGAAGAAGCAATGAATGACATAGATGCTCTAACAGTGATAGGTGAATCAGTAGTCACTGAAGCTTTGAAATCTGTTTTTTAACTTTCAATACAGACAGTTGAAAGTCCTTTCAGTACAACAAAATCTTATTTAATAACCTCTTATGTACGAGACAGTATGAGAGGTAGCAAGCATTAACTGACAGAACCTCTATTTGCAAGGTTAAATAATTATATTCTATCAAAAGACACATCATTCTTTATACCTCTACCTCTCTCCAGCTATCTGTTATCAGCTGATCCTTTCCCTCTCAACTAAATGGATGAAAATAGAGATCTCCTCCACTTATCTTCACTCATCGTTGCAAGCTCATTGCAACTGGGCCTCTGTTCTAGTTATACCAGTGACTTTATTTTCAGTAAGGTCATTAACATCTTTGTTAAATCTACAAGAGAACTTCAAGTCATTATCTTATGCAGTTTATATTTTTAGCAGCTGACCATGCCACCCTTTGAAGAAAAAAATGTAAACTTTTCTTTATTTCCACATGATGAGTTCTTATTATTCACCTTCTACTGTTGCTCCTAAGTGTGTATGTGCACACATGTGCACACTCATGTTTTCTAATTCTATCTTCTCTTTAAAAATTGCATTACATACATTTCCACATGGAAAAATGTCCTAACATACTTCCTGTTTCCCCCAACTTCCTGTTTCCCCCATTGTTCTGCAATGCTGTCGATCATATCTCATGTCAAGAATATGTGTTAAAATCTAGTTGCAGTCACATAGGTGAATGATGATCAAAATGTGTTATAGGATAGTGAAAAAAGGGAGAAGAAAAGATATTTCAGAGGAGAACTTAAGTAGATTTCTTAAATCATGAAATCTTCTGGGAAAAGCTATATATATTCTCTTCTTTATTTGCCAGTTTTAATATAGGCACTGAAGACATACTAGATACACTAGGAACAGTTTATGAATAAATGACACCAAATCGTTTGGCCCTATTAAAGCCTGACCAATTTTTCTTTTTGATGTGATAGAATAAATCTTCCATAATTTGGCCTCAGAGGAGCCAACTACTAAAGACATCTGTAGCAAATGGAACATTAATGGAAAGTAGCAGAATTTGGACTAAGAGAAGGAAGATGATATTGGAGTTCTTGTAAGCGTGGCTAGTTGGCATTCCAGGTTTTGGTAGTTACTAGATTGAGCTAAACAGCACTGGATTAAATTGCTGCTATTAATAGAAAATCAAAACTTCTGCTTTTCTTTCCATTTCCTTTTGTTCATTAGAATACAGAGTCAGCAAGGTAAGGAAGGGGAGGGGGTGTCTTGAAAAGGATTCTGAACAGCTTCTATAATATGGCACCAGTGCGACCTATAGCACATACCATCTTAACGTCTGTGGACTTTAAGTTTCCTAACCTGTGAGATGGCAGCCAGACTCATCAACCGGCCAAATTCATGAAGTTTTCTAACTAGATCTTTAGAAAAGATCTGGTTTTAAACTTGGAAGGCCACAGATCAAGTCAGTAAACTATGGCATGAGGACCAAGTACAACCTTGCTATTTGTTTTTGCTGCAAAAGCAGATTTGAGTAGCTGCCAAAGTCTATACTCTCTGGCTTTACAAACAGCTTCAAAAAAAAAAAAAAAACACAATTTTTAAATACTTCTGTGAATCATAATTGCCCAAAAAGTATTGATGGTCTCACCACTTTAGCTTAATCTTAATCTTGCGCAAAACATTTTTCTCCTTCAGAGATGAAGATAAATTGAAAACATGGAAGCCCAAGTTTTTGACACCAAAGGAAAAAAAGGAGAAAAAAGGTGCTGTAGAATCAGAAAGGTAGGTCCGCAGGTGCACTTACATTTCACCTTATCTGCCTTAATTTATACCTTTTACTAGCTGTGTGACTGCAGGCAAGTCATTAAATTTGACTTTCAGGTTTCTTATCTACAAAAGGAGAATAACACCTACATCATAGTGCAGTTGAGTGGATTAAAAGAGACAAAGAATATGAAAATGTAAAGTGCTATATAATTTACCTTCATCATCATATTCTCCCTGCTTTTGGTAGATAGGGGCAAGGAAATATTTCCAGTCAGTCCTTATCAAATGATGAAAAACTTAGTCTTCTTTTAGACTGTGAGAACTTCAAGACAGAACTTAAATAAAACACCAATTATAGCTATCTACCTTCATTCATGTAAGTTCTCAATTGGCTGCTGGAGGAGGTAATGGATGTCACTATCTCTTCTTAGTGCTCTGTGTACCAATCTCACCCTCAGTCACCAGGACATGGGGCAGGATCTGAGTTACCTAACAAATGTCTTAGAGAAATCCTTGTCTAAACTGTCATTGAGCTGGAAATACTGTGTGGTCTTGTCTGCTCTGGGGAACTGTCTAGAAAAGTTTATGGGGAGCTCACAAAAGTCAGGCGTCAGTCTAAACCAAATCTTAACACAGAGAATGGCACTGGAAGGCCTTCCCCTTAAGTTTTTAAACTTGATTAATTTTTCTCAAGTCAGACAGATTTTTTCAGACTAGACTAGAAAAACATCTTTACCCATAGTATAACAAAGTAGAATCCTAAGAAAGGAAATATCACTGAAATTTTTTACCTCCTTCCCTCCAAAAAATGTTTACTATTGATGTTTACACATAAGTATTCTTTTTTTATTAATTATATTTGACATAATTTGTGTTCCCCAGGGAGTACCCACCACCATTCCACCCGTGCACCATCACCTTTAGGGCCAGATGGTAAAGTGCCCTCTGTGCTAATGCTAAGAAATTTGACTTGTAGGCGAGAGAGAGAGATCAAAAGGTTTTAAGCAAGAGAATTAATCATTTTACTTATGATAAATTAAATTATCGAAATATGACTCTGGAAGTAGATATACAGATGGATTCATGTAAGGAGAGGCAAGAGAAAGATGGCATTTCAGGCCAGAAGTGCTCACAGCCTGAAATACAGCAGTGGCTAGAATATGAGCAGGAAAATAGGTGTAGGATACACTGAATAAAACTGACAGGACATGCCTGGCTTTATTTCTATTGCTGTATTAATGTGATGTGGCAACAACCCACATGAAAAGCAGGAAGGAGGATGATTAAGAGTATAATCAGCTTCTACTGTTAGGTTATTTACTTCTTATACTGAAATTTTTGCACACATTCTGTGACATTTTCTTTATTGTATACTTCTCCAAAATTATTCAGTAAATAACATGGCTTTTTGACTGAGGCACACAGACTTGTGACTCCCCAGTTAGATTTGAAAACCCTAAGGTGTAAGCTACTTCCTCACTTTCAACTGGTTTCCATTAAATAATCCAAGGATGAGTAGAATATTTCTAAATTTACTTTCTAATAAGTTAATCATGCTTCTAAGTCAGATGTAGAAAAGTTTAACTTAAACCGTTTAACAAATGTGATTTGATTTCAAGTTGTAGGGGAAAACAATTCATATTGTTTCGCCCAAAATGCTCCAGTTGAAATGTGTGTACAGCTGCAATTTTATATGGTTTATATGAATTTGTAATCATGATTTTATTTTAAAAAGTACACACACACAAAATTTATCCTGAAAAAAGAATGACTATAGACTTGGAAACTTAGATTTGTATTACATAATATGTACATTTAACCCTACCTTGCATATTTCTTGCCAGTTTATCTCCCACAAATTTCTTCAGAATCAAGAAGCAAAACTTAAAAAAGAACAGACTAGAAAAAGAAGAAAAACTTTTTAGAGAAAAATTTGAGGTATGTCCTCTGAAGGTAAAAGTTATTATTAAAGATGCAAGACCACTATTCTTTCTGACTGAAAAAATGTTAAGTTGTTCTTTAACACTCTTTTCAAATGTTACCCATTCTTTCCTAATTCCTCCAAAACTACTCTCTCATTATGCATATTTATATATGTGTGTGCGTATATCTCCACCTGTAATAATACTAGTAAACTGTAACATGTATTTGTGTGAACTCTTGAGTTCCTTGGAAAGGGATTGTCTCATTCAAGTCTGTAACTACACACATTAGTGTTCAGTGAATGAATGACTAAATTAACAAACACATGAACACCTGAATGAAACACAATCTGAAATCCCTTAACTTCTTTTATTGTCATGAAGAGTTCATGGAGCATTTCTCCTTAATTGCATCTTCCCATAATTCCAAAGTTCAAACAAACTTCCTTTCTGATTTCATATACTGTCAAAGAGAGAATTTAAGAAATATGTATTGAACATCTCCCACTTGCCAGACACTGTACTGAAAGAGATAAAGCACGCATCCTGCCCTTACTTTTTAGACAAGTCACTACTTTGCCTAAAATCTTTCGAAAGCTCCCACTGCCAAATGGATAAAGACTAGGCTTTTTAACATGATATATAAAGACCTTCACTTTCATCCATTCTTCACCTTGCACTTGATGGTTGGGAAACAACCTATCCACAGTGTATCCTTTTGTCCTTGTCCTGTTTCCTCCTCCTACACATTTACTTGGTCTTCTCCAACTGTCTGGAATACCCTTGCTACCGTCTCTGTCTAGCTCCCATTTACCAACACCAAGTTGAGGCATCTCCAGGCAGACTTTCTAAAGAAATTATTCTTCCTCTATATACCTGAACACACAATATTAACATTGTAATTTACATGTTAATGAGTTCCTAAAAGGATAAAAGGTATTAATCATTTCATGTGCAGAGCAGAACATGCCTAACAAGCCCCTTGTAAACATCCAATTATTGTTTTTGGACTGAACTGAAATAGGAACATACAAAAAGTTCTCATAAGAACTAACTCCTGTTTAGACCAAAGATGATTAGGGTTACCATATTTAGAGATTGTGGTATGAAACTTTATTGTAAACTGATGTTATTTGGTAAACTAAAAAGTAACAGTGCCACAACTGTTGGGAAGATCCTACCTTCCATCGACTGCTTTTCTCCTCTACTATTTTTGTGACTGTGTCTTATCAGTATGAGTATGTAGGTATGATTCCATTTTTCCTTATTAGTGTGTCTGATTTCCTTGACATAGCATTAGGAAAACAATCCAAAACACTGCTATTTCAATTACTATGCTCAAATCATAAAATAATTGACATTGAGGATACAAACATGTATAAAACTGGCTTCCATTTTCATTGATAAAACAATGTATTTATAAAGAGTATATGTCTCTGGTGCATTCTCTCACCACTACTCCACACCTTTGGCCTACACCTCAGTTCTTGTATAATTTTTTTTTAAAAGGTACAGGATATCTTTAGGATTATCATATAGCTTCACACAACTTCAGTAAGAATGACAGTATACAAAATGCCTTGAATTTTTTTTTTAAGATTTATTTATTTATGCATACAAGCACTGGGGTACAGGCCAGAGGTGTGGCTGGGGTGAGAGGATTCGGCACAGCAGGAGAGGTCTGTGGTGCCATGTGGGTCCCCTTCCTGGCCGGCAGCAGAGATCGAACTCGTGTTGCAGTGGCTGCGGTTTGCCTCATAGCGTGTTGCTTAACCCACCGTGCCACCAGGGAGGCCCAAAATGCCTTGAATTTGAAGCTAACATGGATCTTATCCTGATATCAATGAAGTGTTTTCAGAACTTTATAAAAAGGAAGGTGACCTAATAACCAGATCTGCATTTTAAGAATTCACTGTGTGTTCACAGTGGACAGTGTCCAGGAAAGGGAAAGATGATTTATTAGGAAGCTGTTGCTTTGTTAAAGAAAAATCTATCTGGTGAATCAATTTCATTAGGGTGATCTCATAATCTGGCATCCAAATTCTGGACACTTCTGAGAGTGGATGGAAGTATAGTTGACCATAAGTATTTGTAAACAGAGACATTACCTATAAATAAAAACTGTCCTGAGCAACAGGAAATGTTTGGAAACCCTAATTTGAGAATGTAGACATCTAAAATTTAAGCTACATATTCTAGAACTACTTATTCCTGACCCATGGATTTCAGTTCATTAGAAGGTGGTGTGTATGTAGATGTTAAAGCCAGTTGTCTGTCACACAGAAAAAAAAAAAATACCCTGAAATGAGAAGTTGAGATGTCTCATCAGTTTGTTTTTTTTAATATGTGTGCTATAGATACATACAAGAATACACAGGTCCACCTAGAAAGGAACAGTGGAAACAAAGTAGATAAGGCCATTATAAATTCTAAAGCACTACTCAATAAAGAGATTGTTCTCATTCCAACTTCTCCTTTCCTGGGTTTGGTAAAACTTAATTACTGGAACAGTCAACATGCCATCCATAGAAGTTAATTTATACCCATGTTTCCCAGCATTCTCATCCAACAGAATTCATCTAGTACAATTACGCAATGAGCATGAAAACACTGTGAAGACTACTAACATTTTACTATTTCCTTAAATAGCATTCCTTTCCCTTAATAGAACACTATTTTGTATTTCCTCAGATGTTATATCCTCCATTGATTTTTTTTTATCATGAAAAAAAAAATTACACAGGTATATTCTGATTAGTAATTTCTCATTTCAGTATGAGAAAGAGATTACTGTTATCAATACAGCAGTGGCATGTTCCAGTAATTCAAGAAATGGAATATTTGATTTGCCAATAACCCCTGGAGAAGAACTAGACGTTATTGATGTCACTGAAGAAAATCTAGTGATATGTCGCAATTCAAAAGGCAAATGTAAGTTCCTGACTTATTATTCATTCATTAAAATTAATCTCAAAGCACTATCTCTATAATTTTCAGATTAGTAATAGTGATTTTTTTTTTACCAACAGATGGATATGTACTAATTGAACATCTAGACTTCAAGTAAGTACTCTGATCTTGTATTTCAGAACATGAATTCTAAATACTTTCATGTCATGGAAAAAATTAGACATCCATTGAAGGCCCTTCTCTGCCATTTATTATCACCTGAGTACACTATCAAATTTCTCTATATATTATTTTAGAGAAGTTTCTTAAAATTGTATTTTTTGGTTTACAACATTGATATGATTTAAGAGGTGTAGTTTCACACCTCTGTCAAGATGTTATCACACAACACCCACCACCAAAGCTCCAGTAATCTTCCACCATAGTCCATTGGGCCCCTCTCACAGCCTCGATTTCTAGGGGTTGTTTGGATTAGTTTTGCCAATTCCTTTCTTTAGTTTCTTTATATTCCACAGTGAATGGAGCCATCCAGTATGTATTCCTCCTTTTATCTGACTTATTAGCATAATCCCCAAGGGAAGTTTCAACCTTGTGCCAAGATATGGGACCCTGGGTTTAGTGTCCCCCTGGTTAACTGCTAGATGATACTCTTGAGCAAATGGACTCTCCTGTTGCCAACATTGTAAAGGAATGTAAAAACATCCCCCAAAACAAAGCGAAGGAAAAAATGAATAGCTGGTATTAACTAAAAGGCTTCTGTACAGCAAAAGACACACTAACCAAAACAGACAACCTACTGATTGGGAGAAAATTTTCTGCACACAATACAACCAGCAAGAGACTGACCACAAAGATCTAACCAAACTCAACAAAAACAAAGTAAACAATCCAGTCAAAAAGTCAGAAGAACTAAAAAGACACGTCTTCTCAGAGGAAATGCAAATGGACAACAGGTATATGAAAACTGTTCAAGGTCACCTGTAATCAGTGAACTGCATATTGGAATAACAATGAGATACCACCTTGTACCAATGAGAATGGCACATACTAAAAAAATAGGAAACAACAAATGTTACCAAAGATGTGGAAAAAAAGGAACTCCCCTACACTGCTAATGGTAATGCAAACTTGTCAGAAGATTCCTGAAATTACTAAAAGTGGAGATACCATATGGCCCAGCATTTTGACTCCTAGGAGTCTACACAAAGGACACAAAACATTAATTCAATAGGATACCTGCACCCTTATGTCCACTGCAGCATTATTTACAATAGGTAAGATATGCAGACGACCTAAATGTCCAAAAATAGATAACTGGATCAAGAAGATGTGGGAGAGATACACAATGGAATATTACTCAGCAACAGAAAAAGATAAATTCAGGCCATTCACAGCAACATGGATGGAGCTGGAAGAGATTACACTCAGGGAATTAAGACAGGAAGAAAAAGAAAAATATCAGATGGTTTCCACTTATAGGAGGGATGTAGAGGAATCAAATAAGAGATCAGGAAAAAAATAATTATAATAAATCAAACCCAAAATTAACAGGCAACTGTAAATCAAAGATAATTTGCAGGGGAGAGGGAAGGAGAAGGATCCAAATAAGGGAGGAAAGAACACAAGGAACTATGTTGAGGGTGAATTGGTGTTGGAAATTTTATGAGGATGACACCTGAGAGGAGAAAGCATACATTCCTCAAAAAGAATGATGTAAAGTATATATACACACACACACATAATTTTTTTTTAAAAAGGAGCATAAAAATATCAAACTGGAGTAAGAAATCTCAGACTAGACATGACTCTACTCAGGCCTACAGATTTCAAAATGTCTCTTTTTCCCTTCTCTCAGGCATCAAGGTTGGTCCCCATAGGAAGATGCCAAGACCGTACGGGCTGCACTGGTGTGACCAACGTGAGCAGGGCTGTGTAAACTTTTGTTAGAAGTGGAAAAGAAAAATCCTCCACATTTAGATGTTAGTTTTACTCCTAAATGGTGATCTTTCAATGTCTATTTTAGTATCTTTCACTGCTGGCCCAAGAGCATGTGAAACTGTGCCAGCATCTGAGCACTTGTTTAACGAGCCATATCTGAAGTTAGAAACCATGCCTGTGGCACCTAGTCAGTTGCGCAGATGGTTGGCTTGTGTCTAATATTAGTACAACAGTGTTTGTAATTTCTCAATGTTGAGCCCTTAAATTGGGTGTAATTATGAAAAGTAAATAGTGTAACAAGGTGTTTTAAAATACTCAAATTACATGGTATATCTTAAAATAATTACAACTTAGTCTTTATCATTTCAAGAAATGGTTAAATTAGATGCTATAACAATTAAAACATTCTACTGTCCAAAAAAATTGTTATTGCAAAGCTGAGTTGTAAATAATATTCTTTTTAAATGATGTACGCTGCCCATTCAAAAAGATAAAATAAGCAGCTTCAAATAAATATGTTTTTCTTCAGTACTGAAAAGTTTTGCTTCTTTCTTTTTTCCCATGTTCCAAATGGCAGTTGGAATAAAGGCCAAACTTAGTGAGAAGACTCAAAAGTACTTATAAAAAGGAGAAAAGATAAAGAGGATTTTTAAGATACGAAACATTTCACAAAGTGACATATAGTATATTTGTTAGACTAGACAAACAGCTACAAAATCAAAGCTATGTTTAATGACTGAAAAATTTTAGGGCAAATGGAGAGTAGCATGGGAAGAGCTGCAATGAGCTAAGTTGTGGAAAGCAGGCAGTCAGTTATTAGGCAGAAAGGCAATGCAGATGTTTACAGAGAAAATAAGCCACAACAATGTGGGTGATATATTAGAGAATCAAATTTAAGATAGCAATTGAAATAAAGGTGTCATGAGGGTCAGGAAACAAATGTCCTTGTGACTGATTAAAGGTAGAGATGAAAGAGTATTAAGGGATGATTCACTTCTTTTTTAGGAGGTGAGATTAAGACTGGAAGTGTGATTCTTCCTGGACGCCCCTGAATTAAATTACCACTCAGTGAGAGGCAGAGCAATCAAGTGAATGTAGCCCTCTCCCATACTCCAAAGTAAAAACTATACAATGGCCAAGACAGGAACATGTTTGGCCTGAGGACATGAAGGTAACTGAGAACTGTATGACTATGGTGAAAGATCTTTCATGTAACAATTCTGATAGAGAAGCATAAACTATTTATCTCTTACCACTTCACCAAAACATGAAATAGTTTAAATCCTAGATTGGTAGGGGAAATACATTTGAATTGAGATAGATTTTTCCTGTGCACTTACCATGTCCCTGCAGGCCTCCTGTTCTGGTTTAGTAACAACTGAGTCTCAATTTCCACATCAGTAACTTAGGGCCAATAACACTCACCTTGTCTACTCCATGGCTTTACTCGGGCTGAAATGCAATGTGCATAATAGTGTCTGAACACCCTTACTACAGTGCTTTTTAATACCTGGCCTTGCAAAATATTTTTTAAAAATGCAAAGTGTTCAAATTCTAATACTTAAAGGAATGGCTAGGTTGTAGTAATTGGCTTTACATAAATATATTTAATAAGATTTTGAAAATGAACATTTTTCTATTTTTAAAGTATAAACCCTTTAATACAAACTAATACATAATTACTATTTATAAATATGGTCTAGTCTGTAGAAGTAACTGCTTCGATCAATTCTATGTATACTCAATGTGGCTACATTTCTCTTTCACTGGTATCAGTCATGTTTCTTCCGTTCTTTTAAGTCACAGCAGCATTCAAGATAAATTATTCATCAAAATAAAATACTCATCTGCAAGGTTGTTTATTGTACACATCAATTAAGTCTTACATCCCCTCACCCCAAGCAGATGTCATATCCTCAAGAAACCCTAAGCTAGCATAAAGTTTCCATGGAAAGACTGAACTTCCACTTTACTTGTAATTTTGCACAAAAAGACATCAGTAAACATAAAAAACATTCTATCAAATAAAAGACAGCATACAAAGGTACTTGACCCTAACAGAAGTACCAGTCAACTCAAGTACACTTACAGGCCTGGACTCCCGCAACCTGTTACAATGCATCAAGAAAACCTTCCCTACCTCCTAGCAGCACTTCTGTGAAACACTTGGTCTTCCAAGACTTGTCTTCCAAGACAGTATTCTCTTGATCAGGCCCTCTCCTGCACATCTTCAGAACTTATCACAGATTCTAAAGGGGAAGAACAGGGAGAGAAAAAATAGAAACATAACATATATATAAAATGATAAATGGTTGTTTCTGGCGACAGGTTTTTTTTTCCAGCTTCTTCAAACTTCCTGTATTTTTAAAAATTCCTATATTAAGTATTGATTACCCACATAATTTTTTTTAAAAAAAAGGAAAAACATTCACTAATAACAAACCCATCTTTTAAGCATTAGATAAATTAAAATCTTTATTCAGTGTCTTGACTTCGATGTTTTTAATGAGGGCTAGCATACAGTATTTTTCAAAAAGCTGCATGAAAGGTGAGCATTATAAATTCATAAGATCAAATCTATACTGCTGATTCTGTATTCTCAGACTTTAATATAAAATTCTATTTTAGCCTGAGGTCTTCTCACCTTTCCTTTCTACTCTATGACTAGTAAGCAGATTTTGACCTCTGTGATCTTCAGACCCCTTTGTTATTCCTGCAAATGTAATAATGTGAAGGCAAAGGACATTTTACAGATAAAATTAAGGTTGCTAACCAGTTGACCTTAAATATGGAGGTTATCCAGATGAGCCCAGTGTACTCACACGGGACCTTAAAATCAGAAGAGGCAGCTAGTCGGAGAGCTATAGTGAGGTGGAGGCAAGAACCCCTCAGCTGGCTTTGAAAAGGAGAGGAGTGGTGGGCCAGAGAATCTGGTGGTCCCTATAACCTGCAAATGACCCTTAGCCAACGGTCAAAAAAAAAACAACTTCAATCGCACTACAGCATGGAACTAAATCCTACCAACAACCTGGTGAGCATAGAACAGGTTCTCCCCCAGACCAATCTCCCCAAAGTTTTGGTTTTTAGCCTTGTGTGATTTGAAGCAGCAACACCAGTGAGCCCACCACCGATCTCCTGACTTACAGAACTGTAAGACAATCAAGTTGTGCTGTCTCATTCACTGAGTTGGGGTCATTTGTTATGGCAGCAATAGAAAACTAATACAGTCACTAGAAGGAGAAACTACAAGTGTACAACAAAGGTAGAGATGGTTTGAAATCTCCAGAAAATTACAGGCAATCTTTTTCTGTAATAGCTTTCTCTGTAACTACTGACAGGCAGAATATTAGCTGAATGACAAAATGGAAACAAACCACCATTCGAATTAACCAAAGTCTTTAATTTGATTTGTGATAAAAGCTTATAAACAAATCAGAGAGGCTGCTTTTCTCTTGTGATTGTTAGCTATGCATTTTGTATGGTGGAAATATAAATGAAGGAGACGCTATAACTATGAAATACTGTAATTCAAGAAGTCCTTTTTACCACACCATTACTGTTAAGAACTTGCCAGTGATTTCTAACACACACACAAAAAAAAAACCATGATAAATATAACTGAAATTTGAATTTATGGTTGAAACAGCACCAGGAGTGTGGTCTTTTATTCCTTCTTGTTTAAATGAACACAGGAAGTGATCCCAATTTCAACATTTTGAATACAATTTTTAAATAGATACATAATCAAGTGCTTAATTATATAGCTATTTAATGTATCCATCCATGGGAATTTTTTTCTTTTGCAAAGACAGGTTAAGAAAAAATGTAGGTAGAATGTTCTTGAAAAAATTTGAATACTATCCAGTCTTATATCATGGACATAACCTAATGGTTGTCAACTTTCAGTTTGTTTTACTCAAAATTCATTGTATAAATATGTAACCATATATAACATATAACATGAGCATCCTTCCTAAAACAAATCAAGATTACTATGCTTAGAGTTCACAGTTCTGTACGAATTTTACAATAAACACTCAAAACATACAACCACAGATACTTGTGAACAGTCTTAAGAAAGCACTGTATTTTGGTACATTAAGGCAGTTTCAGCCAACATTTTAAGAAGTTCTAGATAATTTTTACAACAAGATATTTTGGTATTTAAATATTCATTGTTTACAGGCAACTTTAAGTCACTTAATATAATTTGTGTAACTGTGGTTTAAAACATTTTTACCACTATATTCTTAGCACATAGGACTTACCTAAAATCAAAATACTCATCAGTATCAAAGATATCTTGAAAAAAAAAAAAAAAAAGGGGGAGGCCTAGAAGGGGAAACTCATGTTAAATGAGGATGGTAAATCCTGTATTTAAACAAGGGCCTTGAGACAGTTTCTCACACACATCTGTGAGGTAGGTTAATATCCACATTTTGTACATGAGGAAACTAAGTGGAGTTATGTGACTTGCTATTGTCATAGCAGCCAAAATGAGAATCGGATTCCAAACTGGATTTTGTTCTTCACATTCTTTCCATTACAAATCTGTTTAAATAAAAATCTTTAAAAAAAAAAAAAAGATTGCCATTCATTGTATTCATTTTAAAAACATGAGAAGGCAGCCAATCTCTTACCAAGGTGACTTAAAAAGTAAAGCAACAACAAAAAAAAATAGAAAAATATATCTACTCAACAACTTCTGATAGTGATAGGTGAGGCATAGCTATGGAGACCTAAAAACAAACAATGTGATTGATTATGGAGGAGAGAGCTAAGGAGGAGAGGGGGAAAAAAAAAAAGAAAATATAGTTCACATAAGTTTTTGCCTAATTATTATTGTTCTTACAGTAAATTTGAAAGAAGGCACAATTCAAGTGTCTTTGCTAGAACAGGGAACCTGTTTCTCCTGTCCATTTTAGGAAAATATTATCTGTCCAGAAAAATGGCTTTTGTAACAAAACTTACTTCTAAGGGACTTACAACTGTGAAAAATGTTTGCTTAAATTAGCAGGAAAAAATTAAATGCAATTCTCCTTGGCTAGATGTAATGAATGTTCCTGCTCCTCCCTGAAATTTGAAAGTAACACAGAGTAGCAAATCTTGCATTAAAAAAAAAAAAAATCACACACACATACTGAATGAAACTTGTCAAAATTCTATAAATGTTCAAAAATTTTCATGCTAGTATCATTCTACAAATACTTCCCCTCTCCCACCCCGAAAGAGTGCTCTACTTAATTGCACTTTAAATGTAACCAAAATTTACCTACCCTGCTTGTCCAAATAATCATGAGTACTTCCATAAAATCTAAACTGCTTTAGATATAGTTACCAAAAATCACATACACAGTCACAGCCACAAACTGGCATTGCTATGCAAGACTGGCAGTAAACATTAACACTAGCTCACAAAATTAATACAGGCCCACAGGCTGATAGCTTCTAGACCCAGTTTGATTCTTACCAGGTTATGGCTGGAAAAGTTTAATTAAAACTCAATTCCATCTAGCCTATGGGTCTTGATCTCTATGCTATTAGTGTTCAGTGGCATCAAATGCATTATCATTACATGTAGGAAAGGCTAGTAAGGATTCCAGCAACTTTTTTAAAGAAGATTTATATAATTTTTAAAGCTCATCAAACAAGTTACATTTCAAAGTTTTATAAGGTTTTGGAGAATCTCCACCAAGCCGATTATAACCAGGTAGTTCATGAGTAGAAATATACTCTATGAAAATAGTGTTTTATCATCTAATATGCATACAAAGTGAAAAATTACCAATCTGTATGTGAAATTTAGGTAACCCTAATTCATGTATTAGTCAACAGTTAGAAGAAGACAGGTTGGGGCTAGTTTTACTTTCTGAAAAAGACTGTGCTGTAAGAATTATGTAAATAAAACAATCACACCCTAATGCTTCTTCATTATTTTTTAAGCACCCTCAATGATATAGAAGTACTTGTAAAAATCAATGTGCTAATCATAAATACTTCAGATAATTACATCTAGTTAATACAATTAACTGGTTCCAATAATTAAACAATTATTCAGTTAAGACTACTTTATGTCACTCTAAGACTTAAAAGCAAGACATCCGTTTATTTTTGTGACTCAACTACTCAAACATTTCACCAATTCAGACTGTTACCCCCAGAAGAGGAGGGCCAGAGCCGAGATCACCACTGAACACCTGTATGGCATTAAAGCTGTAGGGAGAGCTTTCCTCATCCTGCTTCCTCATCTGGAAAATGCCAACTTCACAAGGTTAGTGTAAAGTACTCAATAAGTTAACAGACATAAAAGGGCTCATGAATCTAAAAATCACTATAGAAGTGTCAGAAATACTTGTGTCACTCCAAATTAGTATTATTTTGCTTTATGTGATGTTCACATGATGCTTTAACATGCTTAATTTTCTGGATGATTTCTGCCATTTGTATTTACAGAGGGCAGCCATACTTAGAAAAGATATTCGAGTATATACCTTCAAAGTGGCTCACCAAACAAATTTGGGACATTCACATTAGTATAAAAACTCTTAAATATAAAATGGGACCACTAAAACAATTCACATGAAAAGACACAGAAGATAGAACTTTAAAGCTCAAAGGTAACTCAGATGTCTTATGCTATCCCTCCCACTTCAGAGACAGAAACAAGGCCCAACAGACAACGTGACCGACTAATCGATTGCACATATCCCGCATCTAGAATTTTCAATAGTGTAGCATCTCTAAGAATTATTAAAATAAATTACATTCCTTAAAGAAGTCACGGGATGACAGGATCACCAACTGAAGAAATGCCAGGCTGAAGAGGCGAAGGTCTTCAGAAACAGACAAAACTGAGACATCTAACATTTAGATCCTGAGGCTTCACCCCCAAGGAACATGACTCAAATGAGACATGCTGCAGTGTCTGTGGGAGGCACATTCCAAACTTTTATATGTATAAACGGAAGATGCAGTGCTCATATTAACTCAGTCTCTGGTTTTAACAGAGGCTACAGACAAATCCAAATACTCAAAAAACCTGTTAGCAGTTGTCTATGATATTGTCTCAATTGTGTCTCATCAAATACTAATAATCAATTTGTATTCCCTGAGTACAAACTGTCAAGTAAGAGAAAGCAAGCTCAGAGTCATGTAACCAACATGGAAAACCTATCTGCAAAAAATGGAGAATTGTCTGAATTCTATGTATCCAATTCCCTGATGCAGAAATACTGTTATTTTTTATTAATCTTTTTTTAATCTTTATTCTCTTAACAGATGGTTAGTATCAAGGCATACAAATCCTAGAGATTACAAAAATGTCGCTTAAAGGGTGATCAAAACATAAACCGAACTTAAAACAGTTTGCCTATTCTCGCCCTCCCTACAAACTCAATTTGACCTACGTTAAAGAACAATAAGAATTAGTTCTAAATATGGTGTCCTGTATAAAGTATTTTAAAGACTTTCTGATTATACATTTTCAAAGAGTCAATGATATTGAATCATTATCCAGAAAATCATAAACATCATTGCTAATCTCTTAGTTCTTTTTAGAGGTAATCCCGTTTAAGGTTTTTCAAGTTAAAAAAATAAATCTTGCTACAAGCAATAACACAAAGTGATTAAGAAAACCAATGTACAATAGAACAAGTCATATGAAATTCTATTTAGTTCAGCATTTGTTCAAGATGAGTATATCCACATTAAAATGAAATTATTCTGATTTTGAACTAGTTTCTTCTCCAACAAAGAGGTCTTAATTTTAAACTGCCTTAATCATGGAAACCTGGAGCAAATTTTTTCCTTATAAAAGTCTTTTCCAAATTTGCCTTATCCCATAGGAAAGTAAGTTTTAAAAGACGGTAAGTTTTAAAGTTAGTAAGTCTTAAAAATTGGGCAAAGCAGGGTTAAAGTAAAACTTTTTTTTTTCCCACATCAAGACTCATCAAAGTCTTTAATGTTCATATCCATTGTCATCCTCAAGCAGGAGAGCAAGTAGCATGTAACATTTTCCAAACTTACTCAGTGGAATCTTTTTTTCTGCAGAGCATCTCATAGAAAACAGTTCAGTAAATGCTGTTCTCAAACACTCTGGCATCCATTTCCACGATGAAGCTTAGGCTTTATCTAAAACCTGATGATAGCAGCTCTCCTCCAGGACCATAACTGGCAGAAGTCATTCCTCCCCAGATCTACCTAACACACTCAAAATTAACCCATTTATAAAACTGAAATGTGGGTATTTGGGGCAAGCAACATTCTTTCCTTCTCCCTGACCATTAGCAACAACAACAAAAAAACCCATGAAAGTTCTAGACCCTATTATGTTGGGACAAGGCATCCTGAAATCTCTCTACACACCAACTTATTACACCATCTAGATTCACAGAATAGCTGTGCTTTAAAAACTTATGTATGCAGGAGCCAAAATTGTGACTCTCCCAAAATTCATAAATACTGGCAAGAATGAGAAAATAATAAAAATTTTAACTCCCTCCAAAAACAATCATTCATATAAAACAATACTGATGTTTCTAAAATCTTATTTATTAGACTTTAATACAGCTAAATGCCACTGGATTCCGTCCTCCTGTTTCTCTGCCTGTAAGATTGTAGATTTTGTCATTTGGGATAAAGAATAGGATTATTTCCTTATTTCTAAGGTCACCATATCATGCAAATATTATGAGATGACCTTTCTAAAAGATCATCACATCAGGTAAATATTATGAGGTGCCATTTTTTCCCTCAACAGAGGTATTTGCAACACATTTGAAGATGCCAAAATTGTGCCATTAGGACTATTTATTCCTATACAAATGGCCCCAGAAAGTACCCTTTGGTGTCACTAGATGGCAATCTTGCCAAGGCTTAAACTTACAACATCCTGACTGCAGCCTCGCTCTTTCCCAAATTGTGGAACAAGGATTCCTTTTATCTTAGAAATCAGACTTACAACTTAACACCATTTTTTTTTTAAAGTTCTACAGAACAGTATGACAGGCCATGCTGCCAACTCCTGATTTAGAACTAAAGATAGACATGTTTATCTTCCATAAACACTAGGGAACTTGGTCTAATTTCATTTGCCTCTTAGTAGGAAAAAACAGTATTTCTGACAGAGAAATCTGTCAAGGCAATGTCATTTGTTTTCAAGAGCAGTCTTTTCTAGGATAAGTCAGATGAATTAAATTTTTAATTATAACATATTAAACAAATAAAATATACAAATTAAATAAATTTTAAAATTAAATACTTTTACTAAAACAACAAAATCAACAAGCTTTTATGTCCTCTGCTATCTCTAGGGATTTTTTTCTTTAATTTGAAAAGCTTGCACAAAGAAAAACCAAAAACAAATTGGTTTTCCATTAAAAGCACTGTGTGAATACATACATGTATGTATGTAAACAACACAGCATTTATTCAAGAGTTTGTTTTTGTTTTTTTTTTTTAAATTAAGGCTTCCCTACCCTAACAGGTTCAACATAAAGGTCACAGCCTATCAAGTTTTGGAAGTATACAAAAGCCCTTAGGGCCAGAACAGTATTGTTGAATTTCCTGGCTAGCAACCAAGATACAAAACAAAGGGAAACAGAAAAAGACTGAAATAAGTCAATCAGCCACTAAGGACTAAGCAAAGAGAATGGTGACTAGGGAAGGTTGAGGGAGCATAGCCAAAATAACAAATTCAAACTTCAGATGCAGAACTAGCACTGTAGGATGCAACAGGACAGGCACAAACACACAGACACATTCTCTCCCCTAACATGGCACAAATAACAGATCAAACATGAGAGTATTCTTTTAAAGGACTGTTGATAATTTGCTTTGTTTCATGTTTTCATGTGCTTGGTGAAGTGAAAAAATAAGAGTCAAAAAGAATTTAAGTAGGTTTTGAAAGCATCTTTTAAAAATGATATAAATTTATGAAAAAGATGAATGTTGTTGCAATTCTAGATATTCTGACACTTGAAGACTCAAGATAAAACCCTGGGTGGGTTACAGCTGTTTTCAAGGAACCTGGAAATTATGGCTACCTATTTAAGGACCCAAGTCCCTCTTTAAGTGCTGGTAGTAGCTGTAAGAACTGCTAAAAGAACTTGGTTTCTGAAATTTGGTGGGGGGGGGGGAGTCTTTTAAAATGTCAGCATTCAAATACCTTCTTAATGGTTGTTGTAATCTTCTTGTGCAAGAGAACTGGACGTATAAACATAAGTTAAAGCTTACTGAAAATGGAAAGTCAGCTGAATGTACCTGTAATTCAAGAGTAAAGTAAGGAAGTGTTGCCAAAGCACCCTTCAGTTGAGATGATTCACCAGTGAAGGCGGATTAATCATCTGTAGTGAACTCACAATTTTAAATAAACAATAATCTTCAACAATGTCACCTACTAAAGATAATGCCTTATGTGGATTTATAGTAGGCAAAAAGAATTACAGATTTCTACAGTTAAATGAAGTGTCAGACTATTTTGTTTTCAGTAACATCGATGGCACTGAGTGTCCCCTGGAGACATTCACATTTCTCAATCAGTATTGCAGAGTATGTGACAGCCATAGTAAGATAACAATTTAAAGAATATGTCTGATTTTCACAGTGCAGTAACCAAAAAATAGAGACCAAGAAAAGATCATCAACGAGCTAAAGTAGTGATCAGACTGGCACACATTTCAAAAAAATCCATGGTGTGACTGCCCAGGCGAGGTGGAACTGAAGACAAAGAGCTTCCAGTCAAGGAGCCAGTGAGAGAGCCAGAAAGTGAATGGCTCTCTGCAGCTGCAGAATCAAAGCTCGATCTTGCTCTATGTAAGCCAGCAGCTGAACAGGAACGCTGGGGTGTAGAGGAGCCCGACCTCTGCTCCACCACCTCATCTGAAACAGACCAAAGAAGAACAATTTACAGGTAAGGTTTGTATGCCCTCCTGCTTCCTGTGAAGAAATATGGGGCAACTCAGCAACGGGCATCACGTGTCAGCATTTCAGGCGTAGCCTGGCAACACCTCTTCCTTTCACAATGGGAAAAGATCACAATCACACACTGCACACACCTAATGTATGGCCCCTCACTCCTTCTTAACAAAGCATTTGGCATGAACTTTTCCATCAAACTGATGACCCAGCATCTAAAGAAAATATACCTTTGGATGTTGATTTTCTTGCAATGTTATCAACAAAAAATCATTAGGATAAAAACAGAAGTTACTATCAAATAGTGGTTCTGCACTTCTGGTGCACACTGGAAATACCTGGGACTCCATGTTCTGTGAGGGTGGGGAAAAGAGGGAAAGTTCATTTAAAATGCAGGTTCCCAGTTTCCTAGAATTCAACTCCCCTCCAGAGACTCTGATTGCATAGATCTGGGGTGTTTCCTGCATTATAGTAAGAATGCTGTGTAATTTTGATGACGGTGCTCTTGGGACCATATTAACACTGCTATAGTTGGCTGTAGTTCAAGAATCATATTTAAATGCTCTAGTTAAAACAACTTTCCTACTTTTGAAGATTGTTCTATTCTTGCTAAATATAGCAATTGACCCTTGATTTATTTTATCCCACCTAGGCCTCTGAATGCAATAACCACATTTGATTCACTCAGGTTTCACTCTTGGCACACACTAAGGACTCGATAAAGACACCTTGATTTCTGTATCTCCTGAACAACCAAAAGCACCCAAATCCCAGGAGAGCCATGACTGGTCATCATGGCCACCATCAATGAAAGATGCTCACGAAGGGAGGAAGTTGAGATATTATAGTGCTAACTAATAAAATATGATGGACAAATATGACAAAGCACCTGACAACGTCAGTAAGTTTAGGCAAAATTTGCTTCCCCTTTGTTCCTTATTTTGCTTGCACAGCCAATACTTCAAATCACTTCTTTATGCCAAGGTAGCATTTTTGGAGAGGTGTTGCCTAAGAGAGTCCATATGTCTTTGGTTCTTTCCACTTCACTTACATTTTTAAGTTTACATTACTTTAAAAGGAAATGAAAAAAAAAAAAAACAGTATAGAAGACCTACCCACCATGTTTTGGAGATGATTTTAATATCTTGTCAACTAGTGCCAAGTTTTATCTTCTCAGAGATCATGCCTGCATAGCTTCCTTACCATCAATGCTTTTAAAGTCCAAAAGATAGCTTCTGTTGTCAACCAAGTAAAGCTGTAAGCTCATTTTCACATAATTGCCAGTCACTGGATTTTTTCTTCTTACTCGAAGATGGTATGCATTCACTACCTAAAACAGGAAATCGTCTTTAAAGAAAAAAAGTAAAAGTATCAAACTACAAAGTATTTCCCTTATTCCTATTATGAAGAAAATAAAAAATAAATAATTACTGAGGAAGGGTAGAGAAGGAATTCCCACAGGATCTATTTTTCAAGGGCAGATTGTAACTTAGTTTTAATTTAGTCCCCACTAATAGTACTATTTGTGTATGGAATTATAATTTAAAGGGAACTCAGGGATTAGAGTCTAGCCTTCATTCTAGATATTCACTTACTCTAGAACATAATAACCTTGGTTATCCAGCCTCAGCTTCAATATTTTTACCTCTGAGTATGGAATAGAAGGAATATATGGGAACTAACATATTAATGGTTCCCATCAGTCATTATAACAGGTACACTCACAAAATTTAAGTACCACAATAAACATGCGGAGAACTTATTTGCCTTTTGAAGATAAAAAAACCTACAATTCAGATGAAGAATATACTGAATTTTCAAAATAGCTTTCAAATTAGTTCCAAAATTTTTCACAACAAGGAATTTTAAAGGTGTTAACATCTCTTTTTTAAAACTGCTTCAGGAAAGGGACATCTATAATTTAATGGTTTGGAGAAAAGTTTGTCTATTCATTTAATGTAAAAATGAAATGAAAATGAATTTAAGCACTTAAGAAAAAAGATAAAATGTAGAAAGAAAATAACACAAACTAAGAATTTAAAACATCAGCCAAGTTAGAGATTTTATCAATTTACAGAAAAGTATTTGTAGCCTGAATAAATATGTCCTGGTGGTATAATCTGCACTGACCAGTAGCTGCCACAGCTGTGAGAAAAAAGAAAAGCATCGGGGAGCGAGGTAGAGAGGGGAGGGGAAGGGGGAGAAGACAGGGGATTGGGAAAGGGGAGAGGAAGTAGGAAGTAGGCAGAAAGAAGAGAGAAGAGAAGGAGAGAAGGTAGAGAAAGAAGGAGTAGAGAAAAATCTCCCTTCAAACAGGTGGGTCATTTTCTCAGGTGATTTCAGGTTGTTTATTTTTTGTTTCTTAGCTACAAGTGCTGTTATCTAATTCAAAAATATGAACTTCATCAGTCGTTCATCCCTACAGATAGTCTGTGTGGTTTTGAATACACACAGTCTATCATTGGAAAGAGTGAAGTTTATCAACCAGATATCAAGATCACTAAATTTATACCTAAATCAAAATCAACAATTGTGCTGACTCAGTACTTAATGCACAAAGCAGAGTAGCTTACGCTCCAAAAAAATGGCTTCTGTGACTATACTGTAATTTCCTACCTTCCATTCAAAATCCAGTTGCTTCATAGCTCGGTAAACTTCAGCCATAATGTCATATGGTTTGCTTTGACTTCGGATTCCAAGGTGCCACTTGGCTTTTTTCACAGCTAAAGATTTGGGCTTAGTTGTATTCAGTGCATCCAATGGACATCTTGCTTTGGGGCTGTCTGCTATAAGAGGCGGCATCCTTTCTGGATGAGGTTTTAGACCTGGGGGAATATGCATGGCACTATCATCCATAAAAGAACTAGTTGGAGGACTAGAAGCGAGGTAGAACTCACTGGCTTGGTTCATTATTCTCCGATTGTCAATGATAAGATGATAAGCCACTGCAAGCTGGTCTTGAGGGTCACCACTATATAAACTGTTCATTACTTCCGATTCTGTACACTCAAATTTTTCACACACTTCTTTTACAGCCTCATCATCAATGACGTTAGCATCATAGGAGGGATCTTCAGGAAATAAGTAACTGGGCAAATCTTGTTTAAACCATTCATGCTCTCTAGGAAAAATACCATAATACACTATTGTAAGAACACGTTTTGGCAAGGTCCAAATAATTTAGACATGGGGTGATACAATATAACAGAATCAGAAAGACCTGGGTTCCTCATAGCTATACTACTACCCCAGAGTAAGATAAATAACACACCCTTGAATAACTATGGTTCTTTGGACTCGGGTATTTTGCTGACATTTTCTCAAAAATAAAATTAATCTGTCACTTCAAAGGAAACAAATGGAAGCACATACTGCCAATGATGACATTCAAACTTCCAAGCAAAAATTTAGAAATCTGTTTAATTTGCATCTGACTCTTTAACACTTTCCCGATACTCAAAAGATTTACCTGATGAGTTTACTGATGAGCATAATGAACATGATTTTTGATATTGTGTAATGAGTTGTGACACCATTTAGATTATTTGTCCAACTGAATATGCCAGTATTTTCCAAATAACCAATGCATGATGTTATAGAATCATATACAGATAGCAGACTTAGTCAAATTGAAAAACAGAAAAGTGGGTTTAAATGTAACAAGGTACAAAAGTTAATTGATAAGTCTTTTGATTTGAATTGCAACTGACATGTTAAGTTTTAATATCAAAGAAGAATATCCATAATTATCTTTTCTAGCCACTTTCATTATCTGCAAGTAGATTTTCTTCATGGACTTCAACTAATGGAACACACTGCAATAGACTGAATGAAGAAGTAGATATGAGAACCTAGCTGTTGTCTTCAACATGAAAGGGATTTAAAAAATGTAAAATAGCATTCTTGTCACCACATTTTTCATTTTAAAATTAAGCTTTTTTCATAAAGGATATATTAGATTTATATGTAGATTTTTTGTTATTTTTAAGAGAATTAAATATTTTTAAACTCTGCAATCTAAATTTCTCTACAGGCATGTTATGATTCTAAAATTGGGGCCCTCTCCTAAGTCGTACTTGCTCCTATTTCTGAGCCTTTGTACATGATGTTATTACTGCTATCCCACCTTTTCAGCTGACTTCAAGACTAAGCACTGTTACATGGCAGAACTGGGGAACCACTAAGCTAAATCCAGATTAATATATGTTTTGCCTGAATTTCTACTCATTAATTCAGTTGTGAGTATATACTAAGAGCATATTAACAGCAAGATGAGACACTCCTCATCACACAGATTCTATTTTAGCTGGATACAGATTAAATGAAAACACAGGAAAATAAACAGTTATAAATAAAGAAATACAAAAGCCCTGTAATAAATATTCTGAGGGTAAAGCACAGGATAAAATAATAGATTATTCAGAACAGGAGGCAGGTGGTTAGAGAAGCCACTCTGAGTAACATTTAAGCAGGTATCAGAACAAGCAGATATCAGCTAAGCAAGGAGTTGTGGAATAGCTACTTCCAGAAAAAGAAACAACATATACAAAAACTCCCAGGCAAGAAAGAGTGTTGCTGTATTCAAGGAACTGAACTGAAGCCACTATCACCAAGGCACAATGACTTATGGGTTGGAGTGGAAAAAGGATATTTTTGACATCTGTAGGCTTAAGCAATGATGTAGGATTCGAACCTATGGCAGATGAAAATCACTGAAAGATTTTAAAGAGTTAGGGATGTTATGTTCTAATTTGAATTCTATAAGATCTTTCAGCTCTGGCCAGAACAGTGCATCTCATGCCCTCACCCTGAGACTCTGAGGCACAACTCCGCCAGGACCTCAAGACTCAGTACTGGTTTACTGGCCCGCTATTCCACTGACAGCATAGGGCTGTCTGCCATCTTCCCTCAAGTTGGTGTGAACCAAGTTCACAATAGCTAGTCAAAAGGGAGCCCGGTCTAGCAAGCAAAGTGCCATTTCTGCCAGATGAGCACCCTTTTCTGGGTCCACTGCTCTCAGCAGACAAGCACATGCTGGTGGAGAGAGGCCACCCTTCTCTCAACTTGGAGACCCCCACAAGAAAAGCCATAATTCTTTATAATAAAAAAAACCCTGTCAATTAAAAAGCCACACTTGCAGCTTTTGATATTCTAGAGTCAGCTTCTGCACTAGTCTACCATTGATAAGCAATAACCAGGATATTTATGAAGGTTCACCTGGGATAGAATCAATACATTTCTCCTGGGTTACAACTCATATACAGCCATGGCTTTGCATCATTACAAGCTGGTACGTAATTTTGACATATGACTTATCACTAAAAGTGTTATGAGGATTAGTGATAAAAACTGTGAAGCATGACAATGTATCCAAATTTCCTTAAATGCTGCTAAAATACTCCTATATGTTCACTTAAATGTAATATTAATAGCTAGCACTGTGTGCCAGACAACTGTCTAAGAGCTTTAATTGGTTGAATATTTGCAGTTTCTGATATATTAATCTGTCTTTTACCACAGAAATAATAAATAACATGGTTTAACTAAGACTATACTCCTGACCAACCCACTATATATGATATGATTAAAGGGAAATGCTAATAAGCCAGTAAACAGAATAATTAGGATTCGTACTTAGCTGCACTTAGAATCTTTGCTTCTAATCATAACAACATTAATAGTAAAAGCAAGCTTAAGATACTAGGGAGAATGCAAAGATCTGGTTTTCATGAAAACAATATCTGTCTAGTCTCCTACTACATTTCCATTACTTAACATAGGGCCTTGAATAGAGTAGACGCGAAACAAATATTAAATAAAAGTGAAAAATGACTAAGTGAACAATTGAATAAAGAGCTGTATTTTGTAACTTCCAATAGCTTACCAACATATAAGAACTATACAGAAAAAAAGCTATAGGACAAATGTAGTATCATAAGAAAAATACATTATGGTATACTGGAGGAAGAATGGATATCACAGAACTAATGTAGCAATATGATTTATGGAAATAGTATAGGTTCTGAATTCAGGCATTTCTGAATTAAGTCTATTTCTATCTCTTATTAGCTGTGTAATTTTCAAAGAACACAGATTTAGTCAACATTTAATATGCATGAGGCATATATTTGATGAATTAATAGTCCCTAATTTAAGACTTAAGAAGAGAGCAGATACGTTAAAAAAAAAAAAAGCAAACCTTGATAAGCTTCCCTTTCATGGCTTGTTAAACAATAATAGCTAATTAGGAAGAGTCAATGCCATCTGTCAGGTACCTCATAAAATGCTGGGTATCGAATAATTAATTATTCAACAGTTAGTGACTCTTTTCCTGTTGAACCATCTTATCAAATCAAGAATTTCAAACATGAAAAAATTAAACATGCATAAATTGCAAAAACAATGAAAACTACAAATTCCGGTTATTATATTATTTAAAGTACATCGGCCATTGTCTATACTACTGACTCTTGTACAAATTAACTCATTCTAATATATTTTTATTTGTATTCTTTGTCTACAGTCTGTAACTATAGAAACATATTTTAAAATTACAGAATCAGTACAGTTTCAGGATTCTAAATATATGTGCTGATGCAAACAGGTGCAAAGATATATAGCAGCATATCTAGTTTCTTTCTACAGAGATGCCAATTAAGTGAACTGTTTATTCTAAAGAACTGTGATCACAAAAAGATTTTTTTCTGCTAAGTTCATTTCCATAAGTAAATCTGGTGCTAATTTACACTTTCACATTTTGCATATGAGAAGAAAACACCGAAGAAAAGCTGGGGAAGAAAACAATATGCAAAAGGAATCAGTCCTGGCTTGCAGAAAAGATCAGCAGCAGTCACATGAACAACTGCCATCCTCCAACCAGGCCATCATTATATATTCTAAGAGTCACCCGGCTTATTCACAAAACGGGGAGGATTCTACAAAGAACTTAAAGACTGTGTTTGTAAATAAATACCTGATGAAATGTTAGATTAAGAACAACAACAAGAAAGTCTAAGAAACATGACATTATAAGTAAAAATAGAAGGCAATGAATCACCATGGCTTGGGTATAGTATGTAAAGGTCATATTCCTGTTTCCAAAATTTCTTAGCATGAAATTCTTCACAGCCAACCCACTGGCACCTATTTTTGGATTTAAAAAATGGAGCAAAATTTTTGTGCTTTATTACATTAACCATATGTAAAAGATATGTCTCAGCCTGTTTAGTTGAAATGCATTCAAATGCTTCCTGAGCATATATTATATCCTAGACCTTGCAGCACTGAAGCTACAAAGATGAGTAAGACACTTTCTCTACCCATACATAAGTTACAATTTTAGAAAGAAAAGACACACTGAGAAATAGCTAGATACTTCATGAGAATGAAATAAATAAAAGGATAAACACAAGGTGGAAATCATAGACATGCAAGCAACTAACAGTGCCTAACGGAACAGAAGTCATTTCTTAAGGAAGAAGCTATGTGAGTAGAATCTTACAGGATGAATGAAATTAATAACATCAAAAAGATGCAGACAAAAAAGGCATCTGAGGCAAAGAGAATAACAAAGACATGAAGGCACACACTATATGGTATGTTGGAGTAACAAAGAAAAGTGGTTGAAGTACTAACAAAAGAAGTGTAGCAGTGAGTGCAGGAAGTGAGATTTCAGGAGAAATAGGTAGAGCCTGGAGCCTCATTATGAAGGACCTCATACGCTTTGTTTCCTAAGCTAAAAAGTTTAGGAAACAATATGAAATCTTTAAAGATGAGTGACATGATCAAATGTGTAAAATAAAAATGTAAAATTCTTATAAAGTTACAGAGCCCCACAGGTTAGGCATTCAATTAATGGCACTATTATTAATACTAGAAAATGTATATAAGAGTAACAAAAATAATAATCACCTTATATCTTTGATAGTTGCTCGCTTCAGGGGATCAACCTGTAACATGTGCATCAGGAGAGTGGCAACAGAACGATTGAGATATTCTGGGATATAAAAAACACCCCCTCGGATCTTCTTAAATAATGTAGGTACATGTTCATCATCAAATGGGAGAGTGCCACAAAGAAGAGCATACAAGATAACACCACAGCTCCAGATATCAACCTCAGGACCTGCATACAATCTACGACAAAGGACGATAACACAAACCTGAAATGTATTTATCACTTTTTCTCATCAGTATGCAAACTTTTTTGATATATGCATAATATAAATTAGGTAATATATTAATTTCAAGGTCTTTAATGAAGCCCATGGTAAATCCCCAATTCTGAATGGTTTTTCTCCAGAGAGAAAAATTGATCTAGCCAATGACTATTCAATTTGTGAAAGGAGATGTAGGTAATTGCACAAGAAAAAATGGTATACTTATCATAAATGCAACTGAAGGTAATAAATGACTAGTTAAAAAATAATACCTTCTACTTTTGGTTTTTGTTTTTGTTTTTTTTTATGGATACAGCAAAGTAGAAGACCATAAATTGGAAAAAAAATACTACAGTATATACTTATACACCTTTCTAATCTTAAAACTACAAGAAAACAAGTTCACATATAATAGACTTTTTAACCCATGATACACTGACTTTATAGAACATTTGAAATATTAAAATAATCTGTATACTTTTTATAAAAAATAATTTGTAAAATATTAAAGGGTTGTGTGTGATAAGTAAAAAATAACAGCTTAAATCTAGCAAGTGCATATTGTTTTATCTATGTTTTTCTAAAATAAAATAGCAATGTATGTTTCAGTCATTTTTAATGTGAAAACTCCTTGATGCATTTAAAACAGTCCCTAAATTATATATTTAAGTTGTTTAACATAAGATGCTCTATTCAACAAGGGAAAAATTAAAGGGACAATTTGTTCCTAGGGTGTTTAAATTTTATCTTCTAAAGAGAATATAATGCAATTAAATGTTATCAGAATGAACAAAAAACTGCAAAATGCTTTCCTTCACCAATATATGACTACCTGCCAGAGATGACTTCAGGTGCCGCATAATTTGGAGATCCACAACTAGTTCGCAGAAATTCACCATCTGACATCATATTAGATAATCCTGAAAATAAGAGTAGTGTTTACCTGTGCTTGATATTTATAAAAAGGAGATGTAGGTAAATTGCACAAGAAAAATGTCAAGTCTTTAATGTTCTGTATGAATTTTTTATTTATTAAAAAGGAGCAGTGAAAAGCACTGGCTAGACAAAGACCATTTCAGAGTGCTTACTTACACTAATACTAAAAAACAGCTTAAAATACACCCTGTGCATGGTTAGAATGAAATTTCTTTTCTAAAGAAAAATGTTGATTCACTTCACAAATGAGGTTTTCTAAATGATATAAACTTTTCCAACATAAAAGCATAAAAATATTATTTACCCACTTTTACTGTTGAAAGACTAAAACAGGAACTTTTGCTTTTTTTATACTATACTTTCAAAAGTCTCAAAGATTTCTAAGTAGAAACCAGACTCCCCTGTACAGATTATGTTCCAAAGTTTTCCATTTGGAAAGCTTTGATTTAACATTAAAAAAAATGGTCTACTGAACAAAAAAATCTAGTTGAACCTAGTAGTAAATGAGTTTTGTGATTTAGAGAAAGAAGAGAAATAGTGACACCTAGTTTCCTGGTTTTTAAGTTAAAAAGAAAGTATTGACAAAACTTTTAAATAAGCAATGTTTAACTGACATCTTTCCAACTCTTTCTATAATCTGCCACTCACTACTCCTTTCCCCAAAACTCTACTATAGCACTCTTTCCAGGTATGCTGGCTGCAGAAAGTGGTACATAAAAATGTTATTTTATCTTTTCTCTTGCCTCTGACAAAAACTCAGTAACTAAGTTGTTAGCTGTTACCCTGAGATCTGCTAACATTCTCCTTGATCAACTCTGAAAGATTAAAAATTCCAAAACAGCATGCAAGCTTTCATATGCTTCCACTGAACAGCACTCAGAGAAAGTGCCTATATTTTCATTCAATTTTCTAAGGAGTCCTTGTCTCTCACAAAAAACAAGCATGCAAAAACCAGTTAAATATCATTTACTTATGAAGGAATGCAGATTGAATAGTTACACCTTGATGTTAGCCCTCTAACTTTTCTGGAAGTATCTATACTTTTTTTAAAGTGTGTTGGAAAAGTAGAACCAAGTAAGTGACAAGGTACAACTAATCCCTTTTCATGGCACTGGATTTATAGTGTTGAAACTGAAAGTTACTAGTTCTTTAAGAATTATTACTCATGCACGCTAATAGGCAGCTAGTCCATTTCTAAACCATCCCAGAGTTGCATACCAAAATCAGCTATCTTGGCATTCATGTGTGCATCCAACAGCACATTCTCTGGTTTCAGATCTCGATGAACAACCATATGTCTATGACAGTAATCTACAGCAGACAGGATCTGCTGGAAGAGTCGCCTGGCTTCTACCTCTTCAACCTATAATATATAAAAGAAGCTGCTGTAAGAGTATTTCAGTCATCTACATAGCAAAAGTTTTACATAGCAAGAGCCTTACCATTTACATAGCAAGAGTTTTACCATCAGCATAAATATAACTAAGTAATCTAATCAAAATTGTGCTAAAATGCTCAACAAGTCAGACAAACTAAAAACTTGCATTATAATTCAACATGTCAAAAGGTTTTCTTCCACTGCTAGGCAGCAATATTAAATGTTCAGTTATTATTACTAAATGTGCACAATGGTAAAGATTAACAAGTAAAACAGAATGTAAAAAGTTTATGTTGAAATGTTAAGAGTATAGCTAAAGCTTCAACGTGATTTTATGGAACAGATATTTTAAAAAGAATAGGCATATATGGTAATTAATTGAAACAAATTTCATATTTCCTAATATAAGTATTTTGAAAAGTATACTTTGAAAGAAAACATGTTGAATATTCTGTATATTTAGCTGGCCATTATCAAAGAAGCATCCCAACAAGATAGCTATGTGGTTTGCTATTTCTCACTACTTTTCTCTATTTTAGCATGTTTACTGTACTAGACAGATGTTACTCACCCGTCCATGTTTACAGATGTAGTCAAATAATTCACCACCAGACACATATTCCATTACCATGAAGAAATCTGTTGGCGTGCTGATCACCTGGTATCTATTTAGTAAAGGAAAAGGAAGTTAATAATAAAATGTTACTTTAACAAAAATCAACCTAGTATATCTAGTCTTGCTACATTTTTACACTGCAGTGGTTCACAGTTTTAAGATAGCAACAAATTATATAATGCTATCAAAATAATCAAAGAGCTATAAACATGGAAGTTTTAAAAAGTCACCTATTTCTGAGACTATAACAGAGGTCAAATAGTTACATTGCTTTCAGACCCTAAAACACAAAAGGAAAAAAAGTATCTAAACTTGTCCCATAGACTGGCTCCCCCCCCCCCCCCCCCCCCCCCCCCACACACACACACACACAAAGCAAGCCTGGGGACTTATCTGCTAATCTTTAGCTGAGTTTCAAGGTAAATTGGAGTCCAAAAATACAAAGGAAGAGGAAAGTGACTACCCAGAAGCAAGGAACCCACCAACAGAAATTCCAAACTCCAATTATCTGGAAAAAATGCCTCTTCATATTCTGTGTATGAACTGCCCCTGTAACTAGCCAGTGAACTTCAACCAATCCAAATATCTTTGCCCTTAGCTCAATCCTTAACCAATAATATAATTCCTCTGTTTTCAAATCTATTTAACCTCACCCCTTTTCTTAGGGAGGTAGATTTGAGTTTTCCAACTAATTTACAATGAAGCTTTTTTCTTCTTTTCTCAAAACCTGATATCATGGTATCAGTTTCTGACCACATCAACTAGCCAGATTGCAAATCATCCCTTTCATGTTTACATAATCTATGAAACCTTCACTCTTCAATAACCAAATTAATCATTAATTTGTCCATTTTACAAAATTCTGTATACAGCCTAAGGAGAAGAGTTATGTATTTATAAACAAAAAAATTTTTTTCAGAGATGTAATCAGCAAAATCAAGAAACTTGTCACCCTTTTTTCAGCAAATAAAATGCAAGGAAAAAAGATGAAAAGGAAACTAGAGATTAAAAGTGACACAAGAGACATACTGACAAATTATACAGTATATATACGTATTTGGTTTGATTCTGATTCAAACAACCCAACTTGTAAATTCATTTATGAAACAATTAAAAACCTAACAGTGACTGGATGGTTGATAATCTCTGTAATATGTAATAGTTTAGGCGTGATCATTGACTGTGTTCATTTTTTAGAAAAGAATCCTTATCTTCCAGAATAGATTCTGGAGAGTTTAAATACATATTTGAGATTTGCTTCAAAATAACCTGAGATGGGAGAAGCAAGAGAAAACAGATAAAGCAATACAGTGACCACTACTGAAGGGAAACAATATGTGAGGTATCATCACTTTTGTATACATCTTTTTAAAATTCCATGATAAAAAAAATTAAATAGACATATGTGCATGTGTGAATATTCAGTTATTTACTTCTAGACACTCAAACCTAAGCACATTTAAAATAATAAAGAGACCTTCCCTGGTGGCACAGGGGTTAAGTCTCAGTGCTATCACCATTGTGGCCTGAGTTCTATCCCCAGCCAGGGAGCTGACCCATATGGCACAGCAGACCTCTCCTGTCCCACCACTACTCTAGTAGCATAAATGAATACTACAGCAGTGTATCTCAGTCTCTCTGCCTGTTCTGCTCCCCACTCTGTCTGGTAAATCCTCTCACCCCCACCCCACAACTCTGGCCTATACCCCAGTTCTCGTATGCATAAATAAATTTAAAAAAATCTTTAAAAAATAGTAAAATAAACTTAGCTTGACAAAACAAATAAATTGTTTCCTAAAAAACTACAACTTTCCCCCACAGACACGGAGCAAAGTCTCAAAAACATTGACAATGTACTAAATACATTAGTATTTTAAATCAAGGTTCCACTAATTCAAAGGGATATATTGCAAATTCTAAGTGATACATAGCCAAGTTATGTAAACACAACCAAAGCACTCAATGAGAGAGTAGTGGATTAAGAAGATGTGGTATATATACAAGATGGAATTCTACTCAGCTATTAAAAAAAAAAAAAGATGAGCTTTGCCATTTGCAACATGGATGGAACTGAAGGGAATTATGTTAAGTGAAATAAATCAGAAGGAAAAGTACAAATACCAGATGTCACTCATATGTGGAATACAGAGAAACAAAATTAAAAAACCGGTAATACTAAACTAAAACAAACCCTAGAAACATCACTGCAGAACTGAGTCTACTAGAAGGGGAAAAGAGAGAGGGTAGGAAAGAGGTGGGGAGGGGTCCAAAGGTCTTTGGTAAAGGACTGTGGGTGCTTGTGCAGTGGGTGTGGTGTGGTGACACAAATCTGAGGTGTGAACCTATTTGCCTAAATCATAAACAGTGTTGTAAACCAGTTACCTCAATAAAACCTAAATGAAGGTTGCATTTAACACATACAAGTGAAACAACTGTTCTACTTTTAAAAATAGAATTGTTGTGTTTATAAAAAATTATAGTCTGGTTGGCTATGAACAGTATCTAATTTACATGGAGTTACTTTTCAAAAGCCACTATGGAATGTGAAAGCCACTATGTATTTTTCTCATGGGTCAAAGGTACCCAGTGGAAGGCACAAACAGAACTGAGAAGCGGCCAACACACCACTCTCCAGGCAGCACACCTTACTACAGGGTATTTAGAAGCAGGGGAACCTTCCTGCCCACCTGAATAAGGCACCTCATTAGTGCGCACAAAAGCAAGTGTGTATTACATCGTGGTTCTGGTTGTTATTCTCCACTAAAGAGGAGGGGGGAAACGGACCAGGAAGTTATTGATAAGGGTTCATACTACTCCTTTTCAGAAAGAGCATATAATGTACAAATTAAACACTGCAAAATAGTAAAATGTTAAAGCTGAAATAGTACTGCAAATGAGTGTATATTTTCAAAAGAAATATTTCTCATAGCAATTTTTAGTCTTTGGGATGAAAAAAATGGGAAGGTACTCCACTTTATATTAAATACACTAATATGACTAAGTAATGAGGTTGAAACTACTTCAAGTGAAGTGTGTGAAAAAGAAATTCTACCTGCAAACTCGAGAAGAAATGGTTCTAAAAAGCAATGTTAACAGGTGCCAAGCTCTGATCAATGAAAATGAACAGACAGTAAACAGGAGCACCTACTGTGTTCCCTCACCGTAGTCTGATCTATTAACAGAATTCGCTAGCTTTTTTTTTTTTTTTGCTCTATACACCTTTGGGGCATAAATAAATATTAATAAATTATAATAAATTCAGTTACTGATTCTTTCAGTTTATCACAGTTCCCCAATAAATGCTGTTGGGCTGAATACTTCATGAAACTTCTAACTCCACCACAGATACTCTCTACACCAAAGGTCAATTTAGAGCAGCAAAAACCACAGTAAACATTACTGCATGCCAACGGCTGAGCTATTAAATACTGACACAGTGTTTACTGAGAACCTACTTGCACTGTGCTTGGTAAGATCAATAGTTCCTCTTCATACTTGTAATATCTATAGTTTATCCAGGAAGACAGACATTAAACGAGTAATTTTTTCAAAACACGAAGAATGGGTTCTTCAGTGGTCACCCAATTCAAAACCTTCAGATCTGAGTAACTTGAACCCCTGCCTATCTCTACTGTTTGGTCTCACCTTTGATTCCCACCACAGTGATCACACTATTTCTTTTATTCATTAGTTATGCTGCACTTCCTCCTGCCCGGCTCCTTTGTATAATCTGCTAACTTGACTCCTATATCGTGACCTGTACTCCACCTTTTGACTGGGTACCAGTCATCCTTAAATCTCTCAAAGAGCACTTCTTAAGTGCAATGAGGCCTTCATTATTCCCACGGAGTACTTCCCTTATCTTCATAACACATGCATTAAATATCATTATTGATAACAAGTTACACAATTATGATAATTTGATTAATAAGCACCTAGGCAATATAACAAAGTAGGCATTTAAATAAATATATGAATCAGCACTTTTAAATAATGTGAGCAGTCAAAACCAGAATAATCTGAGCCTAAAAATTACAGCAAAATTGTAACAAAACTTGAACCAGTAAAATTTCAATTACCCAGAATAATGTGGGGACAGAGGAAAACATCACTTTTTAGAAGACAAAGTTCCCAAAAAACAGTTAATGTTAGGAATTAGGCTAAAGAACAAATTTTGGTATCATATTATAAAGACCAAAATAATCTTTTATGCCCCCAAAATAATTACATTGATGCACTATTAAAAATTCAATCATGAATCACTTGTACATATTATCACTTTTTAATATACCAGGAAAGTAAGCTTTAGAAAATATTCCAGAAACACTATTTAAGCAAAAAATAAAAAATTTCAAGTACACATAAAAAAGCATTTCCCAGCTGGCCAATTTATGCTCATTTTTAGGCAATATCCATTTAAACAGAATATAAAACTCAGGAACAATATATCTTTTTAATTCACAATGAGAATTTAAAAGATGGCCAATATGCAACATCTAGAAATGAACTATATCATATAAATACTATCCATAAATGCAATACTCAAACTTTGGTTCATCCATTTGAGGCTGCTGCTCCTCTTGCTTTAAGAACACTCTATCACTAAATTTTCAAAGGGATAGATGCTAGCATCCTTTAGGTCCTATCAACAGTTTAAACCTTACCTCCCCAGTGAAGTCTGTCCCACAACAAATCTAAAACAGCACTTGCTTCTTCTTAGTCAAATCAATGACAACGCCATGTTTCTTTCTCCTCATATCACTAGCTGTCTACAACGATCTTAATTTGTCCACTTACTATCTCTAATTTTAAGATAGTGCCAGAAAACAAACTGTAAGAGCAGAAATTGTATCTTCTATCATTTTATCTCAAAGCAGTCAACAATACTCATCAGATAACAAGTGTTCAATAAAAATTTGTTCACTAACAACAAAAAAACATTTCTCCCAGAAAATTCAATCTTGTGGGAGATATTAATAAGATGATGCGCAATTAAAGCAATAAGAATTTGGAAGGGCTCAATGCTGGGTCACCTAGGAGCAAAGAGAATAAAGCAACTCAGTCTTGAGGGGTAAAGTATGTTTTCCAGAGGAAATTGTATTTAAAAGCTAAAGTCTAAATGACAAGTTGGAATTGGAAGTCTAGGGGAAAAAACTGTGGGCAAAGCTTCCAAAGCAGAGACAACAGCTGAACTAAAAGGTGAGATGGAAGCGAAGATAATAACCTGACAAGAACAAGAGAGAAACATGGACACCGGAGAAGAAAGATGTAGAGTTTAGTGGTTAATTATATGTAAGGAGTAAGGGTAAAGGACTCAAAAGATAATGACAAAGATTTATGCTTAGGAAATGGAGTGAACTCAGTTCATAACTAATCACTCAAAATAACAAAAGTAACAGAAAGACAAGTACATTTGGGAGAAGCAAGAAAGTTTAACTCAGTTTCACACTGCTCTGTGACTTAAGAATGGAAACACCCAATAAACAGTTCAACAAATGTGTTCAAAATTCAGAAGTATATGACCCAGATATACAGACTTGGAAATCTTTGGCAGAGAGATGACAAATGACACTGTGGCAGTAGATGAAGTCACCCAAAGGGTGTTCAATAAAAAGATTATATACTAGCGTAGAATGCTGAAATACATAATATATAATGGCTAGGCAGGCAGGTAACAGGAGATTATATGAAAACATTTTAAGAAGAATTAGAAAGAAAAAAGAAAATTTGAAGACTAATACCACCGAAACCTAGAGAATATATTACAAAGTGATGGTGGTTGAAAATGTTAAAAAGGTACCCACAGTTAAATTCAGATAAAGATTTTAAAAAGAAGACAGGTAGAACCATCTTTTCTCAATTTAGAAAGCATTGATTTTTTTAATCAGTTAAAATGTATCAGTTTCCTAAGAACTATGGATGAGGAGAGATCCAGCAAGATGGCAGCAAAGACACCAGACTAGTCTCATCCAGATACTAACAACTGAACTGCTATAAAACAAAGCCAAAAAAATCCTCAGGCAAAAATGGACAACCACAGCACACAACAGAGCATTGTTCTAGCAGAAGGGGGTAGGAAAATTTTTTAATGAACTTCATTTAGCATGATAACAGGGCAGCACCGCCCACAAGCTGGAGGGAAGGCTGCTGTGCTGAACCACCTACAGTGACTGAATCAGGCTCATGAATACATGGGGAATTATGAGACTGCACTGAATAAGAGCATATGTGAGCAGGCACCGGGATGGAGCACATTGCTGAGGATGCACAGAGGAAGGACTACTGGCTTGAGCCTGAGGTTTTCAATAAGAAGGCATGTGTAATGTGTAGCCTTAATCGGTTCACAGAACTGGGTTTCCTTACAAGAAAATACTAAGTGAAGCCCAGGCTGAGATATTCAAAACTCCTGTCACCCCACCCAGAGGGCTAAAATCTAAAGAAGACATTCTTGAACTAGAGGAGCAAAGACATCAGGAAAAGACTGTTGGTAAAAAGAACAACTCCCAGCCTGTGATCCCATATCAAATACAATCCATGCTGAAGGCAGCATCAAAGTGCTTAAAAATAGCCTACATCTAAAGTGGACACAAGACTATACGGGACACTAAGACTAAGCTGACTTAATGCATGTAAACCAATTAGTGTAAAATAACATATCAACAAAAATAGAAATAAAAATAATATAGTATCAAAGAGAAAGCATTAGGTAAGAGTCAGCACTCATTTATGCCAAAAATCCTACATAAGATTGGAAGAGACTCTAACTCAATACAATAACAGCAAATCTAATACTCAATACTCAATAGTGAAAAACTGAAAGCTTTCCCTTAAGATCAGAAGACAAGGATGTCCACTGTCACCCTTCTGTTTAACTTAGCAGTAGAAATTCTGAGCAGAGCTATCAGGCAAACACAGGGGGAAAATAATGGGATCCAAGTCAGAAAAGAAATGCAACTATGACTATTTGCAGAAGATATACTATCATACATAGAAAAGTTTAAAGACTTCACCAAAAAATTACTAGAAACAATAATACAGCATAGTGACAGGTTACAAAATTAGCATGAAAAATCCAGGTTTTTTTTTTTTACATACAAACAATGAACAAGAAGCAAAAGTAAAAAACCCTTCATTTATAATTGCTTCAAAAGATTTAAATAAGTCAAAACCAACCTAACAAAAGAGACTGATAAACTGAGAACTATAGGATGTTAAAGGTCTTAGGTAATGACATTAAGGGATAGAAAGATATTCCACGCTGGTGTACGGGAAATCTTTGTGATTATCCTGCCTAAAATGACACACAAATTTAACACAATCCCTACCAACATAACAACAGTATTTTTCCAAAAAAAAACTAAACAACATCAACATTTATTTGGAACCACAAAAGGTCTTGAAATGCAAAAGCAACCCTGAAGAACAAAGAATATAAATGGAAGTTATCACATTACCTGATGTCAAACTTTATTATAAAACAGTATTAAAAAGAATATGGCACTGGTACAAAAAAGCTACATGGATCAATGGAACAGAATTGAAAACCCAGAAATAATTTACTCACGTAACCACCATTTAATCTGATAATGAAATAAACATGTCGCGTAAAGATAGTTTCTTTAATAAATGGTGGCAAGAAAATCAGAAAGCCACACATTAAAAAGTTGGATAACTCACTAATATTAAATACAAAATAAACTCCAGATTAAGATTTAGATATAAAACCTATAAAATACATTTCAAAAAACACTGGCAATACATTCCACAATATCAAAAATAAAGATATTTTTGATGAATCAAACCCTGTAATAAGGAAATTAAAAACAAAAATAAACAGTTGAGACTACCTCAAGTTAAAAGGCTTCTATAAAGTGAAAGAAAATACTTATGAATGGGAGAAAATACACAATGTATACTGATAAGGGAGTAAAATAAATGGTATGTTTTAAACACTTATACAACTCAACAATAAAATATAATCAGTGGTCCATGTAAACAAGTCACCATAAAGGATATCCAGAAGGCCAAAAGACATGAATAAATGTTCATCACCACTTCTAATGAGAAATATGTGGAATAAAACTACAATGAGATATCACATTACATACATGAGAATGGAACATATTAAAAGTACTCTCCAAAAAGAGAAAATGCCTAGAAAAAGGAATCTATTACACTGCTGGTGGGAGTGTGAACTGGTGCAACCAATATGAAAAGTAATCTGGGTTTACTTGAAAAAGCTAAGGATGGAAATACCATACAAACCAGCAATCCCACTCTTGGTTTCCTATTCTGTGGTATTTGTCCATCAACCAAAAACCCAAAAACTTTGTCCACAAAGTTCATAGCAGCATTCATTACAACGGCTAGGACATAGAAGCAGCCTAAATGTCCACTGACAGATGATCTGGTCGAGAAGATGTAGTATATCCACAACATAGAGTATGACACAGACAGCCGTAAGAAAGGATGATAAATGCAGTCATTTGGAACAAAGTAAAAGAAGTCTGAGCAATTCTATGCTCAGTTGAAGTCATAAAGATAAAAACAAATGTTGAACACTTATAAAGCAGACAAACTTGATAATGGAAAACACTTTAAAATCTAGTGGACATCAGTATACATTCTGAGAGCTCTGAAGAGGGCAGGTAAAGGTAAAGGACAGGGGAAGGAAGGGGTGATGGTTAATCTTAAAAATAAACAGGAGCCTCCCTGGTAGGGCAAAAAGTTAAGGCTTCAGCATTATGAAGCAGTTGCAGTCACTGCAGCATGAGTTCAATCCCCTGCAGCATGAGTTTAGTCCCCAGCCAGGGAGGTGACCCACATAGCAGACCTCTCCTACCTCCCCACTGCTCCCCTCAGCCGTGTATTTCAGTAGATCCTCCTGTTCTACTCCCCACTGGTGAATCCTCTCACCTCCCCCCACCTCTGGCCTTTACCCCTTGTTCTTGTATGCATAAATAAATCATACAATAACACCCCCCCAAAAAACCCAAAAACAAGAAGAGACAGAAAATGATAAAAATTAATTCTATAATTTTTAAATTCATAGAAAAGTTTGGATTTTCCTTAAGTCCTCTTTCCTCATTTTTTCCTTTATCAAGTTTAGGTTATAAAGAAAGCATACAATCATGGTAAAATTCACTTTCAGACTTTATTATTAATTCTAGAGACACACTCTGTAATAAGAAAACTCTTCTTAGCAGCTAGTCCAGAATGGCACAAAACAAGACCACTAAAAGGGTCAGGTCATCCTCTTAGTTTATATCATTAACACTACTGAAGTCTATGCCAACAAGCTTGTTCTGAGACAAGAATACATGAGTTCATTTTTTTAAGTTCAGATCCAGAATTAAAAAGATCATGTAGTCAAATGGATTAAAATGCAAGGCTGGAAGCCAGGAACTTTAAATATTAAAATCACCTCTGCCAACCACTTTCTGACCCATTATGATAATGTTCTATAAGTCCTTCACCAAACAAAATAGCAAATAATACTAAATCAGAATTTGATAATCAGTTAAACCAAAATGAAACAATTATAAATAGAGGCAGAAAAACAATACAGCTCTAACATCAAAAATAAGCTTTTAAATCCTCATGAAAATTGTAACTACTCCTGATAAAATCTAATTTGTATTTGACAGAACATAACAGGAAGTAGGGCTCCTGTCCCTGGGCAAAATTTCAATAGGGTTTTTCAGAGCTGGCATTCTAAACGTGGTAAGGTTAAAGAACATGGCAAACAGAGGTCTCTCCCTTCTCCACTCTCACTCTGGCATGTGTTATTTTTAGCCTATCGGGCCATCCCAGTTTTCTCCTCTTACACTCAATAAGGAAAGCAAAGAATATATTTTAGAACTCATCCACCAACAGTAATAGTGTCATTACTAGCTAACCGGGAGTTGAATCAACCATGACTGTTTCAATTAAATGAGAATTACTCAGAATCCTGAAAAAGGACTGGAATTTGTGGGTTGTCAATTCCTGCTTTAGGCCAGTGCTTATCAACTACTAGGCATTATACCAATGCAAACACATTTAATCCTCAGGTAACATTACAAAGCATCTCATATTCAGAAAATAACAGGAGAAGTGAATCACTGAGTTCATATTTTAACGCCAGTGAAAATCTTTGAAAATTTATACACATTCTGGATCATTTGGTATACACTGGATCATTTTTTGTCTACTTGTGATCATGTGAACTTTCAAGTGAAGATCAAATGACACTGAAGGTTTCATGATAGTGGTAGGAGAACTGAGTCATCACAGGTCACTCAATGGCACACCAACCCCCCTCCCCCAGGAATTCCCTGCAGGGACAATATCATTAAACATAAAATCTTTACTAGTTCACTAGCAATAAGCATCAACACCTTAAATGACCTTTGAAGTAATTACTAAAGAGTCAACTTCCAAACTGGAGGGGACTATGTTGAGCACAACTCAAAGGGAGAAAAAGAAATACATGATGACTTGACTCACATGAAAGACAAAAAGCAAAACAAAGGAACAGACAAAACCAAAGCAAATCAAACCTGAAAAACCTGACCACAGAGTCCAGGCTACCAGACTTGGGGCGGGGGTGGGGGGTGTAAATGAACTGTGATGGATTACTGGTGTTTTGTTATTGGGTATGGTGTGGTAACATTCATCTGGAAAGGTGTATATAAGCCCTGATGGCTTATACAGTAGTTTAAGCCAATGTCACAGCAATAAAAAATAAAAGGAAAAAAATCCCAAGCCTGTATTCATTACTTGAAGAGTACAATTCTGAAGTAATCAATAATGTTTCATTCTAAAACAAAAGTATACAAAGGAAAGGATTAGCAGAGCATAAAGAAGTTGACATTTGCTTAATACAAAAACTGGTATATTTGCAAAAGACTAAAGATAAAAAACTAGTCTTAAACTCAAATTATATTGCAATACAATTTTTTTGCATAACAAGGTACAACAATACTTACAGTTTGATAATATGAGGATGACGAAAGAGTTTTAGATTTTGAATTTCTCGTTTTATTTTTCCAACAACATCTAAACTCCGAATCTTCTGTCTATTTAAGATTTTAACTGCTACTTTGTGGCCTGTCAACTGATGTTCTCCAACTAAAGAAAAAGAAAAAAGAAAAAACTTTATGTAATAGCAACATAATTTTTATAGATGCTTCTGTCTACTGCAAATTTCCACCCAAATTTCTCTGACATATGCTACTTTTATATCATTCATTGCATTAAAGTTACCTACTTCATCTGATTTCTTAATAGAATATGCACTCCTTGAAGAAAACCAGTGCCTTACTCACCTCTGTATCCCCAGCATCTAGTACAGAGATATTCTAATATTGTCAAAAAGATTACTGAATTCAGTAATGAATCAGTATGATTCAATATGATCAAATTTGGAATATCTCCTCTTAAGGTTAATGCCAGTCACAGTATTATAGAAGAATAAGTGAATAACTGGTTTCAATATTATTTCATCAAGTGATACGCATATAGTCTCCCCTTGTTTTTGCTTTTTCCAAAAAGTCTATTTTCCTTCTATTTAAAGGTGTTTCTTTCACTCATGGTAAGTTTATAAAGCTCATATCTCATTTGCCATTTTTAGGCTATAATAAGCATTTGTGCCTGTGATGACATGAGCTATAAGCTCATACCCTCCTTAAATAAGACCTTAAATACACATCTGAATCTTCCATAAAGTATGCAGTAGTGTTTTATACATAGTACATCACAAATAACATGTTACATTAAGTGAAATAACAGTTCTCTCCCTTTCATGTAACATTCACAGTACCCATATTACTTAGCAGTATCCGTACTGCTCAGGGAAAGATACATCCCCTCACTCGGAACAAACCTGTAGTCCCAGTCCTATTTTCCTCAATTATTATTCTAAATTTTTACCATCATCCTCATAATACTTATTTTTCACCGCTTCCAGCAGACAGACTCATCTTTTATTGTTTAGAGAGGAAGAGGTCACTAGGAGAGATTTCCTCTATTTCAAAAGGCTTACCTAGATCTACATCCTGCCTTCCTCCAGGGACATCTTCAAGCCCTTCTCCTCTTTAAGGCTAATCTCATCGAGTTGTACTCTTGAATCCATCTTTCCTACCCTTTCTTTACACATCCCACTTTTTTTTTATTATAATAACTCTTTTCAGCCAATCAAAATCCCTTCTACACGTCTCAATCTTCATTTTACTCTGTATCTTCCTCTAGTTGCCAATACTTTCCTCAGTGTCTCAGAATGACTCTTCCCTTTCTACCATCCTTGAATTCTGGCTTCTGACTCCAATCCTCTACTAAAACCAGAGAGCAACAAAAGATGCATTAATTATCACTATGTAGATTTTTTAGCTCTCAGGTAACTAATTTTTGTTGTACTGGACAACAACACTGAGCACTCTCTTTCTGGTTCTTCTACTAACTTTCAGATGGTCTCCTTTATGGCCTCCACCTGTGCTTTACAGGTTAGATTTCTAACCGAGATAAAGCCTTTAATAGCACATTCCCCTCTCATAATTTTGATTAACAATTACAAACCAATGACTCTGGACCCTTCTTCAAATCCATATATTTCAGATTTAAAATCTCATTTAAGCCACATAATTGCCTCAAATTCAAAACCAAAACCATCATTCTTCCATTTCTCCACCAAAACTATACACTCTATTTTAAGTGCTGGCACCACAGTCTGTATATCAGAAACCAAGATGTCAAGTGACATTATCACCCAAGCACCTCCATTAAGAAGCTACTACACAGCAATAGAACCATCAGTAAAATGAAAAGGCAACCAACCAAATGGAAGAAAATATCTGCACATCATACATTTGATAAGGGGTTAACATCTAAAATGCAGAAAGAATTCACATGACTCAATAGCAAAAAAAAAACACAAAAAAAATTAAAAATGGGCAGAGAAACTTTTTTTTTTCAAAAGCAGATGGCCAATAGGTATAGGAAAAGGTGCCTACAATCACTGACATCAGAGAAATGCAAATCAAAACCACCAAAAGAGATACTACTTGACACCTTTTAGAATGCTTATTATCAAAAAGGCAGGAGATAACAAGTGTTGATGAGGTGGAGAAAAGAAAGCCTTGTGAAATGTTGGTGAGAATTTAAATAGCTGCAGTCACTATGGTTTAGGCAGTTTCTCTAAAAACAGAACTACCATATGATAAAGCGATTCCACTTCTGGGTATATATTCAAAGGATATGAAAACGGAATACTGAAGAAAATATCTACACTTCCATGTAAACTGGAACAAACACAACAGCCAAGATAGGTGAACTACCTAAATGTCCAGTACATTAAAGACTGAATAAAGAAGACATAGAAGATATGAATGTCAGGTGACTATTTCTAAAATTCTTGCAATAAAAATAGACTTATGGTTGAGCATTTCTTCTGTGTATACTATAGTCCAAAAGAAGTAACTGAAAAAAAGGCTTGGATTCATCAAAATTTTATTACCATTCATCTATTCAATCATTTGCTGAGTACTTCTAAATGCCAGGACTGTGTGATCAGTCACATGAGGAGAGGTTCAACACACCTCCAAGTTTTATAGGAGAGAAAAATACAATAAAATAAAATCTGTATGGTATTATACCTGCCTGCACTTTGTTAGGAATGCCTTGTTTCAGAACTTCGGTAGGAAAATTAAAAAGTAAACACCAGGGATGAAACATTTGCCATAATTTATCATGTATATAAGTAAATATCCAGACCAATAACTAATTTGACCAGAACAATAAGGGACACTCACCCATGGCACAATTATTAAATGAGAACTTACAATGGCAAATGCTATACTAGGTAGGCACTTGGGATACAAATGTCAAAGTAGGTCGACCAAATTGCCAAGCTTTCCCCAATATCAATCCACCCTTGCTTTTCAGATACAAGACTCCCAAATTACACCTGAGCAAATGTCTATCCAGATTAGAGACTTTATCATCGCCTCTCTATACCTAGATGGGGCCACAAGACTATGTTCTGGCCAATGAGACATAAACAGAAATATCCCCAGCATTTTCTTTATCCCTTCCTCCATCCTGACAAATTCTAAGGCCTCTAGAATTCCAAGGCCACCATCTTGAACCTTGAGGGCAGGGTTAGACAGGTGGGAGCAACTGGCTAAAGAAGTGCATGCTTTTAATGTCATTAGGCATAGGTGTGACAACCGTCTTAACTACCTGCTCTGTTACGAGAGCAAAATACTATTTTTAATTTAAAAATCAGCTGACCCTTGAACATGGGAATTAGGTGCACTATAAAAATTCTGCCTCTAACTTTTGACCCTGCAAAAACTTTACTAGCCATCTCTTGTATTCCAACTTACCAAAATCCATAGATGCCTAGTACCCTTCACATCTGCAGGTTCCCCATTAAGATTCAACTAAATGACATTCCTTGGTTGACAATAAGAATGTGGAACCCCTACATAAGAGAGGCCAACTGTATTTAATGAAAAAAATTTGCATATTAAGTGAGCCCATGCAGTTCAAACCTGTGTTGTTCAAGGGTCAACTTCCTTTTTAAAACTTGGAAGGCTTATATTTCAAATTTCCAATTTTGTTCTACTACCATCTGTGAATCAATGGAAATAAAGTATAATTTATAGTCCATCCAGCTTCTTGGATCAAATAGTTTTACAAGTCCATCAGTGGTCCATTTTGTTTTTCCTAAATTATAGCCAAGTTACATAAAATCTCTTTAAAACTATGGCTTTTATGGGGAGTAGAAGGAAGTCCACACTGGCCTAAACTATAGAATTTTATATTGATAGAGAGTTGTCATAGAGAATGAAACTGCCTTATTTGTATTGTTCTAGAAGAAGTGGAAATACCAATAGAAATTCTTTCAATGAACAGTCATCTGTTTTATGAAGCTTCTCTGCACCTCCTTTTTCAATCTATACTGTAAATGACTTTTATAATGTAACTACTGTATCTTGAGTAAACCTATTTTCACAGGATGTACAACACTAACGCTTGATTCTCAATGCATCTCTCAATACTAAATGGAAAGGGGCATCCCTTTTGTCTTTGTCTATTACAAGGATATAGCTTCTGGCAATAGAAAGCCATGAAAATGAGATAGAGAGGTTAGGAATGTGCTGTCATTTCAGCTATTAATGGTAGGTATAGGATTTAAACCCAGACAGCATGCACCATCCAATATTCACAGGAAGCTCAGTCATTTGTTAGAATTACCATAAAATGAATGCCTGCATTAAGTAACAGGTTTAACTACATCAATCCTATTTCCTCTTGCAACTCTAAAATTTTTCTAATAATATCCCTAAGGGTTACTCCACACTGATAGGCATGTCTCTTTAGTCACTCTGGCCTCTTGATTATTTAGTTGCCATTTTCTGATGGTTTTCAGCTCTCACACATTTTCCTTGATGCACAAACTATAGGACTTCATAGAGCTGTCTTATATATTATGTACATGATTGTCTTGCAAACAGGATATAATTATCCAAATCGCCAATGTTTCCAATGAAGTCTAGCATTTTTTACATACGCACAGACCCTATAATTTTATGACATATATTTTGTAACATTTCCTACACATTATTCCATATTAATTCATACAAAATACTTCATTCAATTTTAATATATAATTTTAGATTACCTCTAATGAAACAAAAGGAAGAACTGAAAATAAAGCACTGATTATTTTCAGTATGCATTATAATCTTCTAGGTTCAGATTAAATGAAGTTATCAGAATGTCCCTGTACTGTAAAGGTCACACACTATACAATAATTTGAACTCTGTCAAGGAAGTGAAAGCTTCAGCCCACAAAAAGAATCTACTCAACTTCATACATTCTATAGGACCAGTAGTTACATGGAGTATTTATTGTGCCCACATAAAGTCCCTAGTCTACTCACAAAATTTGTTTGTAAGCTTTTATGGCACTTGAAAAGTTCTTATCTAATAGGGAAAATGCCATTAATAATGCTAGGCTAACAGGAAAAATCACTTCTATAAGTAAAATCAAGTCTATCACCGTATTACTGGGAATAGTTGGAAAATGTTCACTATATTTTCTTTATGGTCTCACTTAAACTGAGACTAATAAGTATACACTAAATCTCTGAAGAGGGTCTCCACCAAGTGAAAGTACAAGGGATTACCAAAACATGAACATCAGGTGGATTACAGGGATTAATCTGTAACTTCTCAGAAGCACACTCAAACTTTAAAGCCCAGCATGCTCTGCAGTGGGGGTTATTTAGAGACTGTTAATGATTCCCACAAACCTGAGAAGGACAACTAGCAGGTAAAAGTCTGTATGTCTCGCTCTCTCTCTCTCTCTCTCTCTCTCTCTCATACACACACACACACACACACACACTAAATATTTTACATCATTTCATCTTAACCTGTGAGTAAATTTTATAAAGAAAATGAGGCTCAAAAAAATTAAAAGCAGCTAATAATGAACAAAATCCACATGTAGATCCAAAATCTGATTCTAAAGCCTATAGTTATATAGTTATAGTAGAACTGTTTTACTGCCCCAGTTACCAGGTTACTCCCATGGTGCTAGCGATCTTATAGTAAAGACCTTGAAATTTAGACCTAGGTTTAAGGAGTACGGAGAAAACTTGGGGACAGCAGGAGTCAGAAAAGGAGGGGAGTGAGTGTAATTAAGTTTTGGGCCCTGTGGCTGCTATAGCTCCCAGGGTCAGAAACCTTTCTTTTTCAACTAAGTGATTTTGACAAGAAGTAGCCACATAATATTAAATACTTTAGTAGTAAGATATATTATTCTTCTGTACAGATGAGACAAGCCAACTGGAAAGCAAGGGAAAGAGAAAGATTCAAGAACTTTTTTGATGGTGCTGAACAAAGAAGTCTGTGAGTCAAATCAAATTATGGCACCATGCAGAATGGAGGGTCCACTAGTACTGGGAACCTAGAGCCTGTCCTATACTCATTGCAGTCTTGACTGGAAAATTGGGATGAGCAGTTAATTATAATGATTTATGTAATATTAAAGGTTTCAATCCTTTCACAGACTTACACATATTCATATATACTATAACACATCTTTAGATGTTTGCCTACCTGTCCAGTATGTTTCACTATTCCCTCAAAAATTATTCTTCAGTCATTTAGAAATACTTGGAACTCTCCATAAGATTAGTCTCCTGTACAGTATGTGGTTAACATATGCCTAGTTTATGATAAGCATTCAGTACATTTCAGTGGGATTCTATTCAGTGAAATAAATGATGTTAACATGTGAACCATTTGCGTCCCCAATTGCCAATCTTGATGTTTCACCTATTTAGGTCTTATTTGTTTGTCAAAGTTCAGCACAAGTACTATGTTTTCCACTAAGCTTTCCCTAACCACCACTGTAACCCCCTACTCATTCCAGCAATTCAACTGTTTGGATTAAATGACACTCCAATGTACTCCCACAGTTCCTCTCTGGATAGCACTTAACATCAAGTGCTATAATCACATATTTTGTTATTATTGATCTCCCTCTTTAAATCAATCAGCTCCTTCAGAGCAGGGTCTGCATCTTATTTATCTTTGTATCCTCAGCATCTGGCACAATGCCTGACACATAACTGATGTTCAATAACTAGTTATTTTCTGTATGAATAAAATGCATATCTGATAGCAACATTTTGACTGTTTGAACATGTAATTTAGATTTCATACTCCACTAGCAGCATTGCTGCTTATAAAATTTGAGAGGGGAATATACAGTGTGAGCCAATCTCTCATCTGAGACAAAACAACAAATATCTGTCAAAGACGAATCAGCAGCTATACACTCCATGCCCCAAGGAATTCTATGTGGCACTAGATTCTGAGTTCCTAAATATGGAAAAATATTGAGAGAGAAGGAATAAAGATAAGAACACTAAAGATCAGAATAAAGATCTGAATAAATCAGGCAATATACTTAAATTCTAGGCATCAGAAAGTAAGTACATGTCTTCCAGGAAAATAAACTGAAGAAGAGAGCTAAATGAAGTTATTTGCATTTTCTCCTTTTTCTTAAGTGAGCTTAGCGAGAGGTTTATTTTTTTTTTTTTGAAGGACCAGGTTATAGTTTAATCTTTTGAACTCTTTATGTCTATGTCATTTCTTCCTGCTCTAATTTTATTATTTCCTTTCTTGTTCTGCTTGTTGGTTTTGTCTGTCCTTTCATTTCCTTGAGGTAAGAGATAAGGTTAGTTATTGGAGTAGTTTATTGATATGGGCCTGTATTGCTGTATACATCACTCTTATTACTGCTTTTGCTATTTCCCATAAGTTCTGGAAGGTTGTGTCCTCATTGTCATTTGTCTTGAGGCATTTTTACTTTCTTCTCTTAATTTCTCCTTAACCCAATAGTCTTGCAGTGATGTGTTGTTCAGTCTCCATGTAGCAGAAGTTTTCCCTTTTGTGTGTGTATGTGATTTCTAGCTTGATACCTTTATAGTAAGAAGCTGGGTGTGAATTCAATCTTCACAAATTTGTTGATACTTGTCTTGTGATGGAATATGTGCACTTTAGAAAAATGTGTATCTAGTTTTGGTGCATACAGTACCATACAAATGTCTATTATAGTGATTTTATCCTTTAAAGCTATTGTGTCCTTATTTTCTGTCCACTTGATCTGTCCACTGGTGACAGTGTGGTGTGTTGAAGTCCTCTGCCATTGTCTGTTTCCAGATTTGATAGTAATTGCCTTATATATTTTGGTGTTCCTTAATTTAGTGAGCATACACTGCTGAGTGTTATGTCTTCCAAATGTATTGTTCCCTTAATTATTTCACAGGATCCATCCCTGTCTCATTACATTTGTAGCAGGAAATCTATTTTACTTTCACTGGTTGTGACTGCACCCTCACATTCATCTTAGGAGCTTACTGGGTCCAGAGTTGATAGCAGCAGCAGCAGAGATTCTGCTTGTATGTCCTTTGTTCTATGTAATGTGGTACTTTTCAACTGAGTGTTGAAGAAGTCTGTACTTCTTACACAGAGGATAAACAATCCTGATACTATCTACAGAACTCTCTTTTTGAACTGTCTCTCTGGTTCACTGTTCAAGGAGTGGCAACTAGCCCAGGTCCCCAGCTGGTAATCCCACAGCCCAGAAGTGGCAGGGTTCTCCCAAACTGAGGCCTAGGTTCTGCATCTGGTAGCTGGAGGTTGGGAGGATCCCATCTCCAGCTCATGTACCTGGTAGCTGGGGGCCAGGAGGAAGTATGGCCCCTAGTTCACAAAGCTGGCCACTGGAGGCTGTGCTCCTGCAGCTGGTAAATGGAGGCCAGGTGAGTCAGTTCTCACCACTTATAGCTGGGATCCAGGCAATACCCAAGGAGATAGCTCTCACTCATGCTGCTGACAGGTGAAGGCAGAGCTCCTGTGCTGGCTGTGGGCACTAGGTGATTGATTAAGGGCAGGCTGGGCTGACTCTCACTGTATTGCCAAAGGCAGGCAGTTCCCAAAAAGTAAATCTTACTATGATTAAGAGTCAGTGACAAAGATTTCCCTTTAAGGTGACACCTAACTTCTTTGGGAATAGTTTTACAGTAGCAACAAGCTATCTAGAGTACATTTCTACGTCTTATACATATACTACTATAAGAAGTGAGTTGTATCTTGCTGAAGTCAAATTTATAGTACATAGTAAAAATATAACTAGCAGAACACTAAAATATAAGACTGAATGTGTACATATATAAGTAAAAGGTGGGTTTAGTATATCACTTTTGACTTAGAGTTCAAATTTGAAACAATCATCAAAGTAAATTCTGTGATAAGTATTTCTACTTTAAGTTAGTAAGTTATATATTGCTATATCTATTGCCACATTTTAACATAAGTAGAAATATTTTGTCTAAAATTCAGTATGAGGGGACTCCCTGGTGGCTCAATGGGTCAAATCACAGCATCATCAAGCTATCGGCAGCCACTGCAGCACAACTTCAATCCCCAGTCAGGGAAGTGACCCATATGGTGCAGCAGACCTCTCCTGTCTTGCCCACTGCTGCCCTCAGCAGTGTATCTCAGTCGATCTGCCTGTTCTGTTCCCTACTCTGTCTCTGGTATATCCTCACCCCCTTACAACTCTTCCTATACCCCAGCTCTTGTATGCATAAATTCTTTTTAAATATCAAATCCACTATGAATAGGCACAATAAATGCTTAATTTGCACTGTTTCTAGCATTTCATTAAGGCTGTGAGAACTGAATCTGATTATAAAATATTGTATAATACCAAGGTATACTCAAGCACATTATAAAAGGAAAATGAAAATAATATTGGTGTATTTGCAAGTAATGTAGAATTTAGAAAACAAATTTATGGTACATCTAAATTTTCTATTATTTTCAATTATGATGACTAGATTTAACTGCCTTATAACTAATTTATAACTCAGAAATTGAGATGTTAAACATGAGCACATAGTACTCATGTTTTTAATAGCACATAAAAACACATAAAATACTATGAAAAGATTCTAAAATAACAAAGTATGTGAATGAATTGATATATTAGCTCTCTGAATAAAGGCAAAGGAAGATTTGATAATTATTTTCAATTATATAGAAGGCTATGTTTAAAAATCTAAAGGCGGGTTAAATAAAAATTATTAACACAAAATCATCACAAAATATAGTAAAATTTATCAAAGTCAAATATTATTAAATATAAAACACTACACTTAGTCAAGAGTACTGTTCCCTTCTAGGGGTGAAGATTTCTATTATTAGCCAAGATAAAAGCTGCCTGAAATTCTTTCCTTAATAACACCATACTAAAAATAAAACAGTTAACCACATTTCTTAATAAACACACTGCTTCTGCATATGCATGTCAAATGTTTACATAAAAATCTATTCAATGTAATTCAGAGTGCTTTCTCTTGTATTTGTAAACTAATCAATATTTTAAGGGTCTTCTACCACCAGTTTTTAAAGAATTTGAAATTATGTCTTCTGCTAGGTCAAATTAAATTATCCTCTTGGTCTTAAAAAAGTAACTACTTTTCCTGCAAAATATTTTCCTTATCATCAAGAAAACCACAGGTATCACAGAATAAATGCAGTAGCATTATCATTACACAGCAAAACCAACTACATTAAGGAAAGCTAAGGTGGAACATAAGATAAATATTCTGGAGTGTTTTTGTAAAAACTAAATAAAGCAGTGCTATGTCCGCTGGAAAAGGGAGAAAGTCCACAGAATTGTGGCAATTATCTCATTATATGAGGAAACTACAAAAATCCTTTCTAATTTACATAGCAACGATAGGCAAAGTTTGGTAGAAAGACATATTTAGTTCAGAGTCTGAATTTTCTGTAGTTTGAAAAATGAACATTATCTTGGTCCTATTTTAAGTAGAAACTGCCTTTAAAATAACCTATTTTACTGCTAGCTGCTGATCTCGCTTCCCTTTTCTTGCTTTCCCCTCCCTATTCCAAGAGTTCTATGACAGCAACCAGGACATGGTGGCTCATCACCTACTAGGTGCTTGCACATGTGCACTGAAAATGTGTACCAGTGGTGGTGATAAATGAGTAGTGGCTAAAGAATCAGAATTTTTTCAACATGTGCATTTGCAAAAAAGAAAACACCTAAGGGAAAAAGTAAACTCTTCCTCTCCCAAATCAAATACATTACTAGTCTCAAACCCAATCATGGATTATTTTCATAGAAACTAACTGTGAGCTCGAGTAATAATATGGCACAGGAACCTAAAAGTACATAATATTTAAGCATTTTTGAGTTATCTTCCAATGTACTCTCCCAACAGTGTATGAGATCTGATCATGTTATTTTCTTTTTTTCTACGTGACTTTTGGCTACAGATCACAAAACAGATTTACAACATAGCATAAATTCCACCAATTCTTCCAAATCCAATATTCTCTGTGCTATATATATCATGTTGCCTTTGAGACTTATCCTGAATCTATCCACTATTTGTAATATTGTTTCTTGTAAGAAAGTATCTTTTGAACATCAATCAACTGATGACACAAAATGAACAAAATCCATTCAGAAATTAAGGACCAAATTATCTATGTCAGTCATAAATGATGTATCAATCAATAAAATAATCTAAGCAGATCATTTACCTAATTAAGAGGTAGGAGTGAATTGTTTCTGATTCAAACACTAATATTTGAGAAAATAAATCTAGTTCCATTATTTAGAAGTATTGTTTAACACTTATTCAGAATTTGAATAATTCCAACAGTAAATCCAATTCAGCTAGTAAGGTATATAGACATTATCATTTCTATTTCATTCTTATTTTATTCTACTTCATTCTTCATTTCCTTATTTGTGAAAAAAAATTACATGACAACCAAAAACCTACTGCATTTCAACATAAACATTAATAATTACCAAATATCACAAATAATCACTAAGAATGTTCTCCAGTGAGAATAACCAAAACATGGGGATAGACTGTTATAGTTCTGTCTCAATGTTGGTGTCAGAACGGAACTTACAACAGCTATGCATCTGTTTGGCTCAACTTTTTAAAAGCCAGTTAATGTATTTCAGCACATTTAACCCTCATAAAAATTCTAGATGTAGACAGGCTAAGTGTTGCTATTGTCATTTTACAAAGGAGGAAACAAAGTCTCAGATAAGTTTAATGGTTTTCCCAAAATCATATAACTGGTAGTTGACTGGAAATAACATCCCAGATTAAGCTATCCCTTACCAACGTTGTTTCCGTGACATCAAATAATTTTTACAAGTTCTTTTAGTATGGGTACTAAAGACTACCAGTAATCTTTACTCACGATTACTTCAATTGTAAGAAAAAAAAACCCTGAAATATCTGGTATTATAAGAACTTTGGATGGAAATGATCAGAATGCAACACATTCATCATATTAGAAGGAGCTCACACACACAAAATGATTATTATTTGTTTTACCCTACTAGAATATAAACTCTACAAAGAAAGGGATTTTAATCTGGTTTTGTTTCTTGCTGTATACCTATTACACAGAACAGTGCCTGGCACATTGTAAGTGCTTATTGTTTTCTGAATGAAAGGGTATCAGAAATGTGGACGTAAACTCAAGTTGGTCCTTTCCGGAGGAATGAAGAATTCCTTTTGCCTATTTAACAGACTTGACTTAAGGTTAAAGTACTAATTTTACAAGGAAATAGAGGCCTCAAAATTAAACCTCCAGACTGCCTACCCAACATTTCTACAGGGGGAAAAAAAAGTCAAAGATTTACTATAATTCTCGATTTGCGGCAAAGTATTTTTAATAAGCCAGCTCTAGTTATGGAAAGAGAACAAATTAATTAAATCCCAGGTGACTCTTATTAACAACCAAAAAAAGCAATGCTCAATACCTAGCTAGTGAGAAGTAAAACAGTTCAAAAACATGTTTTTCTACACCAAAAAAACAGACCTCAGTAAAATAAGCCTCAGCAGGTTCTGACCTTAGTCTACACCCTACAAGTTCCACCACCAAGAAACTACAACACCACTACAACACCATGAAACCTTTTTGTCTTCCCCTTTCCAAAAGCCTTCTTAGAACCATTTGACACACACCAATCAACCTCCAGACCTCCCAGGTCTAATTAACCCTGACCCAAAGCCGCTGCATTTTATCGTTTCACACACCCAGCAAGAAGTCCCACCCACTTCTCGGCCCCTGGCAGCATCCCGGAGAACTGTCAGCCCCACCAACCTAGAGTCAGGGAGCACAAAATTTCCAATGGCAAGGACTCTCGATCTGGGCACAACTGGAAGACATTTTAGACTTCATCCTGGTTCTGCCAATTTCTGTGACCTTGGGCACGCTCCTGACCCTCTAGGGAGCCGCCTTTTCTCACCTTTACGGTGAAGACAACACCTGCACCACTTGCAGGAGCTGATTATCACGCGTAAGCCCTAACAGGGGGCACCTGGCACGAGATGGCAACTCAAATCAGCAGCCGCTTGTGCCATTGCCAGACCTAACGGAACGGTTCGCGGCCGGGAGGCGCCTTACCAAACAGTCCAATCTCCCGGTTTTACCCCCACGGGGCACTGAGGTCGCGGCGGAGAAGCGCCTGGTTCCCGACCTCGAGACAGGCGGGTGGACGCGGGCCCGGGAACCCGGGACGCCGGCCCCCCTCAGGCCCCGGCCTCTGCTGCAGGCGAGGCGGTGCCCGCCGCCCACCCCGACCCCCAGGCTCCGCTCGGCCCGGCCCGCTCCACCTGCCGCCAGGCCCCACACCCGCCGCCCACCCGCCGGTGGCCCGGGGCTCCAAACTCCCGCGGCTCGGCCCCGCCGCCCGCTAGGCGGGCAGCCCCAGACGGCGGCCTCGGCGCGTACTCAACTCTTCACTTTGCCGAAGGTGCCGACTCCCAGAGTGTCCCCCAGCACGTAGTGGCCGATCTTGACCCGCCCGTCGTGCTTCTGCTTCTCAGCCATCTTCGGCGCACGCAGACTCGCTCCGCAGCCGCCGCCGCCGCCTCGGCCGCCCGCTGCCTGGAGCGGCCGGCGCCGCCTACCCACAGTGCAGCGGGCGAGCGGGCGAGCGGGCAAGCGGGCGGGGGGCCTGGGGGCGGCGCGGGCGGGGCCCGAGACGCTGAGGGGCGCGGGCGGCTCGGGGCGCCGGGAGGGGCCTGGCCAGGTGGGGCGCGGCGGACGCGCGGCGGCCCGGCGCGCCGCGGCAACGGAGGAGGGCGGGAGTGGGCGGGGGCGGCGGCGCGGCGAGGCCACGGGCCTGGGGCTGGGGCAGGGGCGGGGCGCCTGCGAGGTGCGGGGCGGGCGACAGGTGTGCGGGCTAGGAGCCGCTGGGGGGCCCTTTGACTGGGAAGGGGGTGGAGGGGAACAGTGAGAGAGTGAGATTTAGGGACCGAGGTAAGGAAAACGGATTTGAGATACAATTTAGGGAATGGAAAGGGGTGGAAGTGGAATTTGAAGAAGACAAACAGGCCCAAAGTGTGGGGAATGTAAAATCTAATGTGGGCAAAAGGGAAGTCAGGATGGGCGGAGGTGGAAGTTGCCCTGATGCAAAGGCAGTCCGAGGAGATTCACAAGTTTCTCAAGTCACGACGGGCTATTTTTGATACAGATCTTGGCACCTACAGAACCCAATTCCGCACTCTCTTCGTTGTTCTCCGTGTATTTTGCAATCCTCTTATGCTGTCCTGAAGATGAAAGAGCCCCTCTCCTCAAGCGCTCGCAATTCTGTCACAGTATTCCAATAAAAATCATATTTGCTTGCTTGTATTTTAGCACGTTTCTATATAAATCATTATGAATATATATAATAATGTTATGAAATAATATGTGCTAGAATGGCACAAGTCTCAAATAGTGAAGGAAATGGGAGGGAGTTGAATAATGAGCATAGAAAGTAAAATGCACAGGGAGAAAAGAGAACTCTGAAGCGCAAGGGCAATATAAGGACACAAAGAAAATGTGATAAGATGGAGGTGAGGAAAAACATGTCAAGAGGAAACAGGGCACTTAGGTGAGTATGAAAAAGTGATAAAATTTATCACTGTAGTGGTTATCTCTTCCTCCCTTCCTTTCATGTTGTCCTAATCTTTAATGTTGCCCCATCTTTCAGTGCTTAAAATTTATTTGCTGATTCAGAATAAAAATTTTGAACATTTTCAACATTGTGCGTGACATTAATTTCATCAAATAGGAAGTCTCGTCACACTGTTTATATGGAAAGATGTAAAGATCAAAATGTATGGCTCAGAAAGAAAAAGATGTAGCAAGAGTTTGTTTTCTGAGAATTGATAAACACACAAATGACACCTATCCATTCTTGTTTCCACACCCAAACTGGGAGATGATCACAGCTTATAAATTATATATGCCACAGCTGTTGAGCAGAGGCTATTTTTGTTCATTCTTAGGATCATCTTTCTTGCTGACAAGATGTATCATTTAAGAAACATGAAGTAACTGGCAATTTGGAGGAAATAGCCAACTAGTTTTGATGCTGAAACTTATTTAAGTCACTTCCTCGGTTTTCATTCAAGTAAGAAAACCAAATACCTATTCTGCTTTTGAGATATAAGAAGTAGGTCTGTCTCTTCTAATATCCCACTAAAAGGTGTTGAAACTCTGCTAGGTGGCTTTCTTAAAGCTACATTGTAGGGTAAATGGAAGTTGTCAGGTTTTTTTCCACCCTTCTGCCATTAGCATTTATGGCCGACACCTGTGGCCTTACACGCATGCCTGATGGCAGGCACCTGGCATATGGTGTGGGCATGCATAAGTGGGGACACACGAGTCGAGAGACTGAGCATCTAGGGTGGTGTCATAGAGGAGGGCAGCAGCAGACCTTGAAGCAGAGTACAGTGGAGACCAGCTACCATAAGAGAATGCCAAACAGCCCAGAAAGAATCAAGATTTGCCAAGGCTAGGAGGCCTCCCAGCCTATCCTCCACCATGGTGTCGAAAGATCATGAAAAGTCACTAAGTATTCCAGGACTCCTCCTTTACCCATCTGCCAGAATCAATAGAAAACCTGCTCTGTGCCTTGCTGGCACTACATGTGTTAAGACAGACTATGAAAAAAATGATTTTAAAGCATTTTGCACTGGCTTAACTATTTGTTGGTAATTACAACCTAAATTAGTAAATGCTTCATAATTGTGATATTTTTTTTTAAAGATTTATTTATTTATGCATACAAGCACTGGGGTACAGGCCAGAGGTGTGGGGGTGGTGAGAGGATTCACCACAGAGAGCACAACAGGCAGATCAATGGAAGCACACTGCTGAGGGGAGCAGCNGGCACAGCAGGAGAGGTCTGCTGCACCATGTGGGTCCCCTCCCTGGCCAGCAGCAGGGATCGAACTCGTGCTGCAGTGGCTGCGGTTTGCTTCACAGTGCGTTGCTTAACCCACTGCGCCACCAGGGAGGCCCATAATTGTGATATTTAACTACTGTGTACAAGGTGTGGCTTTATTATAGTGCCAAACAATTGTATGATACTTTATTAAAGTTCATTTAAACACCAAAGTCTCATTTAATTGTCATAAAAGAAACTTAACTATGATCCCTATTTTATAGATGTTAAAACTTAAGTCTTTCCCTTTCTAATTTGCCCAAGGCTAACCAGCAAAGTGGTGGAGTCAATTCATGCCCAATTCTGACATGTTCTTTTTTCTTCTATAGCTGCCTCTCTCTATATATAAATATGTGTGTGTGTATATATATATATATATGTTTATATATATGTAAAGAATGTGTGGTATTGTAAGATAGTTTGATAATTTCTATTATAGTTGCATTCTCATAACTTATTTCTGGGACAGGCCAACAATATATACTTTAAACATTTTTAGCTTTGTTTCCCAAATTTTACTTAGAGGAAAGTTTGAAAGCTCAGTGGGTGAGAAGGATAGAAAAGGCCAGCTCTTGGTGTTAGCCCTCAGCCTTTATCAGCCTGAAAGTTTACATACAGTCATCTATTGGCCTCACCTGTCCCTCCAACCCCCAGCAGCACGTACCTGTCAGGTCAAATCCTCTTAAGGGTCATACCCCTTGGGGCTCTCACCTCCCCCAAAGATATTCTGAGAAATACAACACTTCCCATTTATTGTTTTCCAAAATTGACCTATGTTTTTAATTCCAGTCTCTAAGATTAGTGCCCCAGGCAGCTAGGCAGTTCTTCCACCTGGTCCAACTGTTAGTGCTATATCCCTCTACTACTGGATCCTTGGTGTTAGTTTACCTCCGGTAGTCTAAAGCAGGATCTGAAGAGGGTATCTATCTAACGTAGATTCCACTGGTATTATGGCTACATAGCCGATCCCTGAAAGTGTGCTCCACTTTGTTTCAAACTGCGGTTCCATTTCACCATACTTCCTCCCCTATACTCTCCGTTAGCAGTAACCCCCACCGCCTCGATTTTTTTGGCACTTAACTTCTAATATTCTATTTACTTGTTTACAACGTTTTTGGGTTTTGTCTGTCTTTCCCAGGTGGATTATAAGCTTCACAAAAGTTTTTCTCCATTTTGCCAGCTGCCATATCCTTAGTGGCCAGAACAGTGCCCAGCAAGTTTTAAAGCACTGAATAGATTTAGGTTTACTGAAGATGCATCTGAAAAACATACAATGTGGGGAACCTCTTTAAAGAAAAAAATACAAAATAACATATGAAAATGGACATTTATTTGACACAAATCACAGTTATCTACACTCTTTAAAGTTACAAATAACACAAAACATTTCCAAGCCCAGAAAAATAACATGTATCTAAAACTAGACCTCTAAAATGCTAGTTTTCTACACTATTTAGCTACATATTCTTTGATTGCCTCTCCATCTTTTGTAATAATTTTTATAAGGAGAATAGAGAAATAATTCTACCCTCCCTCCGGCATGATTAAAATTTTTGATTACATGTTTTGTTTTTTTTCTGTTTTTTCAGGATCCCCATGGGCTTTGTTCAAATATTTACCAAAGCATCTATTATATTATATATATTATAATTATGAATATTTCATGTATTTTTCAGATATTTTATATTCACTATACACACACACATATGAAATAACATACCCCACCATGTGTTACCAGGACCTAATGGAACCTAGTGCATTCCAGAACTACTTGTTGAATTGAAATAAAGAAAACAGTTCTTTAGCCATCGAATCAAGGAATAAAGATACAGGGAAGAGTGCTTTAATAGGAAGTCAAAATTTATAGGAGTTTCATTTTAAGCATATGTACATTAAGTACAAAATATAATTTTCATTTCAGTAATAGTAATCATTCGTGAGACTGAAGCTAGGCATAAGTCAGAAGATATCAGGTCTTAGAGCTACATGATAAAATGTTCCTATGATTGTTCTCCAGTTTAAAATAAAAAGAATTCAAACTTAAAGGCTTTCTACAGTGAAAGAAAATATAAGTAGCTCACAGAGGTATCCCACTGACTGTGAGAAGATAGTCACATAATCCACAACTCACAAGAGATTATTATTATCCAAGATACAGCAAAATCTTACTCAATTTGATAATAGAAAAAGACAAACAATCCAATTAATAAAGAGTCAGCAGATCTGAGAAGACAATTCACAAAAAAGAATATTTAGGTGGCCAACAGATGTATGGGGAAATGTTCATCACATTTAATAAGAGAGATGCAGTTTAAAAGAAGGAGACATCACCACATACCATGAGAATGGTACATACTGAAAAAATCTGCAGCAAGTGCTGGAGAGGATGCAGAGGAAGAGAAAAACTATTACACTGTAGGTGAAGTGTAGACTGGTGCAGCCATTGCGGAAACAAATCTGCAATTACCTTAACAATCTAAAAATGGGAATACATGTGCAGCAGACCTTCTCATGCGCATCTGTCCAAAGAACATGAAACCATCAACTCAAAAACTTATATGCTTTACAATATGAATTGCATTATTATTTATAATAGGTAGGACATGGAATATAAACAACCTAAGTGTTCATGTGAAAGAGGATTGGATCAAGAAAATACGGTACATCCACACAATGGAATAGTGTTCAGCCATAAGGAAAGCTGATACGTTGTTGTTTACAGCAAAATGGAAGGAGTTTCAAGGAAAAATTCTGTTTTTGTCCCAGTTTAGCCACTTAGTAGTGTATTCCTTAAAAAATCATTTCACTTTTCATTGGTAAAACTAATAGTATGGAACTACAGTAGATTTAAAGTAGTTTTCAGTAGTTAGTAAATTCGAGTCACAAATCTCATTCCCCAATTTAGAATGAAACTATCAATGGAAAAAAAACCTAGAGAAATTACTTTAAAATGAAATATGTTGCATTCCAAGGTATATCAACAAGCTAATCTTGGTACAGTATTTAGCCTAAACACATTTTATCTCTTGGTATTTATTATTATTGGTTGAAAGAATAGCATTACATGGCCCTCCCCACTTCAAAAAGATAAGTAGATGCAGTAAACATGACAATGCTTAAAAGTCTTTAAAGACCATGTAACATGTAACTTTGTGATGTTATTTTTAAGAGGTACCCTCATAACAAATATTATACTTAATGTAATCCATTTTAATGTGGCTGAGTACATTCTAAATTGCTTCAATATGAGTTGACATTGTAATTTTCAGTGTAGCTGAGAAAAATTAAACATTTTGGATCAGACTTCCTCTGTGAGCAGATGCATTAATTGAAATAACAAAGGTTGTTTGCATTGCTGTATAAACATTATGGATTTGACAGCATTTTTAGAATCTTGCTTTCATGTACATGTTGACAGCATGTCTGCAAAATCGGCTCAAACGTACTTGTAGATCAATTAAATAAGTTAGTCTTCCCCCGCCTTGGCATGGATTCAGTCTCTATCTATATTGGATGCTTTTTCAAACTAGTGAAATTTGATTAGAGATACCAATATCACCTTGAATTATTATCATCTTTGTTATGGTTATACTTTTTAATTAAAACAACCCTTGAAAAACTATCCAATATACATATTATTTGAAGCCTTTTATAATACACTTTTAATGACCTCAAGTGGATATTAATGTTGCAACTTGTTGCCTCAATTCTGTTAACATTAACTGTAAAGCTTTGGTATGATTAATTAGTGCAAATTTTAAAAGAATTGGGTAATTTCAGAATTTCTGAATGCTTTATAAATAATAAAATAATTCTTCCTCAAAGAATAAAGACATTAAATAAACAGCCAAGGATTAGATTTATTTTTTAATTAGAATGTGGGCTTGGATTAGGTGCTCTTTAAGAGCTTTTAACTCTGAAATGCTGATTTCATAAAATGGACTATGTTAATTTTTTTAAGATTTCATTAATAAGTGTTTCACCCTTGGTTTTTAAAACATTGAAATAGTTTTAAAGTGATATAAAAGCAGCTATTCCATCGTTAAAAATTCCAGGGTAATTTGAATATATCGTTCCTGTTCTAAATACATTCATTCATTGAACAAACGCACAATGAATGCCTAGTGAGAACTAGGAAAAGGAGGTGCATTAATGAACAAGAAAGGCACTGTACACTCACATGTGGAATATAGAGAAACAAGCATGGTCAGACAAAATCAAAACAATAGCAAACCCTAAAAATCTGACTATAGAATGAGGCTATGACAGGAGATGGGGAAAGGACCTAATGGACTATTGTCACCTTGCTGGTGGGTGTGATGTGCTAATATTCATCAGAAGGGTGTGAGCATATACCTCTCAATCATATAGAGTTGAAAATCAATGATACCTCAAGAAAGGAAGGCGGGGGGATAAAAGGAGCAAGGGAGGCAGAAAGACAATGTAGTTTGTCATGTTTAGCACATTTGTTAAAGACACAATCATGATACTTGTTAAAGAAGATAAGGCAGACTTTATTCAGAACTATTGCAATAGGTACAGGGACTGCTGCAATGAGGTTTTTCAGTACAGGAGAGATATACTCAATTCTGAATACAACAAAGGAAAGCGAGATTCATTGCAAGGAGCAGAGTGGGAGGGTTGGTACACGGAAAATTACTAAAAGGGTAGGTGATGCTATGCTAAAGTGACATAACAAGATCATTGCTAAAGGTAGGCCAGGGGATAAGATATTACCTGAGGGACACTGAAGATAAGGAATTCTGTTGTCTATCGGGATGGTTATTACAGTAAAACTGACTTACCAAGATTATTGCCAGAAAAGACATACCAAACGGTGAGCACTCAGGGAGCCCTATAAGAGTTAGGTCAAAGGAGAGTCCAGTCTAGTGGAAGAGCAAGACAATAAACAAATCAAACTAATATGTAATCTAATCTAACATTATTGATTAGTAATGTAAAGAAAAGTAAACAGAGTAAATAGATACAGAGATAAAAGTGGGGGAGCAGAGAGGGCTGACAACCTATTTTCACATAGGTTGTCAGAGAAAGTCTGAGAATATAGCATTTGAGCAGCCCTGAGAAGTATCTGAAGGAAGGAGTTGTTGAAATATCTGGGATAAGCCTTCTAGACAGAAAGAATGGCAAAATGCAAAGGTCCTGAGACGGTACAAATAATATACTGGAGGAATAGTAAGAAGATGTATGTGTCCAGAGTGATGAGTACAAACACAAGAATAAGAATGGATGGGGTCTCCCTGGTGGCATGTGGGTTAAGTCTCAGAGTTATCAAGCTATCACCAGCCACTGAAGCACGAGTTTGATCCTGGCTGAGAAGTTAAACCACATTGTGCGGCAGTCCTCTCCTAGCTTGCCTAATACTCCCCTCAGAGGTGGATTTCAGTAGATCTGCCTATTCTGCTCCCCACTCTGTCTCTGGTGAATCCTCTTACCTCCCACACCCCTGGCCTGTACCCCAGTTCTTATATGCAAAAATAAAAATAATCTTTTAAAAAAATTAAGAATGGGTGAGTTTGCAATTACAAGCCTAGATCCAGATCCTATTAATAGGATATGCTAAAATTTGAATGTTTTCAAATGTGAACAAATGTTTTTGGAAGATTTCTGAACAGGAGAATGACATGGTATAAATTATAAAGTGTCACTCTAGATGGCTGTGTGGAAAGAAGAATCTACGTGGACAAGAATGGAAGCAAATAAATTAAGAAGCTATTGTAGTAGACCAGGTGAGTGTTGATAACAACTTATGCCAGAATGATAGCAGTGAAGATGGTGAGAGTCATTTGAAGTTAGCACCAAGAGGATTTGCCAATGGTTGGATGAGAGGTATGAGAAGAATCACAAGAGAAATGAGAGACTTAGATTTTTGATCCATACAACTAAATGCACAAGGGTGCCATAGACTGAAATGCAAAAGACTTCATGAGAAATTAAGTTGGAAGGAAGGAAGGATGAGCGATAACTGAGATTTTTACTAGCAATTCAAAGGGAGAGGTCAAGTGGTATTTGGCCACAATAGTACAAACTTCAGGGGTCCAGTCCAGACTGAAACATAAATTTCAAAACCACTATCAAATATACTCTAGGACTGGAATTCTCTTAGGAACAAATGTAGACAGCACAAGAAACAGATTCTCAGACAGAGGTAGTGCAAATTCAAAGATCTGTGAAAGGAAGAGGAGCTAGCAAAAGATACAAAAAAGGAATAACTGCTAAGGCAGGAGGAAATTTATTAGAGGATTATCAACTATTTCAAGTCTCTCTTATCAACCATGTCTCATGCTCCCAAGAGATCCAGTGAGATGAGAATTGGTTATTGGATTTGATGACTTTGACAAATGGCATTGTAGTGGAATGGTAGAGCAAAAAGTCAGGAATGAATAAATTTGTGAGGAAATCGAAATGAATAAAGGTAATTCTATACTATTGTTTTAAGTTTTAATTTGAGAGGCAGAAGAGAAAGCTTTGGGATTTGCTATGGTGGGGATAGTAGCAAATGAGGGTGTTGAGATGAGTGTGGACTTTTAGAATGAGGGAAAAGACAATATACTTATATGCTGATGAAAGTGATCTATTAGAAGAACAGGAAATAGCATTGTGAGGTAGAATGAATTCTACAGAACATTTGGCTGAGTCCAGCTTTAACAGTCCTTTGTAATCTCTTGTATTCGCTTCCAAGGGTTTTGAATTCTAATGAGAAGTATATACACTTGAATTAATAAATTTCAAAACAGTGCATTAAGGGACATGGTGAAGTTGTGGATAGCATTGACTAAAGAATGTAAAGCTGTTAAGTCAGAAGTCTCTTGTATTTGAGAAATGATGACGGTCAGGGTCACTGGCAGTTTCATTAGGGAAAGAATGAAAAGGATGGATTTGAGAGATATTTAAAAGGAAGAAAGAATAAATAGAATTTAGTGACTGCTTATTTATCTATCAGAAGAGAAATGGAGCAATCTTGGATGATTTCCAGGTTTCTGGCATGGTATTGTGGATGGATAGACTTTCCCAAAACATTGTTCTTAGCCTTTCATTTCCTTCCTGAAAAATGTTCAAAGACTTTACATTACCTAAAAATTAATGTTTAAAACCCTAAAGTCTGGAATTCCTGGACACCTAGAAACTTCCCTTTTGGCATGCCCTTTACCTTTCTGAGATACTCTTTGGAATTTAAGGATTTAGTGGAGCCCAGTCTGTAATGTATTGAGTAAAGGTATAGGGACTAAAGAGTAAAATTTTAAGTCTTTACGTCTGGATTGAGGCCCTTTATAATATGATCCCTACCAATCTCAAACAAAGTGATGTTTTACCTCTCTTTCTTGCCTAAAGCTCTTCTCATATCAACTACCCTTTTGTTCTGTGTACACACCATGCTGTAGTCGGCTGCTGTATGCGTCCTTCCATCGTCCTCACTTCTGGAACTCCCATCGTCCCTGGTACTCCCAATCACATCTGACTGATGAATGCCTCCACACATTTCAAAATTCACCTCCTCTCTGCAGCCTTTTCCCCACCTCCCGGATACATTTGACACCCTGTTTTTAATAACACTGTGTACATTATATTTAATTAAATCCATCATTATACTTATCTTAAATAGATATAAATTATGCCTGGTCCACCATTTAACTATTCATGCCTAGGGGGTAAATACTGCAAACATAGTAGACACCTAATACATTTTAGTTGAATGAATGAATAAAAAAGGAATGAAATCTCTCAGTTCAAGAGCAACTTTATTTTAATTCACCCTCTGGCAGTACTAAAGGCTTCTTACTACTTATTCCTGTAAGTCCCTATAGCAATTATGTTTTAGCACTATATGAAACATAGTATTTGTATTGTATATATTTATGCATTATTATATGCATGTATATGTATTTATATATGTGTCTGTATATGAATTGTACATTGTCTATTAACATTGTATTGTTCTATGGCATTGTTTATTTTTCCTCCCTTATTAGGTATATATATCCCCTGTCTGAAATATTCAAAAGGCATGGGTTTTGTCTTATATATCATTGTATCCTGAACACCTAGTAAATGTTTTAAGAATGTATTGTTTAATAATTAAATAGCTATCTTACCTTCTAAAGTCCTGTCTCATGTAATCATGCCATCTTTTTCCACTTTCACAGATTCCCTAATCACTGTTGGCTGGAATGAATCATTTGCTCTGGCAAATCTATGAAGTTGTAATTATAAGTCTTCTCCATAACTATTACTTTCTATAAGTTATTGGTCTAAGGCAACTATAAAAACCTGACAATAAGAAAACTTTTATTCTTCATTATATTCCCATAAAGTTGTGACTTCAGCTCTTCTTTCCTGCATACTATAATAAGCACACACACAACCAGTTTCTAGAGCGCTTGACCAAATTCTGTTCTTCCCCATTGGTCAGAGCTACAAAAATATCTGAATCTGAATCTGATATGATCTATTTTGTTAAAACAAATAAGTAAAAAGCTACTGTATCTGCACTATTTGAATAATTTGATAGATAACCATTTTTACCCCATTTATTGTTGGCATTCTTCAAATATTTGATGAATGAATAAAGAAAGGAGTACAATTTCCTCTACCAAGTTCAAAGAGAGTTCAGACTTTGCCTTTTGTATATATTTGTTGCATATATTTAACCTATTATTGTTTAAAGTCAGAATTAACTTATATTGTCCCCCATAAACTAAATTCTACATCAAATAATAGATTTACTTACAAAATTTTTGTTTCTTTCCCTGACCATGCTTGTCTTGAAAACAAATAGAAATGTTCCAGGAACAGAGTTTTCCTTGAGTTTTATTAAATTCTGATCCTTCTTCTCCATGGAACCCAAATACTCACACACTTCTGGTTTCCAGTGATCCTCAGCACTTCAGCAAGTTCCTCAAAATTGAAAAGAGGGGTTGTTTTTTGGTCTACATTTTCTCCTCCCAGTGATAACAACTCTTTAATATTTAAAATGGCAAGTTTATATCTTTAATTTACAGCTTCTTAGAGTGCAAATCTTGAAACAAAGCTCTCAAGGAAAGGACTGAGAAGCACATGAAGGATATCATCCACACAGTTTTAAGTACTCACATAACAAATCCTACTTGAATAGCCCAAGTAGAGCGTGTCTGTCTACCTGCTTTCTTCTACAATCTTAAGGAACAGTTTTCCCAAAGATTGGAAGCAATTTTTATTTCCCCTATTCTGATTTTCCTTTTTGTGTTATCATCCCGTACTCCAGAAAATTTCTCGTATTACTGGGGAAAAGAAGGGAGGAAGAATAAGGAGGTCCTCATGTAAATTTGACACTGATTATCTTTGCCAGAATTCAGAAAGTGAGAATGTATTTGGTTGGCATCCTCACTGTTTTACTCTTTTCATCCCACACTTTCACTCTTTCACTATTCAATCCACCAATAGCTCACATAGATTATGTTGTAAATTGTGTAGAATTGCACGCATACTTGGCTACATAGATTACAGAAATGCTAAAAATCATGATATATTATGAAAACCTCATCACAGCATCTGTCTTCTTATGTCTTTCTAGTAAAAAAAAAACAAAAAACAAAACAGGTCAAAGCTATCAAAGGAGGTTTTAAATATTCCCCATGAGGACTAAAAAGAAGTCATCTTAAATATCTTCTTTTATTAAAAAAATATATTCCATGCCCTTTATAATTTTACAATGAAAGAAAAAAATTGGGAAGCATTCTTTTTCCCTTGACTGAATCTAATTCACTTGTATAAATCTTACAGCTACTTTTAGTGTGATTTTTTTCTAGGTACCTATTATTTGGTTTGCTATAAAATTGAGTCGAGGAATTCTCTTGGTAAGTTAAATGCTAATTTTCCAGAAATTAATTCAAGTCTCAAGAATTTTTTTAATGCCCACTATGCTAGATATAAAAGAGTTATCTCATGAACAATTACTGCAAGGCTCTTCTCAAAGAGAAGACTTAACCCCTGAAACAATTTAAAAACAAGTTACTAGCGCTTCCGGTGACTATGCGGGTGTTTCTTTTCACAAACCTTTAAATCTTTGCAAAGCAGCTGTGGCAGCTCTCCTGGGCACCTGTGTCTATGCAGGTGCCTCTTTGTTTTCCTTTTCCTAATAAATCTGTTCTAATAAAATGTAAAAAATAAAAATAAAAAAAAACAAATAACTTACCTTTTTTTAAAAAATTTATTTATTTATTTATACGTACAAGAGCTGGGGTACCGGCCAGAGTCCAGGGCGGTGAGAGGATTCACCAGAGACAGAGCGGGGAGCAGAACAGGCAGATGGACTGAAACACACTGCTAAGGGGAGCAGTGGGTGAGGCAGGAGAGGTCTGCCTGCGCCATGTGGGTCCCCTCCCTGGTCGGCAAGCAGGGCTCGAACTGATGCTGCAGTGCTGCGGTTTGCTTCATAGTGCGTTGCTTAACCCACTGCGCCACCAGGGAGGCCCAAATAACTTACTTTTTAACTCATGCATAAAATGTACCTCATTTTGGTTCTTTCAACAAATTCTCTTTAGATAATTAGGAAACAAATGACTCCATGTTTGTTACCAGCTTTCATTTCATGTGACATAAATACATAGAAACATAGACATGTAAAAAAAAAAAGTGTGATTATACACACTCTGCCCTTTTCTCCAATTCACCATTCTAAAATCTAATGGTATCTTTATGATGCTCACAGGGCAAAAGCTAAAGTGTGTGGTGGTTGCTTAATGAAAACAACCTGGAAGGGAAAGAAAATATTTTTAAAACAGAATTAATCAAGCCTGTCTTTAACAGAGCCCATTTTTAAGTCCCAACATTGGACCATGTTCACTGAATACAGAACTCTACTTCAACCCTGAATCCTTGCTGGAAAGGTTCTCTGCTTCAGTGGCATAGACTTTTTAAGTTTTGCTAGTTGTTCTTCTTTTACTTCTTCATTTGTGGATTAATTCTCTTCCAACTTTTTGATGTTTACCTGTATTTTCCATTTCTATACTATCTGAAGTCTAAAGCTATTGATAAATTCTTGGTCATTCCTACCAGTCCAAAATATACTCTACAAAATTTGGACACACCCAGCAAACTCCAGTTTCCCACCTTGGAAAGTGGTTGCCATAGTAAACCAGGGGCACACCACTCTGACAAGTGCTTGTCATGCCCAAAGTAGTAACCCCCAAAGTAGTTACCCACTAGAATTTATCAACACTGAGGAGGGATAGTACTTTACTTCTTCACACATCAAAAAGGATACCATAAACACTTATTCTTGAGTTTGATTTAAATAGTCAAGCCTATTGAGAGGTATTAGATAAGAAAATGTTTGAATTGGTGGTAAAAAGAAATGAGTGGCTCTTATAAATTGAAGAAGTTAATTCTTAGTTTGGGTAAGAGAACATTCTACATTCTATACCACATTTCCTGTTCAATAAGTGGGACGTTTTCATGGAAAAAAGCCAAAGATTTTATGAATAGCCCCTTACTTTTCCCCATATGCTAGGAACATTTTTCAAATATAAATTAAAAACTAAATCCCTACCAGAATCTGTATGTTCTCACTCCTTTGCTGTTGGGAGCTGTATATCATAACTGATGTCATGACTCGTAGCTGAGTTTGTATCTGATAGAATTCTTAGAATAGAGTCAATCATCAGATTAAAACAACTTGATCCTTTTGTATTGGAAATATTTCTCAGCATTAAGCAGAGTTTTGAGACCTAAAATGTTAACCTTTTAAAATCATTTTACTTACTATTTCTGCCATGATATGTTCTTAAATTTCTAAGCTCCTAAATTAAAATGTGAATATTCATTTTAATGAATATTAAATTTGTTATTACATGAGACACTGGTTTTGGATGATTCATGTAATCTCTAAACTGTTACCACATTTAACCTATAAGGAACTAAGAAATTGTGTCTATTTAAATCCTTAAAATTTTGTCATCAGCAATTAATTTTCCTTTGGGAAGATGAAATGCATATGCAAAAACCATAAGCAAATTCTATTTTCTTTTGTGTCACTACATTAAAATATAATTTTCTATTCTTTCTTAGTCTAGCTATAAACCAGCTACAGAATTGTAAAGTCATGGTTTGAGGAAGCAGAGGGAATTGTAGAGGTAGTATCTCCATATTACTGTTAGATCTTTGCAAAGATACCATTTTGCATGAAATTCATTTTCAGATATAATACTTCATGACTTCAGTGTGACATTTAAATCATGAAAAATACACAACTGAGCCAAGTGAGTTTAACAATAATTTTAAAGAAATTGAAAGGCTGATTATATATGTTGAATGGTAATAGAAACCAGTTTGCATTCTACTATTGCCATTTTCACATTTTTTAAATTACCATCAGTTTTCTCATTTCCCTATATTGTAGTCTATTTACCGTTAAGGCACTGCATTATACAACCTACTTGAAATCTTTTAAACCATGCTAGTGTGGTAATAGTCCTCCTGACAGGCTCATAATACATAATGTGAATCCCTAAAGGCTTTCCCAGTAAGTAAATCGCAAAAGAAATGAATGTGGAAAAAACGTGGCTCAAGTCAAGAACTGATTTTCATCAGTAGTAAATAAATGGTGAATACCTTAATAATATTTCCTAAATATATAATAACTGTTTGCATGGTGTGTGCTTGCTCTCTCTCTTTCTCACACAAACACACAGACACACACGTGTGAGTACACATGCAGAAGGCTTATCTGCAGAAAAATTCTTGAGGTCTATCCAAACCAAGCAAGTTCAGCTTATTTTATTTAAAGTAAAATAACCTCACTAAGGGAAGGAAAAGTGAGAAGTCTCAGGTAGAAAAATAAATCGAGAAGGGGAAAAGCAAGTATGTTACTTTCTCCATGTTATAGAATATAATGTCAGCAATGAAAAAACAATAATAAGAACAACTTATTCTGGATTATTTATCTATTGATTCTTTTAGTTATTTAATGACTATTCACTGAGTGTCTGCCCAAACCCATTTGGTTGTTGTTTGTTACTGCAGCTAAAAAAGAAAATAGTAATAACTTCATAGATCTGATGTATACAAAGGTAACATTCCAGTCTTTACAAATTAACAAGCAGAGAGCATAGTAATAAGAAAAATTATAGAGGTAAGCATAGGGTCTAAGAGAGCCCCAAAGAGGCTCTCTTGTTTTCTGCAAAAGATTTAATCAAAGTATCATATTTCTTCCCTAAACTCCTACTCTGGCTTCCAAACTGTCATATCCTTTGTAAGTAGTTGTCCAAAAAAATAGTAAAATTTTACTTAAACTTGCAATGATATTTTAACATTTAACTTTATGTAAGTCAGGAACATAACTGAACTTTTAATCTGCAGTTATGATAGAATTGATTCTTTTTCAACTAATATTTGCTTTTCTATCTCCCGTGAGAGGAATTTATTTCCCTAGCGCATTGATAAAGACATGGCCACGTGATTCACTTGGGCCAGAGAATGGCATGTGAACAGATGTGACATAGAGTTTTAAATATGTCTGCATGCAAATCAAAACCACTATGAGATACCACCTCACACCAGTGAGAATGGCACATATCAAAAAAAGTAGCAACAACAAGTGTTGGCGAGGATGTGGAGA